>OX388312.1:12986408-13465899 GCA_947579605.1 Athripsodes cinereus | reverse complement strand
GAGCCAAGTCTCTGCCCGACTGTACGCAGTGAAATGGAGTAAAACCTTCACCTTCATACTGTCTCCTGCGTAAAATCAAATGATCTTTCATTCATGAGGTGCATGTTGTACATGCATTTCGGATGAAAATTAGATCATACAGTCTTCATAATATGCGATGCTCCTCGCATACTGGATTTGATGTTGTGTCGGCCATTATGTAAGATGGTCCTGATGAGACACATGCGCCAATGTCGAAACATAACATCCCTTCGACAAATCCAAACTGCATATTCCGGTGACGGGCCAAGCCTCGTTCCGTATGCAAAGGCATGAGCCAAGTCTCTGCCCGACTGTACGCAGTGAAATGGAGTAAAACCTTCACCTTCATATATATATATTCATATATAAGTATCGCTTTTGGGTACTCTACGTACAGTAGCCTTGAGAAAGGCTTTTATAGTTGGTCTTGAGAAAGACCGTTGGCTTCTGCCCGACGTTTCGTGCAGGATTCAACCTGACATCAGCTGGGGTGCAGAGGGGCGGTGGCAGGCTTCGGCGGCGCGGGTGTCGTGAAGGCAGCAGGCGTCGATGAGCAAGTCGCTGATATAAATACTACATCATGCATACGCATAAATTTTAAACACTTTTTATTTGAAAATAAGTTATTTTATTCATAATATATTATATTTTATTCATATTCGTATATAGTATAATATTTTTTTTTGTCATAGCTGCAATACATTATTATGTAAACCTATCTATATAATAGGTAAGTTACTATTGTGATATACCATTGTGCTCTGAACTAAAGTCTAGTTTGAGAGATCTACAGGAGTCTGATATATAAAAATATTAATAAAAAATAAGGTGACACTGACACTTGTCTTATTTTTATTCCCTAAATTTTAAATCCGAGCTATAAAAGTTAAATATCTTCAGTAATTTGCGCAAGGTTCCCATATGTACGGGGCCCGGACGGTTGTTCTATTCACCTGCCGTAAAAAAAGCAAATTTATTATTATTTTTTTTTTTTTTAAAAAAGATATATCTGGGTTTTTGTTATAAACCCAAATACAACCTTATACACCTTTCACAGTAAGCTAAAAGCTTGTGTCGTGAAAGGGGAGTTTTGCCGGCACCTGGGATCGAACCCCGGACCCCTTGTTCACAAGGCCGAGACTCTACCTCCAGGCTACCGACGAAATATTCTCATAGAATCATTTACTTCATCATTAATTTCCTGTGCAGGTACATTGAAAACTTGAATCAAAATTTGGACGAGATGTGAAATTATCGCATTGCCGTGATGTCGACAATTTAGTCATTATTTTCGATATTGTTGCATATTGCATACCCATCTATTTTGTTTTAAGCCGGGTTTACACTATCGAAGTACACTTGGACCAAGTGTACTTGTACAAGTAGATCGCATCATAGTGCACTTGGATGCCGGTTTACACTACAAGTTGAAATTTCCATCCAAGTAGCATTTGTGTCTCGCGCAATCAAGATAACGACGACTGATCTCTGGCTGCGAGGCGTAGAAATTGTAGCGGAAAAATTGAACCATGAAAATATTTGGACTCGGATGTGATGACTTTAATTTGAGAAGTAGAAAAGGAAGATATAAATACTTTTAAAAATAATTTGGGATTCAGTAGCGAACAATTAAAAAATTTGCTCTATATTATATTATTTAAACTACTGTACCACTACTAGTGATGTAACGAATATTCGCATTCGCGAATATTCGCATATTTCAAAGTATTCGCATTCGCAAAAAAATATGCGAATGTTTTGCGAATATTATTTTAGTAATAAAGTATCCGGTCTGTTCCGTGTTGGCCACATTTGTTGTATTGTTTCCTGTGTTCGTTTGCTTGATGATGTTATTATTATTAGGAGAAATATGCATTTGTGGAGATTTAATTTATATGTTTGTTTTAAGTATACAACTGCTATGAGTATAGGGCCCTACAATAATTTTATATTCTATTTAAGGAATATTTATATTATCATACTACAAGGTGAACCACACTAAAGTATTCTCTCAGAATTTTTGGGGCTTGAAGACTAAGATCGAGGAGTTTAGAGCAAACTTATTTGCAAATAGTTATGATATAATTGTTCTGACGGAAGCTTGGCTAAATTGTGGCATATTTGACAGCGAACTTTTTCAAAACGAATATACAGTTTACCGCAAGGATAGGGATTTCATGTTGAGTGGTAAAAGGGATGGAGGTGGGGTCTTAATTGCTGTGGATCGGACACTAGGATATTCATCCACTCTTGTTTGGGATGATACTGGTGAAAGTTTTTTTTAACAGTATTCGTTTTTCATCGGTAACGCATGAAAAAATGCTCACCGCTACTGGGTGTAGTATATGTATATACCGCCTTCCACATCCTTAGATACTTAAAACATCTTTTTTTAAAGTATATCTGAACGTTTAATCAGCTATTACGGCAAAACGGATATTTGTCTTATTGGAGATTCCAATATCCCAACAATCCAATGGAAAAAAGACCCCGATGTTGATTCAATCTTTGTTCCGTATTCTTATTCGTGTCCTGTTGCGCAGTATTTGATAGAATCTATATCTTTTCTCAATATGTTTCAGTCTAACGGAGTTTATAACAGCAGTCAAGTTATCTTGGATTTAGTTCTTTCAACTATTCCGTGTTCTGTTACCAGATGTGACTCTCCACTGGTTGGTAAGGATTCACACTATCCTTCACTGTTGATAGATTATGAGTTTGAAATTGCTGAGGATTTGTCTCAAAATATGATCCAGAAATTAATATACTTTAAGTCAAACTTTTCGGAAATAAATTTTGAACTACAAAGTGTTGATTGGGTCAGTGTTTTGGGAAACGGGCCGGTGAATAAGATGATTGAATCTTTTTATGGTTATGTTTTGCCAATAATTGAGAAGCATACACTTACATATGAAGAGGGTGTCACCTAATAATTTTCCCAAATGGTTCTCTAATAGAATTCTGTTATTGTTTAAGAGAAGTCTAAGGCTTGGCGTAAGTTGAAGATGAACCGTAATGATTCTGACTACAATTTATTTTTTCAACTAAGAGCTCAGTTGAAGTTGTCGCAGAATCACGATTATAGGTCTTTTATTAATAACACTGAGAAGTCACTTAAGGGCAATGTCAAGTCTTTCTTTTCATTCGTGAATTCCCTTAAAGAATCTAGAGGCTATCCAAGGGTAATGGGTGACGGTGACCAGACTTCGAGCGATCCAGAGGGAATTGCAAACTTGTTTTCGACGTTTTTTGGTTCTGTATTTTCACTGAATAATTTGCATGATTCTAATACTAAAGAATTGGAAAATATTTTAACTAACTCATGTTTATCCATGGTTAATATCTTGAAATCTGATATTCATAAACGTTTATTAGGTATAGATGAGACAAAAGGAGTTGGCCCTGATGGTCTAGCACCAATATATTAAAGAGATGTGTAAGTCATTTAACCAAACCATTGTATCTGACATTTATTAGAACACCTTGCTGCAGGAGGCAATCTAGACTATGGGACATGGAAAACCCTAAATCGACTGAGATCTGGTGTAGGAAACTGCCGCGACAATAGAGAACGATTGGGCTTCCTACAGGACGAATCCGGAGCGTGTGACTGTGGTGCAGCACAGACTATGCCACACTTGTTGGAGTGTCCATTGTGCCCTGTCACTTGCACTATGGAGGATATTTTTGACGCATCTCCACCTGCTGCGCGTTTTGCGCAGTACTGGAAATCAGTTTGATGGGTTTTTTCTCTGGGTTTCGACACGATAAATAAATTAGGAGTTTACAAGAAGGATGCTTTCCATGCAAATGGAAAATGGCTAGTATTATTCCTTTGCATAAATCTGGCAGCAAATCGGACGTTCGTAACTACAGACCAATTTTAATTCTATCACCTATTTCAAAAAT
Source organism: Athripsodes cinereus (assembly GCA_947579605.1). Lineage (NCBI taxonomy): Eukaryota > Metazoa > Arthropoda > Insecta > Trichoptera > Leptoceridae > Athripsodes > Athripsodes cinereus. Next base: position 13,461,969 of record OX388312.1, on the reverse strand, counting down.
ATTTGAGAGTATGGTTCGTGAACAAATTACTTTTTTCCTGAAGCCGTATCTTCTTGTAGAGCAGCATGGATTCATGAGTGGAAGATCGACAGTAACAAATCTGATTTTTTTTCTCAGCTATGGACAATCGTATACAGTTGGATGCCATTTATATCGGCTTTCAAAAGGCATTTGATAAAGTAGAACATCGACTTTTTTCAACTAAGGTGGATTGACTCATATATTTCTGATAGATTGATGACAGTTAAACTTAACGGTTACTCATCTGGCAGTGTCAGTGTTACATCTGGTGTCCCTCAGGGGTCTTCTTTGGGTCCTTTACTTTTCACGATATTCATAAACGACATAAAAAAAGTGCTTTGACCACTCAGAGCTTCTATTATTTGCGGACAATTTAAAAATATACTGTCAAATTCAATTATTGTTTGACTATGAAATGCTTAACGAGGACTTGGAAAGACTACACGAGTACTGTAAAATAAATAACTTGCACTTGAATCTGGAGAAGTGTAATCTGATCTCTTTTACCAAAAATAGAAACAAAATTCGATAAATTTACAATATCCATAATCATGATTTAAAAGAAGTACATAAGATTAGAGATTTAGGTGTGGTGTTTGACTCTGAGCTTCACTTTGATGATCACGTGAACAAAATTATCGAAGAGAGCAATAAAATACTGGGATTTATTCTGAGATCTACAAAGTCATTTAGGTTATATGAATCGTATTTGTACTTGTACTTATCGTTGTTTCGCTCCAAGCTGGAGGACTGTTCCTCTGTATGGAATCCACATTTTAAAAAATATGTTGATCAAGTTGAGAGAACTCAGTCTAAATTCATTCGTTTGGTTAGGAAGAGATTGCATTATCCTGTATTTATTAAAGATTTGCCTAAATTGGAATTGTGAAGAGTTTTGCTGGATGCATGCAACCTGAGAAAAATATGCTTGTCCGAATACGATGTGCCTAATATTTTAGATAGGATTAACTTTAGAATGCTTCCTTTAACAAGATCTTGTTTTCCGTTCTACATTAAAAAAAAACAAAAACGATTGCAGACTCAAGAAACCCTGTTTATAGAATTTTAAAGTGCCAATTACGTCAGGTTTGTGAGAAAGGAGAGTTGAGGGTAGAATAAGATGAAATAAATATAAAAAAAAATGTATATGTTTGATAAAATGTGAAGTGTTTGGGATAGTATTAATTTTTAGACTGTTTTTTAAATTTTTAAATTTTTGATTTTTCTTTTTTAAGAGTTTTTTTGTATTGTTATTGCATACATTAGTGAAGTGTGAATGTGTTTGTGCGAATGAATGTATTAGGTATGTGTGCGAAATTGGGTGAGCAGCGATTTGTAATAGGAATGGGTGATTGGATGTATTGTGAATTAATACCTATATTATGTGTAAGATTTTCTATAATTGTTTTGTGTGTTATTGCTGAAGTATGCACTGTTTCGATGTAAGACTATTGGAATGTTTTTGTCGCTTACATGTTTATATTTATATGTCTTTCATCTGTTGTGTACCATGTAAATGAAGAAACAAATCAGTAATTCGGCGAAAGTACCGGATACTTACCCGGTACATTGTGGAAAAAGGTACTGCAAGAAAATATTCTTTAAGAAAACCGAGGAGTTTTGGAATATTTCAAATTCCTATACCATTTTCAAGTCAATATTCGCATTCGCATTCGCATTCGCATTCGCGAATGTCGGCATGAAATATTCGCATTCGCGAATATCCAAAATCAGATATTCGTTACATCACTAACCACTACTACAAACTTTACCATCACGGCATATCCCACAAGTGGGGTAGCCAGCAGACCAGCTGCATATAATAAATATTCATGCTGTCTCCTCTGTGCCAATATAAAATCAAAACATTCAGGATGGGTGGCAAACCTCATCGCTGAATTTAAGATGTAAAAGTCTTAATTATTTCGAACACCTACTTTTTACAGGACACTTGAAAACTTATGGAAAAGAGTAAGAGACCAATTCTTTACCGGGTGCTCTACGGAATCTGAAATACTATAATATAAAATGAAAAAATGTACTTGTGAAATGTTTAAATAAATAACTTTTGAAAAAATATTACTTAACGTATTTAATAATTTAAGTTAAAAATATTATTTATTTGAAAAAAATATTAATTTTTATTATTTAATAATAAATTAATTATTTCATTTAATTTTTATTATTCTTATTATTTTATTTATTAATCTAGCAAAACAGTCATTTCACATAAATACTACAAAATGAGACATTACATCAATATCTGGTCAACGCAGTATACGAATGCTTCAAGTATATCTGTAACTGTTACATCAGCAGCAGATGGAATGATGAATATACATAAATTAATAAATGATATAAAAAATACATTATCGAATAGCAAAATAGCAATGACAAGCAAGAACACAGTATACAATGACTTAGAAACAATAGAAAAAATGGTAACAGTAATTGTTACTGAAAACTATGAAATGAAGGGAGAATTAAATGTATTAAAACCATTTATAACAACAATCCATAACAACATCCAAGATATTAAAGAAGCAGTGAATTGCAATGACATTTCTATGCCTCAGGCTCACCCCAACAAAAAATCAAAATCAAATGAAAATGGACCTACACTTGAAATTAAACCGAAGGTTAAAGATCAGCTGTTCGAAGTAACAGAGACCGAAATTAGGAGCAACTTAGATCCCGTGTCATTGGGTGCTTCTAGCCTCAAAAAAGGAAAAGGAGGTTCATTCCTTATCAGGTGTAAAAATAAAGAGACCCAAAAAATAAGAGAAGAAGTTCATAAAGCATTAGACGAAGAAAAATATGAAGTGAACATATTGAAATCAATAAAACCTACATTGAAAATTGTAGGATTAAGGGATCATAATATGTCACAGACAGAGATTGAAGAACATGTGAAAGCCCAAAATGAGTTCATAATCAAAGATGATTATTTTAAAGTAATACATGTGAAAGAAACTTATAACAAAGATACCAAATACAAAAAGTATACAATTTTCGCTGAAGCAGACACCAATACTTACAAAAAGTTGATGTCAGTTGGAAGTATGAATATCGGATGGAACAAGTGCAAAATTTATGATAACAATATACCACAGCGATGCTACAAATGTTGTGGATACGGGCACAAAGCTAGATTATGCCGAAATAAAAAATCATGTTCAAAATGTTCTGACGAGCATGATGAAAAGGAATGCACCCTAGAGAAAGAACATCATAAGTGTGTAAACTGCATGGTGATAAATAAAAAATTTGACTTGAAATTGGACATCAAACACCCTTCTTTTAGTAAAAACTGTTCAGTGTATAAAAGAAAATTAGAAAACTTAAAATCGTACAACGATTTTTTAGGTTAAATAAAGGAGACAATCAAATATATTATATGAATGTATCTAGTTTGCTCGCACATTATGATGAAATAGAAGTAAAACTAAATGAACTAAAACCTTGTATGATAATGTTAAGTGAAACTTGTGTAACCTGTAACATAGAAGATTTTGAAACTTTATTTCCTGGATATAAAACTATAAGATGTGACTCGATAAGCAGACATACTGGTGGAGTAGCCATAATAATAAAAGAAGATATACAATACACAGTAATATCTCAAGTGGTCCTAGATGAAAAAAACACATGGATACTAACAATACGCATAGAAAATATACTTCAGAAAGGATATTATACAGTTGTATATCATTCTCCAAACCAAGACCATAAAAGATTTTTAGAGTTCTTTGAAGAATACTGTTCGAACATAAAACGAAAAGACGATGACTTTACATGCATAGCAGGAGATTTCAATATTGATATGAGTGTAAATAACACAAATAGTGAAAAACTTAACAATATTATTAACGAAAACTGCTGGAAACAAGTTATAAAAGACTTTACAAGGATAACACCAACAAGTAAGACATTAATTGATTTAATTATTACAAGTGATTTTTACTTAAATGCAAAAATTAGTAACGAATTCAAAATATCAGATCACGAATCTATAGTAATTAACCTCCCTGGAAAGATGTTGCAAAAAGAATATAAATCAATTGAGTATAGAGAGAAAAATAAGTATTCACAACTCAAACTGTGTGAACAATTAGAACGTCTTAATTGGGACCTAGATAGTGAAAATATTAATCAAAACTCAGAAAAATTAGTACTTAACTTAACTCAAGCGATAAACTATATAAGTCCAGTTGTGAAAAAAACAATTAAAACATCAAAAAGCTGGTACAATGGAGAACTTAACGAATTATGCAAGGAAAGGAACAAATTATACAGTGCATTTAAATTAACAGGTGATGATGAACTATGGAAGAGATATAAAATAGTAAGAAACGTGTATAATAAAAAATTAAAGGAACAGAAAAATAAACATATTAGTAAGATTATTCAAAACTCAAAGGATGACTGCAAGAAATTGTGGAGTAATCTCAAAACCCTGACTAGAAATACACAAAAAAGTTTAAATAACCGTGTAGAGTTTCCTGATGGGGTTGAAGAAAACAAGAACATCATTTGTAGAAAGTTTAATGAAAATTTCATATCTAGTATAGACATAATCCATCAAAGTATACAAACAGATGGATTAATTGTTGACAGTAATAACACAAACGAACTTAAATTCAATTTTCAGGAGATAAATGTTAACACGTTGAAAAACATAATAAGTAAAATGAAGCCAAAAACATCAAGAGATGGCATCACAGCAAAAATAATAAGCGATTCGTTACCAGTAACGGGAGATTTCATCGTGGGATTAATAAACCAATCATTGAAAAACGGTTCATTTCCTGAAAATTGGAAAACCTCAACTATTACTCCAGTCCCAAAAGTTCATGATCCAAAATTCTACGATGAGTACAGACCAATTAATGTACTTCCAAAATATGAACAGGTACTAGAGCGTGTAGTCCATAAACAACTAAGTACATTCATAGTTGATAATGATATAATTGTGCCTCAACAATCTGGATTCCGTAATAACTATTCATGTGAAACAGCACTGAACTACATTATAAATGAATGGAAAGACGCCATAGATGGGAAAAAAATAGTGATAGCTGTATTCTTAGACTTAAAGCGTGCATTTGAAACAATTGATAGAAAAATAATGTTAAAAAAGCTGAAAACACTAGGAATAGATGAAAAAGAAAATAAATGGTTTGAAGAGTACCTAGATAATAGAAAACAGGTTACAATGTACAATGACTGCATATCAGACGAATGTCTAATAAAAAGTGGAGTCCCTCAAGGATCAATTCTGGGACCATTATTATTTATACTATACATGAATGATATTACAAAATGTGTGAAGGATTGCAAAATAAAATTATTTGCCGACGATACTCTGATATATATAATTAGTGAGGATTTAAATATTGGAATGATACAAATTCAGAACGAACTAGATAGTGTAAGTAAATGGTTGAAAATTAATAGACTAAAAGTAAATGTTAAAAAAACTAAATATATGTTATTAGGAAAAGTGCCAAAAGTGTTTGATAAGACAATTAAAATGGATGGCGAAATGATCGACATTGCAACAGAGATAAAATACCTCGGTATATTAATAGACAATAAGTTAGACTTTAAAAAGAACTTTAATATGGTATCAAAGAAAATTAGTAAAAAAGTAGGATTACTTTGTAGGATTAAGAAAAAACTAGATTTAGAAAGTAGAAAGTTGTTATACAATGCCATTGTTATGCCACATTTAAATTACTGTGCAACCGTGTTGTTTTTGGCCAACAAAACGATGCTCAAAAGTATACAAGTAATACTGAACAAAGGATTAAGAGTAATTTTAGGCTGTAACAGATATACACCGATAAAATGGATGCTAAAAAAATTAAAATATTTGGAGGCCAGCAGACATATAGAGTTAAGAACCCTTATATTTTTGTTTAAAATTAAAAAGGGATGGTTGCCTAAATACTTGAGTGAAAGCATTGTTTACAACAAAGAGAATATAATACTACGTAATAAGAGACGCAACTCCATACAAACAAAATTGACAGAAAAAATGTATGGAAGATCCGACTTAAAGGTACCAATATTGGGATTCGAAATTCATTATGATTATATTGGTATTCTGGGGGAACTATACACTGCCATCTATTGAGACTGCAGTGTAATAGTTTGTAATAAAAGCTTTCCAGAATAACCACAGATGGCACATAATATGTGTATATTATAGGTAGGTACTACTTTTCAAATCATAATTTTTTTTTCTTGATAAAATGAAACAATACTTTTTGAAAATTGATTTATTACAGTATAAGAAACATATATTAAGTATAACATTTAAGAACAAATTGCATTATTATAGTTATAATACTGAACATAATTTAATACAGGCAAACAGGCACAAATCACTTGTCAAGCGGAATGCCTTAATAAAAATATATTACAACTTTAGTAAAAGGCAAGAGTTATATTACAACTGTCAATATTAAATAAATTAAGAGTTCTTTGAATATAGCAGAATATGAATTCATTTTTATATTTGGCAGCTGACTCTCATCTTAAATTGTTCATACAAGGATATTATATCCAATTCTGAATCTTAGTCGCACTAACTAAACCAACTTTTACAGCTCAAATGCTGTCAAAATGAACTATTTCCTTATACAAAGTTAGTGCAACTGTTGAATCAACAATAATTATATTTTTATTTATAGTATTTTTATGGTGGCAACACCTCATACATTTGCAGTGTAGTACTGTATGTTGTATTTCCTCTTCCCTATAAATCGTCGAATAAAGAAGTACTGTTCAAAATCACTCCCAGAGTTCTAAATTAAATAAAAGATAATTTTTTCCCCATCCCCACATCTGGAGTTCAACAGAAACTAAGATTCAGAATTGGCATACTGTATTAAAAATATGTATGTCTGATGATAGATGGACGAAGAAAGTGCTGGACTGGAGGCCTAGAACAGGACGCAGAAGCGTGGGTAGGCCCCAAACAAGATGGTCCGACGATATTAAAAGAGTGGCGGGCCTGCACTGGAGGAGAGTTGCGTCCAACAGAAATTTATGGAAGTCCAAGAGGGAGGCCTTTGTTCAATACTGGACACAAGAAGAAGGCTGAGTAAGTAAGTAAGTAAGTATTAAAAATATACAAAAACACAAGTAACATAGGCGACACGCCGCATTAGGACAGTAACATTTTGAAACGTGTTCCTACAACTCGACAAAGCAACATAATCTTCAAATTTGATGAAGAATAATATACAAATCAGGATCAATAAGGATGGCAGTTATTCCTCATATCTAAACAAATACACATAGATGAATGGCGCATCAGAGTATTGAGATGCAATTTCTTAGAGTATTATCGGACAGATGTTCACAGTGGCTGACGATCTGAAAACAAAAAAATACAATGAAAATCTACACACAAAACAAACTACTTTTGTGAAATTACAATGACTTTAGATGTTAAATATTCACCATTTTGAAACGTGTTCCTACGACTCTACAAAGCAACATAATCTTCAAATTTGATGAAGAATAATATACAAATCAGGATCAATAAGGATGGCAGTTATTCCTCATATCTAAACACATACACATAGATGAATGGCGCATCAGAGTATTGAGATGCAATTTCTTAGAGTATTATCGGACAGATGTTCACAGTGGCTGACGATCTGAAAACAAAAAAATACAATGAAAATCTACACACAAAACAAACTACTTTTGTGAAATTACAATGACTTTAGATGTTAAATATTCACCATTTTGAAACGTGTTCCTACGACTCTACAAAGCAACATAATCTTCAAATTTGATGATGAATAATATACAAATCAGGATCAATAAGGATGTCAGTTATTCCTCATATCTAAACACATACACATAGATGAATGGCGCATCAGAGTATTGAGATGCAATTTCTTAGAGTATTATCGGACAGATGTTCACAGTGGCTGACGATCTGAAAACAAAAAAATACAATGAAAATCTACACACAAAACAAACTACTTTTGTGAAATTACAATGACTTTAGATGTTAAATATTCACCATTTTGAAACGTGTTCCTACGACTCTATAAAGCAACATAATCTTCAAATTTGATGATGAATAATATACAAATCAGGATCAATAAGGATGGCAGTTATTCCTCATATCTAAACACATACACATAGATGAATGGCGCATCAGAGTATTGAGATGCAATATCAGTTATTTTAGAAGGATTAACTATGTAACAGTTACGAGATATTTTGAATGTTTTTTACGTATTCTACAATGCACATCCGTTACTTGATTATTAAAATCGCGATCGATTTCGGTAAACCTTTACCATTGACGAGCGAGATAATACTATTATCTCGCTCGTCAATGGTAAAGGTTTACCGAAATCGATCGCGATTTTAATCATCAAGTAACGGATGTGCATTGTAGAATACGTAAAAAACATTCAAAATATTGAGATGCAATTTCTTAGAGTATTATCGGACAGATGTTCACAGTGGCTGACGATCTGAAAACAAAAAAATACAATGAAAATCTACACACAAAACAAACTACTTTTGTGAAATTACAATGACTTTAGATGTTAAATATTCACCATTTTGAAACGCGTTCCTACGACTCGACAAAGCAACATAATCTTCAATTTGATGAAGAATAATATACAAATCAGGATCAATAAGGATGGCAGTTATTCCTCATATCTAAACACATACACATAGATGAATGGCGCATCAGAGTATTGAGATGCAATTTCTTAGAGTATTATCGGACAGATGTTCACAGTGGCTGACGATCTGAAAACAAAAAAATACAATGAAAATCTACACACAAAACAAACTACTTTTGTGAAATTACAATGACTTTAGATGTTAAATATTCACCATTTTGAAACGCGTTCCTACGACTCGACAAAGCAACATAATCTTCAATTTGATGAAGAATAATATACAAATCAGGATCAATAAGGATGGCAGTTATTCCTCATATCTAAAAAAATTCACATAGATGAATGGCGCATCAGAGTATTGAGATGCAATTTCTTAGAGTATTATCGGACAGATGTTCACAGTGGCTGACGATCTGAAAACAAAAAAATACAATGAAAATCTACACACACAACAAACTACTTTTGTGAAATTACAATGACTTTAGATGTTAAATATTCACCATTTTGAAACGTGTTCCTACGACTCGACAAAGCAACATAATATTCAAATTTGATGAAGAATAATATACAAATCAGAATCAATAAGGATGGCAGTTATTCCTCATATCTAAACACATACACATAGATGAATGGCGCATCAGAGTATTGAGATGCAATTTCTTAGAGTATTATCGGACAGATGTTCACAGTGGCTGACGATCTGAAAACAAAAAAATACAATGAAAATCTACACACAAAACAAACTACTTTTGTGAAATTACAATGACTTTAGATGTTAAATATTCACCATTTTGAAACGTGTTCCTACGACTCGACAAAGCAACATAATGTTCAAATTTGATGAAGAATAATATACAAATCAGGATCAATAAGGATGGCAGTTATTCCTCATATCTAAACACATACACATAGATGAATGGCGCATCAGAGTATTGAGATGCAATTTCTTAGAGTATTATCGGACAGATGTTCACAGTGGCTGACGATCTGAAAACAAAAAAATACAATGAAAATCTACACACAAAACAAACTACTTTTGTGAAATTACAATGACTTTAGATGTTAAATATTCACCATTTTGAAACGTGTTCCTACGACTCGACAAAGCAACATAATGTTCAAATTTGATGAAGAATAATATACAAATCAGGATCAATAAGGATGGCAGTTATTCCTCATATCTAAACACATACACATAGATGAATGGCGCATCAGAGTATTGAGATGCAATTTCTTAGAGTATTATCGGACAGATGTTCACAGTGGCTGACGATCTGAAAACAAAAAAATACAATGAAAATCTACACACACAACAAACTACTTTTGTGAAATTACAATGACTTTAGATGTTAAATATTCACCATTTTGAAACGTGTTCCTACGACTCGACAAAGCAACATAATGTTCAAATTTGATGAAGAATAATATACAAATCAGGATCAATAAGGATGGCAGTTATTCCTCATATCTAAACACATACACATAGATGAATGGCGCATCAGAGTATTGAGATGCAATTTCTTAGAGTATTATCGGACAGATGTTCACAGTGGCTGACGATCTGAAAACAAAAAAATACAATGAAAATCTACACACACAACAAAAGAAAGAAAAATAAAAATAAAATAAATAAAAATAAGACAATAAACAGCCTCCACCTTTTACATTGACAATTGACTTGGAAATATATAATTTTACTCAAGCAAGGCAAGTCTAACATTACAAAGTAGTATTTAGATACTCTTTGATTACAAACGCCTTAAGAACATTTCATCATTATGGGAGAATCAGCCAGTGACCACATTCAGAAGCAGGTTGAAGACATTACCGTTTGCCGGCGCCCTTGAGACGACCTGAGTGCTGTTAAACGGCGCAGAAGAAGTCATCCATCATCATCATCAAAGTTTTTGTCCACCACACATTTTGAAACAAGTTTTTATTTGGCAGCACTATGAAGTAAACATTTTGGAGTAAACGATTTACGTATGAATGAGTAAGAAATGATAAAAAAAGTACTTACCGATTTTCATCCAGTGGGAACCGTGAAAAAAAGTCAGTTACGCTATATTTTTTACATATAAAACATCTTCTTCCACCAGCCATTTTAAATATATATTATTCCTTTGATATATACTGGTCTACAAATAAATAAATGGTAAAGGTGTACTCAATTTACGAATAAACAGAGTTTTAACCGTTTTAACGATTTGCTTACAAACAAAGAGAATATAATACTACGTAATACTTACAAAAATATGCTCTCAGAGAACGGCAAACATCGAACAAACGAATGAAAGTAAATGACGCGTATGACGCATGGTTTCTTAAGTTGGCTACACCGTTTCCGTTAAATTTTTGATATTGTAATGTTGTTCATTCTAGTCGGATAACCCCATATAAAAATTCTTGAATGGTAGTTGCGCCCCACTGGTTTACAATAGCAGCGTGCATAACTATCCGACCAGGAATCGAAACAATTTCCGTGTTCAACGAACTAGGTTGGCTTCAACTAACAACGGACTTTTTTACAAAGGTCTAAAATTGTACAACGATCTACCTGGAAGTATAAGGGATGCACGCTCAGCAAAAAGTTTCAAACGACAGCTTTTAGACATTTATATGGAACTTAGTCCATAATAGCCATTTCAAAGGTAAAATTGTTTTTGTTAGATACATAGATAGATACAGTATATAGATATTTTGAAAGATTGATAATTAATTTGGTTGTTTACCTAGTTAATAATGTAGAAACAGATGTTTCAGCATGCGTTTTTTGCCTAGGTCCTACACATTGTGTAGGTACCTGCGCGGAAGATGCATGTTGATATAGATATTTAATATGTAAGTTACAAATAGAATGATATATATATACATATAAAAGAAATAATATATAAGTTAAGATGTAATAAGTAGTTGTTATATTTAAGTTTTGTAAAAAAATATTTATATGAAACTTTATTAAATTAAATAAATAAATAAATCTGTAGAAAAGAAAATAAAACATGAAATGAGTTCATCAAATTCATTAAACAAAACATAAATCGCTCATTTTAATTTTTCACAGCACTTTGTCCGCTTCGTATAATTCTACGAACCTAAAAGTTTCGCGCTCGTTACACCGTCTTTTAGTTAGCGCCATTTTGTTTTTATAAAACCGTCATAGTACACTTGGACGAATAGAGTTTCGTCCAAGTTGACTTGGATGGCGGCTACTTGTACAAGTACACTTGGATCACCTGTTTACACTATCCAAGTAGCGTCCAAGTAAGCCATCCAAGTATACTTGTACAAGTGTACTTGGATAGTGTAAACCCTGCTTTATGAGAATTTTTATGCCTGCGGAAGTCTTAGAAGGGTTTTATTTATTATTATTTGTTCACGGCTCGAGTCATTTACAAGTAGAAGATTTACATACATAATTTATATAAGGTAAGCATATGCATAATGGATTAAGACACAGCAAGTTATATTAAAAGTCACCAAAAAAGTAAAAAAATAACAATGAAATTGTCTCAGCAAAAATAATTATTGATATTAAGAAACAACATACTGAGCATGTGAACTGCGCTTTATAAATCTTGTGCATAACGACGTGTCTATGGTTTATAAGCAAAAATTTTGGTTTTAGGCGATATGCTGTTATTTCCTACCTATGTAATGGCAAGCATGCGTATAATCATTATACAATATAACTTCGATTACCTACCGTGCAATGATCAAATCGATATCATGATTGTGTGGACGAGTCTTTCGGCAAAGGAAAAGGGCAATTTCATACATTATAACACAAAACACTAATAATTACCATTTGTTTTTCTATCATAAGGTGAATTGAAGAATCACACATTTAGTTAATTTCCGCGTGACTGTATTATCTACAAATTTCTACTTTTTTTCTTTTTTTTATTATTTATACTAATATTATAAAAAGGAAAGATTATTTGATTGTTTGCATTGAATAGGCTCCGAAACTACTGAACCGATATGAAAATTCTTTTAATATTGGGAAGCTACACTATCCCCGGGTGACATAGGCTTTATTATATTTTCAAAAAAATAGGGATCCTTCCTAAAACTACACTTTTTTTTCAAATACCTATCTACCCGTGCGATGCCGGTGCGGACCACTTGTGTTAATATAAAGGTAAAAATGATATATTATTATAAAAATGCGAGAAAGTGACCAAGAAATGAACAATACATAAGACGCTTTTGCTAACCGTTCCGTCAGAAGTTCTTAGAATTTTTGCTTAACTTTTTCAAACGAGTTGGTGTTCTAGTTTTCGTATAGAATTCTGTGATCCAAACGTATATAACGGTTACCCATTGATCTATCATGTTAACACTAGATATGACAGGAAGAACAAAATTTGTGTCGCAAAATCGAATGCATCTAACTTTTTGTTGAACAGGGTTGTGAATAGTTCCGAAAAATAATATTTATTCATTTATACAATGAACGGCTTTATAGGCCTTTGACATAATATACAATAAAAACAATATATAGAGAAAACATAAATATTATAAAAGTACCTACACATGCACATTAGTATGAGTGCAAGGCAAAATGATTTAGCAACTACCTAATAATATAAAACAAATAATAATAATATGATGGTTAAAGTATACACAATTAAACAAAATAAAAGATAAAGGTATATCTTATTTATTTATTTAATATACGGCAATTGCCTTTTACAAAAAATAACATTACAAGATGAAAGAATTATGTTGAGACATCAATTTTATTCCACCACTTTTCCTGTCTTTTTCAAGAAACGTTTTCCTTTTTTTGTATTGTAAAAGTCATCTTCTTTAAAATGATGAGAACACATTATAGTAGAATGATTATTTGGTAGCCAGGAATGTCCTTGCGGTCATCTTGGACAAAATTTATCCACTTTTCTCTCTTATATGAGAGATTGAATTAATCTGCAGAAATCTGCAATTATACATTTTTTCATTAATCAACAGATCATCATTATTTCAAAAACTAAAATTAGTGTTCGTACATTATTTAACGTTTACATAAAAAAAAACAAACAAATGTTTTTCATTGTAGTGACAACCCTTAACCCGATACATTATATATTTAATATATAAACAATACTTAGAAATAGTGTTTAATGTTAATATATCTTCTCGTTTACACGCCTTCCATTACAACGAGAGCGGAAGAGATAGATATACATTCCCATAATGTACTGTGTATTTCGGCTTACATAGGTACTGTTATTTTTTGTTACTGTTATAGATTTGACTACAGGGTAGGTAAATAATATAAGTTTCTCTTTACCACTCACACTACATTACAACAGCAAGGAGTGAAAGAGATAGAAAGAGCTCCAATTATTTTGAATATTTTTGAATGGTGTGAATTTTATAAATTTGATTTATAAATTCAAAATGCTTACATTAATTACATAAATATGATCAATAAATTCTACATATCGGTGAAATGTCACTCCATCACTTTTTTTGACCTTTACAGATCGCTTTGTACAGAATTTAAGCGCACAATTTGGCATATTTTCAGCTCCGGACACGTCACGTACCCAATGGTATATAAAGATCGACTGAACCATGGAACGGCTTAACTGTGGCCTCACGCCGCAGTTGCATCCGACAATTTATTTGTTCTACCTGTCATATCTAGTGTTATATCAATGGGATAACCTAAGATTTACAGAATTTTTAATAATTTCGACGTCAGGCAGCTTTATTGATGGACGCCCAAAGTAGTCAATATTGTCAAAGTAGAGAGCGTATTATTTCTACGTAGATGTAGATCAATGTAGAGACTATATAGATTCACTACTAGAGACATAAGTATTACATTATTGGTAGATCCGTAACAAACTTGTAAAATGTCTTCGATATATAATGATAAGTAAATAATTATACTGAAAACGAGCCTTCAGAGATCTATATCGTCAGTCCGTTAACTTTTTTATAAGTGTATAATTTATCCGCAGAGTCCCCAGTAGAGAATAAGGCTCGTATTCTAAAACAATACTTACGCTAGGCGACCGCCTACGCTACGCTAAGTTAAAATCTTTCGGTGTGCAAAATATACACCGATAAATTTCTATTCTATAACAACACTTGGCTTATACATAGCTGTGCACACACTAATACTAATACACACCGCTCGTGATTGGCCAATTCGCAATTGGTGATTAATTGCTGCACTCATTTTAATCAGCGCCTATCAGACATTTCATTATTTTGCACGTTGTTTTGTGTTTGTTCTAATATTGTGCCTTATTTTCGCTGTTATTAAAATGGAAAACACTATTTAAAGGTAAATGTTTAAATATATTACAAGACATTACATATTTTAAGTAAATATATTATCTACCAGATAACTAATCTAACTGCAAAATGTGTATTATTTTATTTACCTAAACTAAAATAAATACGGGCGTTGTTCATGAATTGTATTATCCAAATTATTTGTCACTTATTAATCAAATATATTATTAAATTATTAAATATAATTTAAAGTGTGTGAAATAAATTATTGATACAAGTCCATTGAAGGTTTTACGTTGTAATAAAATTACTTTCAACAATGTCGAATTGGCAATTGGGGATGCAGTTATTTGCCTAACACAAGATAATTATTATAATGTACCTATATTTATAACATAAATCTTTTATTTTACAGGAAAATTCCTTTTACTGCGTCAGAAAAGCTATTGCTTACACAGATCGCCGCTCAACATAAAATTATTCCATTGAAAGAACCTCTACACACTCGGATATCTCAGGAGTCGGAGACTCCTATTTATCCGAATTTGCACACATCACTTTCATTTCCTCAGGGGCGACCCGAAGAACAGATCAACGTAAGTCGCCTCGTTGGAACAATAAACAAAAAGAAACAAAAATAGCCCATATTGGGAAAAATTAAAATAAAGTGATATCACACAATACATGTGTGACATAATTAACCATAATAAATTAAACCAATATTATATGCAAAAATTAAGTACAATACAATAATATACATATATATATACATATATACATACACACACACACATACACATACATACATACACACATTCATACATACATATATACATATACAGTTGGTACAGATAACAGAGATAAAGTGTCCAGAAACATTTCGGTTTTAAGACAGTGAGCCCAGGGGTCACCGAAACGGGGTAGTGTGGAAAACTATTTCCCTCCCAATGGGGATATTCCAACCAAAGCTACTCTCCACCAAGGGAGACAGGACGCACAAAACAAACGAAAAAACAAGAGTTCGCCACGCAACATTCATCACGCCAAGCAAGCTCAATTCTCAGACCCCCCTGCGTCAGCCGGGGGTAAACCCGGCCCACGCAGAAGATCCCACCTAGACACCCAGGAATCTACAAACCTCTGGAAAGCCCTGAAATTCTGAGGACAAAGTAGCACTTCCCCAAACCAAACGGGCCTGGGGGTGCCATCGCTCATTTCCTCTAGCATTAGATCTCTCGCATCCATCATCACCGGGCACTCCCAAAGGATATGCTCCGCATATTGCGCCCCCATCCCACAAATAAAACACATAAAATTATAGAAGATATGAGCACCAATTCCAGAAACATCCAGTAAAAAAAAATGCCTGGAAGGCTGTAGCCCGAGCATAATATACTTCGTCCGCCCTAACTCAAAAAAGGAATGACCTCCAACTTAAGAGATGCTTGGAGAATATGAAGTCGTTGCGTAGGAAGGTTTTATCGGCACATGCGAAGAGGTGTCGAAAACAGGTGGTGGACCACCTCTTCCTGATCCACCAGCGAGTTTAATAGATGCTATCTGTCTTCTCAATTCAGAATTTTATTTTGTTTGTATCTGTTATTGTTATTTTTTTCAAAAGATAAAATAAAACTTATTTAATTTAACAAATATTTATTTGAATGAGTATGTACAATAGACCATTAACCCTCTGCAACTGAGGTGGCTTTTTAGTTATTATTCTGCTGAGGAGTGGTCTGACAGACACTCATTTTAAGTTCCATTATTGCCATTATTTAAAAAGTTTTGATTATTTTTTTAGTTTTTTGTGAGTATTTGACATGTATGCAGACACCATTTGAAAAAATATGGTTTAAAAAAAACAGATATTAGAAATTACAAGATATTTATTAATGCTAATAAAAAAATCACCATTTTTTTGAGAACAATTTATAAAAATTAATTAAATAAAAAAAACACATGAAAT
The DNA here is from genome assembly GCA_947579605.1 of Athripsodes cinereus. NCBI lineage: Eukaryota > Metazoa > Arthropoda > Insecta > Trichoptera > Leptoceridae > Athripsodes > Athripsodes cinereus. Next base: position 13,445,058 of record OX388312.1, on the reverse strand, counting down.
AAAAAAAGTAAGTAGAAATTTGTTTTCTGTTAACTTTTGTTAAAATGTAAAAAAATAATAAAAAAAATCGTTAGAGCGGTTTCTCTAAAAATCGGCTTCAAAGTACGTCCTCTCAGTCCTGGTAAATTTGTGCCGAGCATTGTAGGCAGACATGTTTTTTGCATGCATAACGAGTAAATTTTGTCTTCCTTTCAATTAAATCGCACTCTTTAATCTTTCTTTTCAATTCACTCATAAAAATTCTGCACAATATTCTTTCACGCGATGTCCCAGATTCGTTTTGTTCAGGGGCAGTTGGGAAATCTCGTCCTAAGTCATGATTGCGCAATTCTCTCGGCAATTTTTCATTATACACCCGCTGTGTCATAATAGGAAGAACAAGTTCCCTAGCAAGGCCTCAAATGAAATTTGCTCTCCATTTATTGAAAAAAAAAAAATTTATTGAAGTGATGTTAGGTAGACTCTATGAATTTACTGAGCTGATGTATGTGAGACACTATGAAAAAATTACTATCTTACTGACGTTAGGTCTAACAGACCCATCATTTATTACTGACGTGAGGTATGTCAGACACCCATCAGCTATAGATCCACACATGTACTCACGACGGCCGTCGTTACTGTACTGATGATTAAAAGAACAGAATTTAGGAAGCTACTGAGCGAAACGGAAAGATAGGACTCAAAATGGCAACGTTGTTGCAAAAAAAAGATTTCGCGGTGTCTGACAGACCTCACGTCAGTTGCAGAGGGTTAAAGGTCACGTGGTCTTGTCTATGGATTTGCTTTTGCTTGGGGGGGCAAACAATCAGATTGCGCAAATCATCCTTGTAGGATGTTATGCCATAAGAGAAAAAAAAGAAAGTCAGACGACAAAATAATAACAAAATCGACACTGACAGTTTTTTTTATTATTAGGTATTCTTTAGGCGTTCCACCTAATATTACACCGTAATCGTCTGTTGTGTTGGGATGCCCCTCAATGATTTCTCTGTGACGTCATCCTTTAATGGTCTATTCATAATTCTCAATTTCGGGTGCCTTGCCGGAAAAAAAAGAAAGAAGAAAGAGCATACAATATTGAATTGTTTACTCATTCAAATAAATATTTGATAATTTAAATAAGAAGTTTATTTTTATTTTCTGAAAATGAAGATTTTCAAAAAGATTGAAGAAATGTCTTTATTTTATATGTTTAATGTCTTATCTATCTATCTTCTTTATATTAAAAAAATTTATAAGTAAAAAATACTTTAGAGTTTTAAATTTCTTTATTTGTCAGTTACACGTGTTTCGGGTTGCAACCCCATATTCATACGTAGTATGAATATGAGGTATGAATATGGGCTTGCAACCCGAAACACGTGTAACTGACAAATAAAGAAATTTAAAACTCTAAAGTATTTTTTACTTATAAATTTTTTTAATTTAAAAATGGAGTTTTACTCATTAAGTGAAAACAAAATCAGTATCTTCTTTATGTTTAATAACTATAATAAATTAAGTCGGTTGTTAGCAAATGTATTTTTCTTCTTACATTGATTCCATACCAAGTAAGTATGTTTGCGAGGGATGATAGAACCGATAGGGCCTCATTACGAAAGTGAAGACGTATTCGATGAGCGCTTGAACGAAATTATTGTAAGCCACGATATTTTTGTCTCGTCGCCTTGTGAAAGACCGGCAAAATCTATTCACAAACTATAATGGTTCTTCTGGACATTGATCTTCCAATAAACCATAAATCTTTGGGATGAATCGTAGCAGTGAATGCTTAGCTTTTAGACGAGCATTTGGTCTACAAATTTTTCTTACTACTTACTATACTATACCCTCACGCCGTGTCCCAAGTAGGGTAGGCAGAGAGAACGGAACGCCATGTTGATCAATCCTTACATAATTCTTTCGCTTCCTCTACATTCATCCAGTTTCTTATACATGCACGCCGATTCCTCGTAATTAACACGCGACCGTCCTTGAGAATTTGGTCCACGTGGTCAAGCCACGTAGTTCTTGGACGTCCGCGCTTTCTCAGACCCCCTCTTTCAGATAAATACAACCTCTTCGTCAACCTTACATCATCCATTCGCTCCACATGACCAAACCAACTCAATTTATTTATACGCATTCTATCCACAACACTCCTCTTGCATCCACTCATTCTTCTAATATCCTCATTCCTCACTCTATTCTATCACGCAATGTTTTACCTATCATTCTCCTTAGTGATCACATCTCCACAACATTTATTCCACTCTCGTCCTTCTTCAGCCACGTCCAAGATTCGCTTGCATACATAGGTGTCGGTATGAGAATGGCGTTGTGCACCAGCATTTTAGCCATGTTCGACACATTGCTATTGCTAACAATAGATCGAAGTGTACCGTTTACTCTCGCACCAGCCGCTTTTCTTTTTTCAATCATTCTATATTTACATTGATTACAAACAATTACATAAAAGGTAAACATTTAAGTTAGACACAATCAGTATACAGAGGGCGAGTTTATCGCAAAGGCGCGATCTCTTCTAACTAACCCAAAATGTGAATCCTAGGCTATCTCACAGAATTCCATACATATGAAAATCTATGGGCTATCTTTATCCGATAATGAGAACGATACATAATTTAAGATTGATTGTATTGTTCAATCGATCTGTCAAGTACGACTTGGTGAGGTCACGGGTAATCGAGTTTGTGTATCTGTCAAATAGATTGCATATAGCTCTTAAGGCGAATAAAACAAAAAAAAAATACAAACTGTGATCGGGAGTCGAAGTATAGAAAAAAGAAATTTGATTTGATATATCAAGTTTTTTTCTCTTTTGTCGGGTTTTCGCATAAGATTTTATTTCTCAAATATTTATTATTAAATAACTTACTTATTAAATGGGATTTTTTTGTTTCGTAAAAAAGTTACGCGAATCATTTGGAATTGATGAGAAAGATGGTTTGCATTATTATATAATTTTGATATTATCATGGCGTTATCCAAAGGTTTTAAAGTCTTAGAGAAATGTGCACCTCCTAATCCGCACAGTGTATTACTTGAACATCGCAACAAAGATGAAACTTTAATGTTTGAATCGCAAGCTGTGGTAGTTTTGACTCCACAGGAAGCAGATACCATTAAAAAAAATTATACAAAGATTGTGGATGCATATGGATGCTTGGGAGTGTTGCAGCTGAATGCTGGCGATTCAACACTACTCTATTTAGTTTTAGTCACAGGTTGTTGTTCAATTGGAAAGGTTGGAGATTTGGAAGTATTTCGTATTACTCAAACACAATTATGTCCCTTGTTCTATCAGTCTCAAAATGAAGATCGTGTTTCAGAAGTTCGCAAATTGTTGAATTCTGGCACATTTTATTTTTCTTGGACCAGTAGTGGTGGGTCACAAACCCTCCTTGATTTAACTCTATGTGCACAACGAAGAAATAAAACTTCCACTACAGACAACAGATTCTTTTGGAACAGAACTCTGTTCATACATCTCTTAAGATTTGGTGTAGAATGTGATGAATGGCTTTTGAAAGCAATGTGTGGGTCTGTTGAGATACGCACTATTTATGTTGGACACAAACAGGCTCGTGCTGTTTTGATATCAAGGTTAAGTTGCGAAAGAGCTGGCACCAGATTTAATGTTAGAGGATCAAATGATGATGGGCATGTAGCTAATTTTGTAGAAACAGAACAAGCTGTACTGCTAGATAATGATATAACATCATATATTCAAACAAGAGGATCTGTTCCCATATTTTGGGAACAACCCGGAATTCAGGTTGGATCTCATAAAGTGAAAATGTCTCGAAGCTTTGGAGCATCTCAGTGTGCATTTCAAAGGCATTTCAGTGAAATGAAGGAGATGTATGGTAAGATAACAATTGTAAACCTGCTGGGTTCTAGTTTGATTGGAAGCAGTGAAGGAGAGGCTTTACTAAGCAATGCTTACCAGAAACATCTTGCTGAGTCATGTCACACTGATGTGAGGCAAATCATATTTGATTACCACCAGGAGGTGAGAGCTGGACTCCCAACAGCCCTAGCAAAGTTTAAGCAATATCTCGACGATATATCTCTCTTTTGCAGTCAGAATACAAATGTTGTCTCAACCCAATTTGGAACTATCAGAACTAATTGCTTAGACTGTCTTGACAGAACAAATTGTATTCAGTTATTTATTGGTCTGGAAGTTCTCCAAGAGCAGCTCAGACTTCTTGAAATTAATGATAAAAAACAGATAGTTACACGTTTTGAAGAAGTTTTTAGGCAAATGTGGATCAATAATGGAAATGAAATAAGTAAAATTTATGCTGGTACTGGAGCAATACAAGGGGGATCCAAAATAATTGACGGTGCTCGATCAGCCGCACGTACTATACAAAACAATCTATTGGATAACTCAAAACAAGAAGCCATAGATATTCTTTTGTTAGGTTCTACTCTTAATTCTGAGCTTGCAGATAGAACACGGATTCTTCTACCAAGTAATATGCTCCACATATCAACTCCAGTTCTTAGAGAAATATGTAGAAGATATGATGAGTATGTGACACCTTTAAAAGTGAGAGTTACAATTGCTACCTATAATGTGAATGGAGGAAAACATTTCCGTAGCCTAGCTCACAAAAATGTCTCATTGGCTGATTGGCTTCTAGACTCTCCCCAAACCTCTCTTGTATCCACAGAAGATATCAACTCTACTCCCAGTGATATATTTGCCGTTGGTTTTGAGGAAATTGTCGATTTGAATGCTAGTAACATTATGGCAGCTAGTTCTGAAAATGTAAAAGCATGGGCTGAAGAATTAGAAAAAGTTCTTTCTCGGGATAGGCCGTATGTTTTATTAAGTAGCCAGCAGTTGGTCGGTGTGTGTCTTTACGTATTTGTTAGACCTGAACTAATGCCTTACATTCGAGATGTTGCCACTGACAGTGTGAAGACAGGTTTGGGAGGTGCAACTGGCAACAAAGGGGCGACTGCTATCAGAATGGTGTTGCATGGTACTTCTTTGTGTTTTGTTTGTGCTCATTTTGCTGCTGGGCAATCACAAGTTACAGAAAGAAATGCTGATTATTCGGAAATAACGAGGAAAATTACTTTTCCTATGGGCCGTACTTTAAACTCCCATGACTATGTATTTTGGTGTGGAGATTTCAACTACAGAGTTGATATGGATAAAGATCAAATTAAACAACTAGTAAAAGAAAATGATCTACAACCTATATTAGAATGTGATCAATTGAATAAGCAGAAGATTGCGGGCAATGTATTCCGTAATTGTAAAGAAGGTGATATAACATTTGCTCCTACATATAAATATGATTTGTTTAGTGATGATTATGATACAAGTGAGAAGATGAGAGCTCCAGCATGGACAGATCGTATTTTATGGAAAAGTAGAAAAGCTTTAACAGATCCAGATAATTTGTCTGAAATATCTGCTGGAAAATTAGTACTCTATGGATGTGCACAACTAAAACAAAGTGATCATCGACCTGTTATCGCTATCATTGACATAGAAGTGGGGCAATTAAATTACTCTTTAAGAGACAAGGTCATTGAGGAAGTCATCAGAGATATAGGCCCACCTGATGGAACAATTATCATCAGACCATTACTAGAGTGTCAAGATGAGTTGGGAGTATTTCATGATGCTCTCATGAATGCCATGTTAAAAGATTTAAATTCATTTGGAGAAGTAACATTAGTTCGATATGTGGACGACAATAATACTGTATGGATCACTTTTAGGGAAGGTCACAGTGCTTTAGAAGCTTCCAAGAAACAAGTATTACACATATGTTCAACTGACCTGTCTATTACATTAAAGACTCCTGAATGGTGGAAAGTCACTCAAAAAGAAATAGAGTTATGTTCTAATAACACTGTACCACTTTGTGAAGATGTATCTTTGCGTGTGAGACCACCTTTACCAGCACGGGCTCCACCTTCCCCAGCTCGCCAACCTCCTCCAAGACCAGCTCCTCCTCCAACTGCAGTGGCCTCCTCACCTGCACCACCTGCTGGCCCTCCACCACCTCCGCCAGTTCCGTCTAGGCAGGCAGTACCTCCGCCTTTGCCTGCCAGGCCCCGCCCAACATAATGTGAAAAAGTATCATTTTATGAACTCATCTACTCTTGCTGGATTGTACTTAACAGAAAGCATAGGGACTTTACTTTTGTTATTTGCAGCTGCATTCACTTGTCCGTAGGTAATTATATTCATCATCCAAGTTTGTATTGATTGGCCAGTTCCATAAACCAATGACTCAGCATCCTATTATTCCAAGATACGGCATATTAAAATGTTTTAAAGTGGTATGACAGTCTTACCAAAACCCTAAAACAAATATGCACTTCTAAGGTTATGAATAATTGATTTTTTGTTAGTGGAATCGAAATAATTCCACTTTTCTCATATAAGAAGCCAAAATGGTTTTTGGAATTGGGATTGATATATTGCAGGAATTCAATGCAGCTAAGAATCAAGTTAGTAGATCATATCAGCACACTAATTTTGTGTACTGTCTTGGGTCATGTTAAAATAAATATAATATTTCTGAATGAGTAGTTTAGAATATGGAATAAAGCTTTTATTTTGTTTCATAAAAATGTATACAACATATGAAGGGTCCACTGCAATAATGATGAATGTCCAAAAATATTAAATTTTGAATTAGTAATGCCATTCGATCACTTGACAAAGTAGTAAGAAATCTTGATTACAAACTCATCAATATCGCATGCAGTGCCGAAATAAAAACGTTTTTAATATTTTGGCTACACGGCTAGAACGCTCAACGTCACAGGTGTTCACGGCAATAATGATAAATGTCCATCGCCTAGCACTGAACGCCATAATAATTTCAAACTAGCGGCAATCCCGCCAATTTTTTTTATTAGGCTTTGTGAGAGTGGCGTTTTTTAAGGTTTTGTTATTCGGATTTGAGTGTTTTCTTTTTTTAAATTATGGCTGAGAACAACGAAATGATCGGAAATACGAAAAAAGAAGACAGACAGGAAGAATGAGTGATGTTTTAAAGAATCTACGATTCCAGGAACATGAATTTAGAGTTCAAAAAGAACACCCACGGCTCATGTTTCACAAAAAAATTAATAATTGTCCATGGGAATCAAGTGTGGTCAACACACCAGTTTCTTTTTGGTCTATGAAGGCAGTTAATGAAGGTGAATTCAAATTACCTGGTTTAGCTTATAAAGATAAGCTGCAACAGCAAAATATAACAACCTGCAGTTCCTGAAAAAGTTCTGTAGACCTGAAACAAGACGTTATTATGATGAACTTCCTCACGCTGCAAATATTAAAGAATCAGAAGTTAAATAAAACAGTCATTTGGACACCTATCATTATTGGCGGTTAACGTAGTGTGGACAGTGATCATTATAGTCCTGATTTTTAAAGACTTACTAAAGATTGTATTATTTTTATTTAGTTTATAATACTTAAAGAATGGTTATTTTCCAAAGAAATATTACAATGATGTATCATAATTTAATTTTCATAAATAACATTTTATTATCTTGAGGTCTGAGTTTTTTTACACCGTTTATAACTTTAAAACCCAATTATCTTAAAACAAAGGACAAAGGACATTAATCATTATTGCAGTGGACCCTTCATATACTACCAGCACACCTAGTGCTTTCACCAATGAATTGTAATTGCCATCGTCAGTGCTGAGTATAAAACAGAGGTTCCCAAACATTTTTCGTTGCTTGCCCAATTTATGAGATAACCAAAACTCTTATCTTCTAAGGCAGTGCTCCGCAACCAGTGTGCCGCGGCAATTTTCGAAATATTTCAAACTCCTATATCTTTTTGAAGGGGGGGGGGGAGTTAAAAATGTTAACATGTAAGATTAGTATCCGGTATTGACATAAACAATCGTCGGTACAAATACCTGTTACGCTGTAGAAAAAGGCACTGTGACAAAAAAATTCTGTAAGAAAACTGATGAGTTTTTGAAATACTTCAAATTCCTATACCATTTCGTAAATTTAGCGACGGGGGGGGAGGGGTAGAAATAATTGAGACCACTGTGTGCCGCGGAATTGTAGGAAGAAGTTTGGTGTGCCGTAGATGAGAAAAGGTTGTGGAGCACTGTTCTAAGGCAGTTTTATACTCAGCCCTGATGATGCCAATTTGTTGAAGACGTGTTGGGTGGTATATGTCCAATACACTTCTGTGAAACAAAAAAACAGTGTTATTTTAAATAATTTAAAATGTCGTTTCACAACGTTGAAACTGAATCATTAAATTATGAATGAGTAGGTGGTACATTGTAATATATTATACTATCATGACATTTATAATCATCGGATACTACATCGTTGTGGTCAATCTAGTATGTATTGAGCCAAATTATATGTTATATATTTACCTTTAATAATTAATATTGAGGGAGTTAAACAAATATACTCAAAACTAATGCATTGAAATTTACCAAAGATATAACTGTAATTTCGCTACTAATAAGAAAATTATTTTTAGTAATGGAACAAAATTCATACTTATTACTTTGCGAGTGTTTATAAATTTGTTTAGAAAGATGGAAATTTATATACTGGAGCCTAATACTAAACAATGTAACACATGCATTTGGTACTGTCGGCTTCCAATTGAGATTAGTGGTTTGGAAAATGTTCATTTGCATTCTGAGAGGAGAGGAAATACCCTCCAAACTGATGCTGTGTATGAATGTATTTAATATTTCAAAGTAGAATTAATTTACGAGTAAATATTTTTAATATCTGTACTGTATTGTATTGCAAGTAAACATATTCGCTTGGATCCACACAAATATAATATATGTTTTAAGTATTAATGATGAAGAGATGTACTTCTAAATTTCCAAAAAAGTATTAATATCTGTATTTTTATGGTTAATATTCCATTTAATTTGTGTTGATGGTTTTGAGTGTGATAATATTATCACTTATTCATTATGTTGTATCACTGTATTATAATTATTCTAAATAGTATCATAAAAAAAATAAAAAACCTATATTTAGTACCTACTTGCAAAATGATTTAATGAATTGTGAGCGGACTTTCAAGAGCTTCCGCTTTCATCATCAGGCTAACGTAATGACTCGTTTCCATGATGAGAGTGGAAGTAATCAAGTGTTTTAGTATATGTCCATCTTTATAGTAAAATAATTTTCTAAACTTGGGTTCTTACCATCAGAATAACAAGCGAGTCCCCTCAGATATATATATATATATATGAAGACTGTATGATCTAATTTTCATCCGAAATGCATGTACAACATGCACCTCATGAATATATATATATATAATATGAGAGATATAAAAAGAGTGAGGTGGAAATAGGTGAACGTTTCTAGAGTAAAGCATGCTTAAACCAGCCAAAAGCCAATTCGTAAGCATTGGAAACACCCATACTCTCTCTCTCTATCCGTTAAAGGATGTGTATTAAGATCTAAAGTGATCGCAGATGTCTATATAAAGACATGAGCCAAGTCTCTGCCCGACTGTACGCAGTGAAATGGGAGTTAAAACCTTCACCTTCATACTGTCTCTGCGTAAAATCAAATGATCTTTCATTCATGAGGTGCATGTTGTACATGCATTTCGGATGAAAATTAGATCATACAGTCTTCATTATATATATATATATATATATATATATGTTATTGAAGAGTTTTCGCGACGAGGTATATAAATGTATTAGCGTTATGTTTTGTGGTTACATCGCGTAATTTATTTTTGGAACAAGCTTTCAGAGTTACTTGGAACTCCATCATCAGTTCTGCAGTAGACACGTTCATCACGAATAACGAGTCAGTGTTAACTATTTTTTGTCGGTTGCAATCACCCTCGTTCTATGACCCAGCTGATGTCAGGTCGATCCTGCACGAAACGTCGGGCAGAAGCCGACGGTCTTTTTCAAGGGTGCTGTACCTAGAGTACCCAAAAGCGATACTTTTATATATATGTATATATTCGAAAAATCTTTTATCGGATTACTCCATGTACATGGATTATACCCGAAGGGGCATATTTCTGACGTTTCCCTGAACACGGTCAGCAATAATCAGCTGTATTGCTGACCGCTGAACATAATCAGAAACGTCAAAAAATGCCCCTTCGGGTAATAATCCATGTACACGGAGTAATCCGATAAAAGCGGACACGGAGTAATCGATAAATTCCGTGATGGTATAGTATAGATAATCGAGAATGCTTTGAATATGGCTACAGATTTGTTTATTATTTCAGATATGATAAATAAGACACAAAATTTATTGGATTTATTATAATTTATTTCAACTTCGAGTTTTAGAAAAATTGTTGAAAGTATTTTAAATTTTCGTGTCAATGACACTTTATGTACAGTTGAAAACATTTTAGATGGTAGAGACTACTCTGATAGTATACTTTCCTTTATTTACTTATGGTATGGTAAGCACGGCTATTTCAGTGTTGAGGTCTATTTTGGTTTATCTTTTATGGTAAAATATGTAAATTATATTTTTCTTCTACAGTTGACTTCATAATTATCTAAAATGTGTATTTTAATAAACTGTTATTTGGATTGTTGATATATTTATAATAAATTGTTAATGTATTTCTAAAAAAAATTATTACCTCAGATCTCTATTAGCTATTTAAGTCACCATGAATCAACTGAAGCAGGTTAATAGAAAACCTCAATATGCATCCGAACAACCCCCCGAACAATTTGCAGTTACATTACTCGCCATCCATACCCAAACCAATGAAAAAAAATTACAGAGCCGTTACTTTTACTGAATACGTGGGGAATCAAGGTATTTTTTATGATGTATGGAAGTAGTGTCCAAAAGTAAGTTGTGTAACGCGAATATCATTTTAACTATGTAAACTATTGAGTATGATCTAATACAATTCCTTCACCTTTGATGATACCAATAGACTATGTACACACCTTCACCAAATCTTATGTCAGTCTTAGTGGATTGTCTACCAAGATAGTCTTTCTGAGTGGATAATTTCAATATTATTACAACATTAATTATTTATAAAAGTGGACTGCCAAGCAGCAAGAGTTTATAGTAAAATGAATCTAATTGTTTAAAAATAAGTAGTTATGTGTTAATATTAAATATTGCAATATAAATTATATCTTTGTATCCTGTTAATATTACGTTGATTATATTATCATGTTATGAAGCCTTCTGCTTACACTGATTATTCATAGTATTACTGTGGAATAACAATATTCTATGTTATTTACCCAAAGAAATTATCATATAACAAGACTGCACTGTTTTATCGAATTGAAGCAGAAATATGCTCTTCACCTTTGCAGTATTGTCGATTTTTCTACAAAAAAATTGTATTTAATTTTATTTTATTCATCCTTCAATTTTAACAAACATTGAATGAAATCAGGAGTGAAGATGAGTTGTTATGACTAACATGTTTTTTTGTAATAATTTATCAAATAATGATGAATATTTGTTGCGTAGACTGCAAGTGAGTTTACCTAACTTGTTATACAACTGAGGAGAAAAGTCACTCATTTATACCATAAATAGCCATTTTCCATGGATGGGGGGGGGGGTGGGGGGTGATGGTACGACAAATCATTCTCTCTGTGCCAGTGAGAGTTAAGCCACAATACAGTCTTGTTATAATGTCTTTGGATTTACCAACATCATGTTGACATATAGAACTTTGTTTTTCTCTAACAATATCTTTTATGTGATAGGTATATATGTTTGTACAATTGGATAAATTGAAATAAGTTTTTCATTCTACCATAGAATATAGCCGTTTTACTATAGAATATACCGTGTTTCAATTTATTCAATAATGGGATTCTACTACTTGTGTACTAATACTATAAATATATATGTATACATAGATGGTCTTTATTTTGGAGACATCACATTAGCGAACAACACATTATTTGTAATATATTACGCTTATTACATTCCAATTACATTGGTGTTTTATTTTTATTAACCCATTATTTGACATCAATATATCGAGGGCATACAACCAAAATGCACTAAGTCATTTAAGTTTTGAGATGACGTAATGGCAGTTTAATGAAAAAAAAGTATACTTAAATATCTTGATTCTTGAATTATTTTCTGAACCCTCGTCAAGAGTTTAGAGAGTTAATATTCATAGGTAAGAGTAATGCCAAAATAATCTTTAACAGTGATGGTTTAGCTTGAATGAATTGAATCTCAGGAGTCGTAGACCCCTATTCATCTGGACATTCAAACTAAAATGGTTTTTTTTTTAAAAAAATATATCTGGGTTTTGTTTGTTATAAACCGAAATACAACCTTATACACCTTTCTCAGTGAGCTACTAAAAGCTTGTGTCGTGTAAGGGGAGTTTGCCAGTACCTGGTATTGAACCACGGACCCCTTGTTCACGAGGCCGAGACTCTACCTCCAGGCTACCGACGAACCATTAGGCAGGCCTGAAAGGTTTGCCAGCCAAAACCGTGGTCATATTTAACTCTACTTCTATCTTCAATGTTACTTTTGGAGATAAATAAATTTGCTTGAAAAATAATATATTATTGAAAAAGTAAAAATAAGAAACAAAAGAAATTGTTTGAGTAAAGTAAAACTACTTCCCACGAAGTTATTAGCAGTCCAATTTTCACACGGCATTCCCTACTATGCAGATATGAGCGACGCCAATCAAGCATCATACTACTCTTGTCAAAGACAGCAACAAGCCCAATGATACCTGATGCAAAGTTCAATATTATTATTATATTGGATGATTTATTCGGCGCCGTTTAATGGAGTATCCATCTCAAGGGTGCGGGAAACTATGTTGGAAGAGCGAAGTCTTCAGCTTGCTCCTGTACGTTGTAATCGGCTGGTTTTTACGGAGGTCCTCGGGGAGTCGGTTCCAAATGACGGGTCCTGCGACGCCAAAAGCCCTATCATAGAAGCAGGACTTGTTTGCTCTGTTGTTTTCGTCCAGCATGTTGGTGGATGTCTTAGCTGAGCGTAGAGGTCTACTTGCAGGTGTTTTGAGAACACAGAGTTCAGAAAGTGACTGAGGTGCCATTTTGTTCAAAACTTTGTAGACTATAAGGCACAGTTTGTATTGGACCCTTTCACCTACTCTTAACCAGTGTAACTTTTCCAGCAAAGGTGTGATGTGGCAACCCTTATCTTCGCGGAAAATAAGCCTTGCAGCGCTATTGAATGCCATTTGTAGACGATTCAGTTGAATTTGCGGCAGTCCTACATATAGTATATTGCAGTAGTCAAGTCTAGAGACCACAAAAGCAGAGATTAATGTTTTTATGCTATCAGGAGTGAGGTTTTTCGACACGGAGCGTATTTCGCGGATGTGGTAAAATGCGGAGCTCACCGTCTTTGAGATTTGGGACTCCATAGACAGTGCGCTATCGATTCGTGCCCCAAGTATCGATACTTTACTGGACGGTAGAATATCCGTGTCGGCTATCGAGATGGGATCTATATCCAAGAGGTGTTGTCGACCAGGTGATGCGACCCATAAGAATTCCGTTTTAGCTGGATTCAACTTCAGACGTCTCTTTGCCATTAGATTAGATAAGTTTGTTATACATTCTACGGTCCGGGCCTTGAGATAATTTTTCTGATCAGGTTTGCAAAAACCGATCAAAATTCTGTCATCCGCGTAAGCATAGCTACGAAAGTCTGTTTTTTCTAGCATACTGTCGATATATCCAATGTAGAGGGTGAACAGAATTGGACCCAGGACAGAACCCTGAGGTACTCCCTGAGTAACTGTTGATTCACAAGTTCTGCTTTGACTCGCTTTTAGAGACCAGTTTCTCGCGGTCAGGTAGGATCGAAGCCATCCTAGTGCACTTCCACAAAGACCATACTCAACTTCCAGACAGGTCAGGAGTATGCTGTGGTCAACGGTGTCAAACGCCGCACTCATGTCAAGAATTGTTACAAGAGCTGAGATAGCTTCCATAAGGATGGGACTATTCCTTGTGATAGGGAGAGATAAAAAATGCGAGCGATAATGGGATAAAGAGTGTTCAGTGAATCCTTAAGCAGCCAGGTGGGAAATGAGGATCCAGCTCACATTGTTTATTAGGGCAGTTGTTAATTGTACTTCGAGACTGTCATTTAGCGGAGGAAGAGATGACGAAATAGCTTGAAGTTTATGTTCGAAAGCTGATTTGAATTGTTCTGCAGTTATAATTGGTGGAAGTGTGGGTTTTGGGATTTCCATGACAGTTCGGAAGTTGCTCCACAGTTTATTAGGTTGACCTTTGTGGGATTCGATCTTTTGTTTTCAGAAGTTGGATTTCTTTAAATTGGTCAGATTTTTGTACGTTTTTTGGGCTGTGATCCATGTTGTTCTGGATGATGTAGACTTCTGACGTCTGTATTGTCTCTCGAGTCTACGGACTTCAGTTTTTTTCAATCTACATTCGTTGTCGAACCAAAGATATTTGGGGCCACGAACTCGGACTGTCTTTGTAGTAATTGGGACGAGCTCATCTACCAGACTGATGAGTGTTCTATTTAGCTGCTCTGTGATTTCTTCAACATCTTTGAAGGTTTGAGTGTTAGAGCAGCATATTGTGGATTTCCGAAGTCGGGTGTGGAATTCTTCGGAATTGAAGTCCTTCCAGCTTCTACTGGTGATGGTTTTATATAGTGGAGCTGGAATAGTGATGTTGAAGTCACTCATTAGAAGTCGGTGATCAGACAAGCCGATGTCAACTGTACTTACAGCTGCAGGAGCTATTTTATTGCATGTAATGAGGAGGTCAAGAGTTCCCCCTCCGTCATGAGTAGGAGTAGTGATGTGTTGGACAAGATTTGCATCGGATAGCAGCTTTTTAATATTTTCGGAGTATGGATCATGTTGCCTTTCCACGTGTATATTAAAGTCACCGGTAATAAGTATGGGGATTTGGTAAGACAAAGTTGACCCTAGGATTGAAGAGAGTTCTAGAAAAAAATCTTTAGTGGGTGTACATGAGCCCGGTCTATAGACTGTTATTACTATGAGTGACGTCCCATTGAGAGACACTTTACAGCCTATGTACTCAAATGTTTTATATGATCCGAGGTCAGAGATTTTTGAAATGTGCACCTCTGGCTTGAGGACAATTGCCACTCCGCCGTGGTTGGTGGAAGTAGAGTAGTCTTTTGCAAGATCCCGGAGTCTGGCTTTGTCTAACACTTTGTAGCCGTGATTTCGTATCGCGTTAATAGAAGTACAGTCACTGCTGTCATGCCATGTTTCGTTGAGTGTTAGTAGGTGAAGATGGTGTTCGCCGAAGATATTATGAATATCTTCAACCTTGTTACTGATCGACCTGGCATTCCAATGGCCAATCCTGAAACATGTTGATTTTGGGAGATGGCGTGGGACTTTGGTTTTCTCTCAGCTCAGATGTAAGTGTCAAATCGATACTTAAGGTACTGCAGGGTTACTCTCTTCTTCCGAATTCCACAGCATTGCAGTCCGCCAAGAGTTGCAGAGCAGTCTCGGCCTTTTTCTTCACAAAATTTACAAATACCATATTCTTCTAGCCCTAGTTTACAAAGGTGCTCCTTGAATTTGCAGTGACCCGTCAGGAAGCCCGCTATTGCTTTTAGGTTTGGTTTACTTAGGTTGGTACATGCTTTGGTTCTTCTAGAGCCATATCCTCTTAAGTAGTTAAAGTTTAATTTATCGACAGACGGCTCTTGGTGGAAGTCCATATTAATAATTTTTAAAATGAAACACAATATATAGTTATTCCACTATTGACTTTATTTAAATTATTCCACTATGACTAAATAAAGTCAATAGTGGAATAACTATATATATATATATGTATAGATTGTCTTTGCGGACACATCGCGTGTTTTTGTTTGGTGGTGAGGCTCAGAAAGAAAAAGTAGTCAGTCGGTTTGACAATGGATGCCCGAGCGCATTCATAAGCTCACCACCAAACAAAAACACGTGATGTGTCCGCAAAGACAATCTATACATACATACCTCGTCGCGAAAAACTTAACATATATATATATATATATATATCGATGGCTTATTTCTATAAGTGAGACAAGTCGAAAAACATGATTTTACACAAATCGCATTTTAAATTTTAGACAAAACTTAATCTATGATATCTTCCCAAAATAAAAAGCTAACCTACTAATAACTTCGCAATTTATTTGTAAAAAGTGTTCTAATTATTACTAACATAATTTCAGTTCATTTCGATAATCAAAAAAAATATAAAAATTAAAAATATGAAGGTATTCAGACTTAACTCCACATAAAATCGTACGTCTTGGTAATTATATCAATTCTATAAGGAGACATCTCAAATGTCTCCCTATAGAAGTAGATTTTTGACCTACTTTATACAGAGAAAATCGTATGTTTTTAGTTGTCTCCTGCTGTCAATTTGCACTTGAAATGTGATGGAGGAAAACCTTTAGATCAGAGGTTCCCAAACTTTTTTTCTCATAGACCATTTTCAAAAATTTGCTGGTATCGGTGGACCCCCTGTATTTCTAACCCCCCATAGCTAAATTTTCGAAATGGTATAGGAATTTAAATATTTCAAAAACTCCTCAGTTTTCTTACAGAATATTTTCTAACAGAGCCTTTTTCTACAATGTAACGGGTATTTGTACCGACTATTGTTGATGTCATTATCTGGTGCTTTTACCGAATATCCGATACTTTGACTATTGATTCGTGGATCCCCTCTCACGACTTGTGCACCCCCATTTTTTAGTCACGCCATCGTAGACCCCCGTCGAGTCTCACCTGGACCACTTTGGGAATCACTGCTTGAGATGATCAAGAAAACCACACTGAAGAGGATACAATATTTAATTTAGTATTTTTTTATACATAATGCTTATCATCCCAAGTAGATTCATTATTTTTGAGCAATGATGGCTTGTTGATTCACCAATTTACTATTCATTCTACTATAGATTAAACAAACATGAGAGATACCTCTTTTGATTTCTCAGGTCATTATAATTTTTTAGTTATTTAGTTAAGAGTTATATTCATACATACAGATTGATATAGATACTTACTTTTATTTCATATTTTTTTTACGAAACAATAATAATTATCTAAGAAATCGAAAGAAGTTTTTTTCGTTTCTGTTTAATCCAAAGTATAAAAAACGCTAGTTTCAATTTACCCAGTACAATAATATCAGTTACATACTACTTTCAAATAAATCTTTGAGTAAATCGATGATGAGGAATGATTTTTTCAGCGCCGTCTAATGAAACACCCATCTCAAGAGCGTGGAACAAACATATCAAAACAATATGTACATTGAAAAGTATACAAGTTTTTCGAACTAGTTTATTTTGTCTTATCTCTTATAGGTACCTACTTGCTGCTATCTGCAGCTACCCCACTTGTGGGATATGCCGTGATGGTATAGTAGTAGTAGAAGTACCTACTTACTTGAAAACTTTCATGATATCTATATATATGAAAGAATGTCGCGTTAGTTAGCTTAGGAATGGCTGTACCAATTTGAATGATCTCTGAATTGTTGGATTCTTCTCCACCTTGAATAGCCGGTAGGCTATTAAATATCTTACAAATTCACGGGAAGAAAAATTACGAAGATAATTTTTTACTCCATACATTTTTAATTTCAATTAAAATTCAATTTCAATCAAAAATGTAGGTAATATGGAGAATTATACAAAATCAACGATGATGTTTTTTTTAAAGATTGGCCTATTTATAGAATATTTTTTGTATACATTTTCAAATTAGAATAATTATCCATACAATTTAACATCTGATTCTGAAATTTCAATTTTGAAAAATTCATGGATAAGAATTTTTATAAATTTAGTCTACCCGCCCCACACACAGAATGTAATACCTTTGTACCGTTTATGTCAAATGTATGGTCATATTCGATACAATGGTCCGCAATTTCTGAATATGTAGACATTCCCCTAAACGCCCTGTTATGTTCAGCAAATCTAGTACGTACTGTACGAGATGTCTGTCCTATGTATTTTGCATCACAATCGTTACATCCAATACAATACACACCACTACCATCCATTCGATCTATCTTGTCTTTATGATTAAATAATAATTTGTTTATATTATTATTGGTATAAAATGCACTTTTGAATGATTGTTTAACAATTTTATTAAGTTCGTTTGTAAATCCACCAGTGTATAAAATTCTTTTAAATGGTTTAATAGTTGATCTTGACATTACCGGATAAATGTATTTTCTAAACATATTTAATTTTTGTTTTTTATTTATAATTTTATCTACAATACTAGTTTCATACCCATTGTTATGTGCTATTTGTAAAATAGTATTATATTCTTTATCAAACTCTCCCTTATCCAAGGGTATATTTAATAATCTGTGTATCATAGATTGAAATGCTGCCATTTTATGTGGTAATGGGTGACAGGATGATGAGTGGATGACAGTGTCGGTAAAACTTGGTTTTCTATACACGCCAAATTTATACTTACAATCAACTATACTAACTTATATTTAAATCTAAGAAACTTAATTTTTTATCTTTTTCAACTTCTACTGTGAATTGCAAATTTTTATTTATTGAGTTTATATAATTCAAAAACATATTTAACTGTCTATTGCTCCCTGTCCATACACAAAAAATATCATCTACATATCTAAAGTATTTGAAAATACAGTTCAACAATGGATTATTAGATGTAAACAAAATTTCTTCAAATTGATCCATATAAATTTCACTAAGGAGAGGACTTAATTTATTGCCCATTGCTAAAGAATCTAACATTTTATAAAATTGATTATCGAATTTGAAATAATTTTGTTCCATACATAGTTTAGTTAAGTCAATTAATTTCTTAATTATATCAGGATTTACATTTTTACTTATAAGTTTATTTTCAAGAATAACAATAACTTCAGACACTGGTACATTAGTAAACAAGTTTTTTACATCGAAACTATTTATAATACCTAGAACCAACGCATTATTTTTTACATATTATGTACCTAACTGCACTATTCTTCACATTAAATATTTATACCTGTAGTTATGCTTATGGATGGGCATATAGATATATTATGTATGTAAGTACTGTTGAGAGAGCAATTTAAATATATATTTCTACTTCAGTCAAATAATGCATTCGGTGCAATATTTTGACTACTTTCTGTTAAAAAATATAATATATTGTGTATTGTACCTAATTATTAAGATAATTTAAAACTATCAGGGATCCTTATTCATAAATCTCATTAAAAATAAATAATAAAAAATATTTTATGTAATTTTGATGTTTTAATTATTATTAATGTCAAGTGAACCATTAATATATTTAATTAAAATTTCCTACCATTATTCAAAAAAAAAAAAAAATTTAAAATGAATAGGTACAATACCTACCTAAAAAATAAATTAGTACCTACATATATTACATACAGCAGATAATTTGTATACAAATCTGAGTTAAGTATAATTGATCAACAAAAATGAATTTTATTTTTTACACTATACGATGACACACTTAAACAATTTCGGGAGTTAGTAAAGAAATTAAAAATATAAATCATTCATTGATTCTTAGACGGTACGAAGTTCGCTGGGTCAGCTAGTTGCATGATAAATTACAGATATATTAGGAAACATCTTAGATGTCTCCCTATAGAACTTACATATATTACAAATCAGTACTAATTTATCAATTCTATAAGGAGACATTAGACTTGTTACCCTATAGAACTGATTTTTTGTAAAATTTCTATTATTTCCATATGGAGACAAAGTATTTCAGCTTTCAGTAAAAGCATATTTGACTTGTTTCTCTATTGATATATGTGCAGACCATCTTTAAGAAATTATTTGCATCATTAACTCAATTTTCAAATTTTTTGACTTGTCTCCCTATAGAAATAAGCCATCGATATGTTGTTGATAAGTTTTTCGCGACGAGGTATGTATGTGTAGATTGTCTTTGCGGACACATCGCGTGTTTTTGTTTGGTGGTGAGCTTTCGAATGCGCACGGGCATCCATTGTCAAACCGACTGACTACTTCTTCCTGAGCCTCTCGCTTCGCCGTAGAACCTGTGAAGATGTAGGGATGGGGGTAGGAGTAGGGGGGGTGAGGTTAGACGGTGTCTCGTTGTTTTGTTTCGTCGTAAATTTGTCTGCGTTGTTGCCATTCATTAGCGTAGGTAAGTTTGCGATGTTGTCATTTTTTTGTGTCACACACTTTAAACATATTTGCATTATTCTTAATGAGAAATTTTACTGCCTGAATAGATTTTGATTGCACAGCACACATTAAAGGTGTCCAACCAAAAGAGTCTGTACAATTTATAACATCGGGGCAACTATTTAATATTGATTTTAATTTGCAAACATCATTGTTTTGAGCAGCAAATAAAAACTCTTTCTGCAGTTGGTCAGTTAATTCTAAGTGTTTCGGCTTCTCGAAAACTCGCAAGGGCTCTATAATTGGTGGTGATTTATTTGCCAATTGATGTGAATTTGTATTCGATATTACATCCAAATAGAAATACATGGCCTCATCTCCTGATAAAGTAGTACTTCTTTCATTGTCACAATTAACTTGGTGGTCCTTGGATTCACAATTTTCAGGAATAAATCGTTTATTAAACATAAACATTGCTTAATTGCATAAATACGATAAGAAACAATATAATTTTTAATATAATAAAAGGCTGAGGTTATTTCTACCCATTTTTTTTTTTTACCATAAACAATAGTATTGTTCAGAATCTGAATATTCGTTCTTATGTATTCGTTCTTCAACTTAACTCGAAGAACTAAATCCTCAATGCCAAATCTGTTCGGTCTTTTTCGTTCTTTTGGGAAAAATTACATTAAAGTACTATATTTTCAAAGAAACTAAGGTTTAACATCGCGTGGCAAATAAACACGAACGAGATTTAAATCTTCGTGTGTGTTTTTTTTTGGAAAAAAAAACCTTAAGATACTCTATTTTCAAAGATACTAAGGTTTCATATTGCGTGTCAAACGTTGAGAACGAGATTCTTGGATTTAAATCTACGTGTTATTATTTTGGAAAAAACGCCATTGGAGTATTCTATTTTCAAAGGAATTAAGGTTTTATATCGCGTGTCAAATGTAACAAACATGATTCAAAGATTTAAATCTTCGTGTCGTCTTTTGGGAAAAAGGCCTTTAAAATACTTTATTTTCAAAGAGACTAAGGTGAAAATCGCGTGACAAATTCCACGAACGAGAACGAATGTTAAGAACGAATTGTTTTGAAGAACGATGTCTCAAGTACCGATTCCTGAGAAAGAACTGGATTTACCAATACTAATAAACAACCCGAGGTAAATACATAGACTTTAATACTGGTATTATAGTATAAAAGTCTATGGGTAAATAAATATATTTCTATATTTCTGTCCTTTTCCTAAATGAAACAAAAACTGTGAAAGCACTACTCTATGGTTAATCTATGGCATAAAACACTTCTTTCCGGCTTTTGTCATGTTTTCCAGTTCCATTTACCATTACGGTACTTGGTACCGTTGTTTTGTATTGTAGTTTTCATCTTAATATATTGCGATTTTAAAGTCGTTTATATTATAATTCGTATACTTATAAATGATCATAATAATGTTATAAACGTTCTATATAATTATCTGTCCTTATTCTCCTATATCTACACATGTAACTTGTTTTCCATTCTGTCATCTGACAATACAAAGAACCTACAATCTGATGTTTGGTTTGTTTACCCGTTAGAATGAAATGTTTCATGCATACAAATCTGATCAGGTTAATGATATTATATGTTTATAAACATATAATAATAGCGATATAGCATGTTTATAAACAAAATCATTTTTTGTAGTTTTCCAAAGGATCCAGAAAGGAGAAACTGGACATTATCCAATATTTGACACCAAGTAAACGTAGTGTTTTGTGTTCAAAAACATCTCGTTTTTCTGCGAGGTTGGAGAAAAACGTCATTCTTACGAAATATCCTGAGTTTCCCGCTCATTTGCAAGTTCGTGTGTTTTATATTATTCATTTAGATATATCCTTCAATTGTCATTCATTCTCTCCATATTGTGTGTATATGAAAACAATGTTTAAAAATAAATACTGAATGATTTAGAAATGACTCCATTTTATTTACTCATCCTATTCCCTATTTCATCAAATATATGAAAACATTAAGTTATGTGGCATTGTAATTATTTTAAGAAGTAAATATAATGTTTTCTGATACTGTGTGAATAATTTCCATACATTGCCCATACAAATGTTAAATAAAGTATTTCCTACAAAATGGCCACCGTCGATTTCCCTTCCTCACTTTTTGGCTTCGCTGTCATTCATACAAATTACTATAAACGTTCCATCCCCTACCTATATACATCCATGGCAAAAACTTGAAACATTTTTAAAACAACTAAACATACAAGGGTTGGTTCACGGGAGCATAAATGTCACTCGGCGTCGTTTGACCTGAACGACCATGAAGTTGCAGTGAGTGGTGAATGTAATCCGGATAATCGTGAATAACTTAGAGCGTTTTATGACCCAATGTTATCGTAATGGCGCCATTATTTTTTACGTCTTTTTATTATTTTTTTTATTGCTTTTATAAAGTAGCATTCACATTGCTTCACTTTGGATGATCATCCAGAGTGTCAGGGTCAAACCTGTTCATCGAAAGTGAACACGTCTGTTCACACTTGTTCATCCTATGCTTTCACTGCCATGTCAACACTCTCAGTCATTTTGTATGTAGTTTAACATATTTTCGTACAAAAATAATTAAACAAATTCAAAAATGAAAATAACACATAAAATAAACTAATATAGCTCTCGACTCCATAATAATTTTGTACATGATTCTGACATTCAATACAAATTCATAGAGAATAAAACAAATAATAAGATAAAACTTGTTTATGGTCGTTTCAGTGAAAGGACCTTTCATCAAAATTATGACGAGTGGTAATCTCTTTCCTCCGTCATCGCTAGTGATCACTATTGATGAAACGCCCGTTCACACTTGTTCATCTTGGAGGATCACCCGGAGTGATCACTGAAAGTGAACGTATGTGAACGACCCTTAACTTTTAAAATTTTTTTTTTTTGGATTTACTTTTTGTTACAATTTTTTAAATTCGCCGACGTGTAAAAGACGTAAATTATGAATATATTTAAATAATTAATATTTTTATTATTATTTGACTAGCGCCTTTTTATAGTAGCATTCAAGTACTTTTGTGTTTCTTTCAAATGATAAAAATATTTTTGTCTCTAACGAAGGAATAAATTATTTTAATAGGTATCTTTAAAATTAACAGTTAAAGTAATAACTACTTGATTAGTTTATAACTAACTAGCTGGCCCAGCGAACTTCGTACCGCCTAAGAATCAATGAATGATTACATACATACATCTTCTTCCCCTTGTCCTAGTTCGGTCGGGGGCCCATTGCCCCTAGGTATCTCCTCCAGAGATCCCTGTCCGCCGCTGCTTCCAGGACCTCTGGCCACTCCAAACCAAGCCTTTCAACACACAGATTCGACACCTGCCCTTGCCAGCTTCTTCTAGGGCGGCCCAAAGATCTACTGCCCTCTCCTACAGACTTTATGAATGATTAATATTATTAATCTCTTTACAAACTCCCGTAATTGTCCAAATGTGTCATCGTAGGTATAGTGTAAAAAATAAAATTCATTTGGAACTTTCACAGTTTAGCAGCCCCACCCGTTGTCGAGTAATATGTACGGAACATTAGGAAATTAATATTCGACGTAGATTTTTTTTGCCGGCATTTAAAATAATTCTTCATATGGCAACAATTTCATCCAGTTTCAAAAATAATACTTTTTCAATGGAAAAAAAGTACTCGACAACGGGTGGGGCCGCTTAACTGCGAAAATTCCATTCATTTTTTTACATAGACAATTCACACACATCGAGCTAGTCCCAACCTAAGATGAATCTTGTATTATGGGTACTAACGCGACGATACACACGTATACAATGCACTATACATTACATAATATTATGTAACACCCAGACCCAGGACAATTTGAAAAAGGTCATTCTTCACTTTGCACTGGCCGATAATCGAACCCGGGACCTCGTGACTCAAAGGCAAAAGTGCTACCTCCGCGCCCCACCTGGCGACATGAACAATTTATATTGGATAATTAACTTAACTCAGATTTGTTTATAAATTATCTGCTGTACGTAATATAATTATGTAGGTTTAAACCTATTTATTTAAAATTTATAAAAATTCTTTCCATGATTTTTCCAAAATTGAAATATCAGAACCACAGTTATTGAATTGTGTGGATAACGATTCTAATTTGAAAATATATACAAAAAATATTCTGTAAATAGGCCAATCTGTGAAAAAAACTTCATCGTTGATTTTGTATAATTCTCCATATTGCATTTTTATTGAAATTAAAAATGTATAGCGTAAATAATTTTCTTCGTAATTTTTCTTCTCTGCCTACAAATTTCACAACACAATCTTCAACAGAACTACATGAACACATTCTTATTTTCATCTTTAATAGCACAATTTATGGTTCAATAATAGTTTTCCATCTGCAATAATAAAATACAATTTCAAATATAATCTGTTCACGTCCACATTTATGTGACAGATTATAGTAAAAAAAATATTAATTCATCAGTTTGACACACCATTTTCATATTGATTATAGTGATTTGATTCTTAATACAGCAAAACATAAGGATTATTTTAGCGCAATGCAACAGGCGACGTCGGAGCGCTTAAAGCGCCATAACTCTCCATATTGTTTTTATTTTTGAAATTAAAAATGTATGGCGTAAATAATTTTCTTTGTATTTTTTCTTACTGTGAATTTGTAAGATGTTTTAATAGCCTATAGTTTATTCCGGGCGGAGAAGAATCCAACAAATCAGAGATCATTCAAATCGGTACAGCCATTCTTGAGTTATAAGTGTTGTAACACACACGAGTTCCTTTTATATATTAGATTGCTTTATACTTTTTTTTTTAATTATTCCATTATCTAACTTTCTGAGCTTGTATACTTCCCAAATACTTGTTACAAGTTTATATCCTAAATTTATCCAAACGAATTCACTGAATCAGCGTCAGAAATTATAAATGACAATTACGCAGAAATCGAGTATATTTTCTGAGACTATAATTCTTATTTTGTTACACATTTTGAAAACATAGTAACATACAGTACATGAACACTATGAATGCGTACTGGCATTGTATAGGTACTTTCAAAATATGCGTCGTCGACTGATCACTCGGTGACTGTCTGAACGCAGCCCAAATGCGACGCACCGAACAAAATTATTTCTTACAAAATGGTCGTCATTCCCCTCCCCGCGCAGCTACAAAATGTTTACCAAAGTTTCTGTCCATTACTCTATTTAGGTCCATGTTATACTCGATAGACCTACTATCTATGCTAAAACCAAAATCCATAGAGTAAATAACGCAGGAACACGCCATACTTACTCTATTTAGGTCCATGGAACACGCAGATATTTTAGTTTTTTTTTTGATGGTAATAAAAAGTGTCATATATGAAAAAATAACAAAATTAAGTAGGTATACAAATATAGTTTTATTAAACTAGATACTTTTTTCAAGGAACAATGTATAATTTGTATGGGGCGCAGAATGAAGGGTATTTTTAAAATTCAAATTTAATAGTTTAAAAGTGATGAAAAATTAATATCTTCCAATAATATTTTCAAAAATATATACAACTTAAGATTAAATCATAAGTTTTTTCTCAGTGATATTCGTATATTTTTTAATGTTATATGCAAGTGAGGAACCATTGGTTATTTTTACAATAAGCAACGACTTTGGTTTTAGCCGTTTGGTGACTTTTTTGACAGACATCAAAACAGGGCCGTTTTCCGTGGGGACACCTTTCTGACTTCTTCCGGTTAGATTTTGCATTTGCACAATGCAGGGTTGCCAGATTGGGAATCCAAAATTACTGTACTTCTAAGGAAAAATTTCTGTACAATTATCGTACATCACTAAAGTGGGCCGTTAGCCCCTGTCTTCTCGTGTTACGAAAGCCTTTTCCCGAGTACAGTCGTTTTCGTCCCCCGTGCTCTCATGCTATGTACACGTGATAAACGTCCTTGACCTTGATGGATACAAAATAGGTCTTACTTCTATCTCCAAACCTTCCAGTAAATGATATTTTTTTCCGTCCATTAGTTTTGATTTGAAATTACCGTACTTTTGTCGTACCGTAATTTACTACCGTACGGGAAATGAAATTACTGTACGGCTGGCAACCCTGGCACAATGTTCCATTCATAGACTTTTATACTATATACGGTATATAGTATTAAAGTCTATGGTTCCATTGTGTAGACCCATAGATTTTTGTATTGCGGATGTCATTTTTTACACATCCGATTACACATTTTTGAAGGCTCACATCCGCGGACGCGGATGCGAATGCGGATGCGGATGTTAAAGATGTTATAGAAAAAAAGTAGGAACTATAATATAGTTAAATATGTGACGAAATTATTGCTACAATAATATTATGGATTTTTTGGTGATATATTTTTTTTTTGTTATTTGCAAAAATAAAATAAAACCGGCAAAAATAAAAACGCGTCGGATCTTGTCACCAATTTTTTCGTTCCTATTGGTTAATGTCAAGTGCGAACGGCACGCGCCATTCGCCGGCCCCGCCCCATTTCTTTCTTGTCGCAAATTGTCTTACATCCGCATCCGCATGAACATCCGCATCGATTATTGCGGATGCGGATGCGGATGCAGATGTCCAAATACACGCGGAAGCTCCGCATTTGCGGATGCGGATGCGAATATTCGCAACATCCCTGGTGTAGACTAGTGATGTAACGAATGTGTGATTTTGGATATTCGTGAATGCAAATGCGAATATTTGTTGCCGACATCTTTTTCTACAATGTACCGGGTAAGTATCCGGTACTTTTACCGAATATCCGATACTTTATTACCGAAATAATATTCGCAAAACAGACGATACTCTATGCCACAGATGGTTTGACGTTGACATTGACAGTGACATAATAAGTGACACATATACAAAACAGCGATTTGTAGGGCATATCCCGAAAAATAAAATAGTACAATGAGATTCACCAACTTTAGAAAGGATAGGATTGTTCAATTACTCGGATTTATTGTAGGTGGAATAGTAATTTTATACATACTATTTTCATGGAAAAAACACCCTACGAATTTTTCACCGGTGAATGAAAAACTAGTTCGAAAAGAAGTTCCGGTTCTGGTGGAAGGTTGTATGAATTATTTTTATTTTTAACTTTAACTATCATAAGGAAATCAGTAAAATATCAGGTGAACACGTCAAAATTAAATTAATGAATTTTCTACTTATATTCACGTAATTACCTATATAGTTTTTCATTTGAGAAATGATATGATTGTCAATAAATGTGCTGTAGCATAAAATAACACCAGACTAACACTAACTTTACCAACAAATCAGTCAAACATAAAATTTAAGTATACAATGTTCAAAATATTTTGTACCTAGGTCCACACTTGTTACTGTGTACAAGTCTTTGGCAGAATCTTTAATCAGATATGGTATTGGTAGCTGGGGCAATTGTACTAATACTAATTTGAAAAGGGTAATGTTGGCACTAAAATCGATATTAAGACATAGTAAAAAAAGAAATTTGCAACGCGGCGCGAAATAATATTTCTCTGTATTTCAATAAGTTAAATGTATTATCTGCTAAAGGCTTGTTTTGGCAGAGAGTTGTCCTTGACCAGGGTCATTCCGTGTCAATTCAACACAATTTTGGGAGATTTTCAGACTTGATGTCTCAGATTTTCATGATTTTTTTTATACAGCAATATATCATAGACTATAGAAAAAATACCAAATTTCAGTTATGTAGCACAATTATTTTTGAAGTTATTAATTTTTGAAAATCACATTTTTTATGAAAAAATCTCATGTCTTGGCACCTTTGGAAGCCTATAGACTGGCAACCAGTGATGATATAAACCTGGGAGAGGTCTCGTTTTAAAGCTGTTGAATGGGGTTTTAATCTGATGTGCCACAGGATAGGGGTCACGGTTTGAAATAAAAATTAAATTTTAAAAATTAAATTTTTCAAAAAGTGACAATTTTAAAAATTCCAAAAAATTGTCAAAAATAGTTTGTAATGTATTAATACATATACCAAAATTCTATTATGGGATCTCAATGGGATCAGGAGATACAGGGCTTCAGAAATGCATGCATCGTGATATTGCGTGTTTTGACACCTTTGGATGCCTATAGACTGGCAACTAATGACGATATAAACCTGGGAGTGGTCTTATTTTAAAGCGGTTGCATAGGGCTTTACTATGATATGCCACAAGATGGGGGTTAAAATTAAAAAAAAAAAAATTTTATTTAAATTTTTCAAAAAATGCCAATTTTAAAATTTCAAAAAAATCTCAAAAATAGTTTGTAATGTCTTAATACATATAGTAAAATTTCATCATGGGATCTCAATGGGATCAGGAGATACAGGGCTTCAGAAATGCATGCATCGTGAAATTGCGTGTATTTTACGATTGGTATATGTATAAATACATTACAAACTATTTTTGACAATTTTTTGGAATTTTTAAAGTTGTCACTTTTTGAAAAATTTAATTTTTAAAATTTAATTTTAATTTTATTTTTTAAAAAACCGTAACCCCTATCCTGTGGCACACCAGATTAAAGCCCCATTCAACAGCTTTAAAACGAGACCTTTCCCAGGTTTATATCATTACTGGTTGCCAGTCTATAGGCATCCAAAGATGCCAAGACATGAGATTTTTTCATAAAAATTGTGATTTTTAAAAATTAATAACTTCAAAAATAATTGTGCTACATAACTGAAATTTGGTATTTTTTCTATAGTCTATGATATATTGCTGTATAAAAAAAATCATGAAAATCTGAGACATCAAGTCTGAATCAGTGTGATGATTTGACACGGAATAACCCACCAGTTTTCAAAAACCGAATATAAAGAAAAACCTCGACATATGCATCACACAAGATTTAAGTTTAATGAAGGATATGTAGTCCCTAAATTCAATAATAAATACAGAAAAAGAACATTTGAATATAACGTGCCAAAAATACTTAATATGATGCCGGTATCTATTAAGAAATGCAAGAGTAAAAATATTGCAAAAAAATTAGTCAAGGAATGGTTAATAAAGTATGGATTTATATATAACTAATAATTATTTTTGTATTTAGATTAAAGTCGTATTAGGTTAATATATGTATATAGTATGTTATAAGAGAACACGCCGACAAACCTTTTAGATTTGGCGTGACTCATTATCCTAAGATGTATATATTTCTTATTCAATGTATTATTTTCATTAAATAAAAAAAAAAAAGTGCTAAACGTGTTCTTAAAATGCAAATTATTTATTTTGTGCCAAAAAAACCACAGGATTCTTATTGTCCAGTTGAAAAACTACATATTTAATTTAAAAAATCCAAAATAATTGACATTTAGATATGAGAGGGTTTCTGGAATAGTGACGAAAACACCGAGTAGGTAAAAAAGAATTAATGCAATGCTAGAGGGTTATTCTCGGGAAAATTCATTAACTTTTATTTCCCGTTTCCCGGGGAAAAAAACACAAATTATTAGTCATGCAGATTGCCATACCGATACCAAAATCTTTGTTTAGTTAACTGTAATAGTCGTAATAAATATAAAATTTCATAATCAACATATTTATTTATTTCAATCAATATACGGCATTTGCCTTTTGCATACATATAAAATAAACATAAAACATTTAGCAATCTTCAATACAAAAAAAAATAACAATATGTACTACAAAATCTTAAATAATTATAAACAATAAAAATGTTGTCAGCATAGTACAACAACATGAAATTTAATATAATAGAACATAGATGAGTGGGTTGTGCGCTGTTCAGCTGTCACCACACAATTCAAACGCGCTCATGTAAATAATTCAATTTTACGAAAGATATCGGTCCCACAGTGCTGAACTTTCTTGTGCACGCTAACATTAGTTTTTTGCATCTCATTATTTCTTAAACTTCATCAAAACTCAAAATAAATTAATATTCATTACTGTTGATTGTCTTTTTTAACAAGTCATCATTTTATGTTACCTTCCCACTTCTATTGCCAAAACACGTTTTAAAAAAATCTTCCCTTCCGGGAATCACTCTGTTGTCAGTATGTAGTGATCAGTGTATGTCCAGTAGTGCAACAGAGAAGGATAACAACATCGATTACTCACAACAACACAGCGGGTGAAAGAGACAAAAATACTGCTTTGTCTCACAATTCCAATTTACCACAATGCCTATTTTATTTATTTTTTATTTCTATTTTATAGAGACACTCACAGAAAACTGACAACACAATACATAAATTACAAACATACAATAAGATCTAGCCAGTTCCCCAATTAAGAGTGTCTACAACATGCACAATCAGAGAATTCAATTAAAGTGTGATTCAATATAATGTCACGATAATGATAATCTCTATATAGTGACAATCCTGCCACTGCACATCATCACATTTTTCTTAGGTAAACTGCTCTGTTGATTTTGTTATATGAATGATGATGTGCAAGAAGAACAAAACAAATGAACAAACAAAATATAAATGTAATAATACCTAATCATCGAACAACAACACAGCTATTTTAGTTTAGGTAATTAACCCAAATCGAGCCTATCTCAGATCTCCGTAAGAAGAAGCTTCTCTATGTGTCCAACGTTTTCTTTGATGTCAACCAAAGTGGAACGATCGAAAAGGATGACTTCGAGTTAGCTATTGAGAAAATCTGCACTCTTCGTGGATGGCCCCAGAGTCATCCCAAGAACTTAGAGACGTACAACACCAAGATCAAGAAATGGGACGGCCTGAGGCAGAGAACTGATGCCAATAAAGATGGACAGGGATGTGGGATAAGTTTGCTCAAAGTAGGGGTCTCTAGACGCGCGATTAGAAAACGCGCGTTACATGTGAACTTAGCCTTACCTGTATATCCATACTCATATTTGCACTGATTCTCTTTTTAATCTCTTTACAAACTCCCGTAATTGTCCAAGTATATATATATATATATGGACAATTTGTAAAGCGCCGTTTACTCATAACATGACCTCAAGGGCGCCGTATATCGTATCCGTCACCCGAAACTCCCAGCAAAAAGGTGTGTCTTTAGTCCTTTTTTAAAACTCTCTCCATTCACCTCCTCTCGCAGACACAGAGGCAGCTTGTTCCAACATCTGGAATGCGCAACACTAAACGCTCTATCTCCAAAGCCTGTTTTGCGAGATCGAGATGGCTCAATTAGTCTGCATTTTGCCTCACCCTGTGCTGAGCGAAGCATGAGCCGTCTTTCACTGATGGTCTCGATCTCGCACATCTCCGACAAATAAGATGGTAACACTCCCTTCAAGTATGTCATCGTATAGTGTAAAAAATAAACTTCATTTATGTTGAACAATTATAATTAACTCAGATTTGTTTATTATCTGCTGTACATAATATATTATGTAGGTACTAATTATTTTTTTAGGTAGATACCTATTCATTTTAAATTTATAAAAATTCATTCCATGATTTTTTCAAAATTGATACTTCAGAACCATAGATGTTAAATTGTATGGATAACGATTCTAATTTGAAAATGTATACAAAAATTATTCTATAAATAGGCCAATCTATGAAAAAACTTCATCGTTGATTATGTATTAATAATTCTCCATATTATTTTTTTGAACACAACAAATGTCCGTGAGAAAGCTTAAAAGTAAGGGACAAATGATCTCTTTTACTGAAGATGAGCCTATGATTCCTTCCCAGCCCACCAAGAAAACATCCCTCCCTACAACTCACCACCCCAACAACAACCTAATGGCTGAACAGACCCAGACTGCCCCTATCCACGTATCTGCAACAAGGCAATATTACGAAATTTCAGACCCTGGCCCGTACATTGTTCACGCACAGAAGGAATCACAAGACCTAAAAACTTTCCTACACCCGATAGATTTCGGGAACGAGTTGAAAAAAATATCTATTAAGGGTATAGTGATGGGATCCCTGAAGGGACTGGGCAGGAACAAAATCTCTGTGGAATTTAATTCTGCATTTTTCGCAAACTCCCTCCTAAAAAACTCCATCCTCCAGACTAAAGGATACAAGTGCTTCATCCCCACACACAGCATCTCTCGAATGGGTCTAATCCATGGAATTCCAGTAGGAGATGAATATTCGAATGAAAACCTTACTAACATCTTGGAAAGCCCTAATGGATTTGGTAGAGTATTAAAATGCAGAAGGTTGAATTTTAAAGACAAAACTTCTGATCCTCCATCTTGGAAACCCTCAAGGACAGTCGTGGTCACATTTGATGGTCAGAAACTTCCCGAAAGAATTTTTCTGGCTTATACCTCCATACGCGTCGAAAAATACGAATTCCCAACGATACAATGCTGGAACTGCTGTAGATATGGACACACGAAAACTCAATGCCGATCTCAACCCCGGTGCTTCAAATGCTCTGATCAACACCCCGGAGAAAATTGCACTAACACAAATATAACTTGCTGCAATTGTTCAGGCCCTCATGTGGCAACAAGTATGGTATGCCCTGAATTGTCTAGACAAAAATCGATAAAAACAACAATGACTGAACAGAACATATCGTTCGCAGAGGCATCAAGATGTATCCCATCAACTAAAAACACATACTCTTCAAACGACTGCAAATCCACCATCTTCCCACCGTCAAACAATGACTTTCTACAACAGAATTAAGCCCACCCCCTCCCCAAAATTAACTCAACAAACAAATTTAAATAACAAAAAAGAAACTGATGAGTTAATCTTTTTTCCCAATGGAACACACTTGGTCCCAACCAATGGTTGTGGGCTGGGTAACTCAAATGTTACAGATATTCCAAACCTCTCTCAAATAGTACAAACTTTGTTAACTTTTATTACAACTACAATCTCTAACTCCCATCCATTACCGTCCAACGTAGCTGACTCTTTAAAAACACTTCAACATATCTTTAATATTCAACCCAAACAATCTAATAATACTTCAATGGAATAGCCGTAGCGCTATTCCAAATAAATCAGATATCCTCTATCTTATACAAAAATTTCAACCAGATATCATAGCACTCTCAGAGACGTGGCTTAAACGATGTCTCAGATTTTCATGATTTTTTTTATACAGCAATATATCATAGACTATAGAAAAAATACCAAATTTCAGTTATGTAGCACAATTATTTTTGAAGTTATTAATTTTTGAAAATCACATTTTTTATGAAAAAATCTCATGTCTTGGCACCTTTGGAAGCCTATAGACTGGCAACCAGTGATGATATAAACCTGGGAGAGGTCTCGTTTTAAAGCTGTTGAATGGGGTTTTAATCTGATGTGCCACAGGATAGGGGTCACGGTTTGAAATAAAAATTAAATTTTAAAAATTAAATTTTTCAAAAAGTGACAATTTTAAAAATTCCAAAAAATTGTCAAAAATAGTTTGTAATGTATTAATACATATACCAAAATTCTATTATGGGATCTCAATGGGATCAGGAGATACAGGGCTTCAGAAATGCATGCATCGTGATATTGCGTGTTTTGACACCTTTGGATGCCTATAGACTGGCAACTAATGACGATATAAACCTAAATTGTCAAAAATAGTTTGTAATGTATTAATACATATACCAAAATTCTATTATGGGATCTCAATGGGATCAGGAGATACAGGGCTTCAGAAATGCATGCATCGTGATATTGCGTGTTTTGACACCTTTGGATGCCTATAGACTGGCAACTAATGACGATATAAACCTGGGAGTGGTCTTATTTTAAAGCGGTTGCATAGGGCTTTACTATGATATGCCACAAGATGGGGGTTAAAATTAAAAAAAAAAAAATTTTATTTAAATTTTTCAAAAAATGCCAATTTTAAAATTTCAAAAAAATCTCAAAAATAGTTTGTAATGTCTTAATACATATAGTAAAATTTCATCATGGGATCTCAATGGGATCAGGAGATACAGGGCTTCAGAAATGCATGCATCGTGAAATTGCGTGTATTTTACGATTGGTATATGTATAAATACATTACAAACTATTTTTGACAATTTTTTGGAATTTTTAAAGTTGTCACTTTTTGAAAAATTTAATTTTTAAAATTTAATTTTAATTTTATTTTTTAAAAAACCGTAACCCCTATCCTGTGGCACACCAGATTAAAGCCCCATTCAACAGCTTTAAAACGAGACCTTTCCCAGGTTTATATCATTACTGGTTGCCAGTCTATAGGCATCCAAAGATGCCAAGACATGAGATTTTTTCATAAAAATTGTGATTTTTAAAAATTAATAACTTCAAAAATAATTGTGCTACATAACTGAAATTTGGTATTTTTTCTATAGTCTATGATATATTGCTGTATAAAAAAAATCATGAAAATCTGAGACATCAAGTCTGAATCAGTGTGATGATTTGACACGGAATAACCCACCAGTTTTCAAAAACCGAATATAAAGAAAAACCTCGACATATGCATCACACAAGATTTAAGTTTAATGAAGGATATGTAGTCCCTAAATTCAATAATAAATACAGAAAAAGAACATTTGAATATAACGTGCCAAAAATACTTAATATGATGCCGGTATCTATTAAGAAATGCAAGAGTAAAAATATTGCAAAAAAATTAGTCAAGGAATGGTTAATAAAGTATGGATTTATATATAACTAATAATTATTTTTGTATTTAGATTAAAGTCGTATTAGGTTAATATATGTATATAGTATGTTATAAGAGAACACGCCGACAAACCTTTTAGATTTGGCGTGACTCATTATCCTAAGATGTATATATTTCTTATTCAATGTATTATTTTCATTAAATAAAAAAAAAAAAGTGCTAAACGTGTTCTTAAAATGCAAATTATTTATTTTGTGCCAAAAAAACCACAGGATTCTTATTGTCCAGTTGAAAAACTACATATTTAATTTAAAAAATCCAAAATAATTGACATTTAGATATGAGAGGGTTTCTGGAATAGTGACGAAAACACCGAGTAGGTAAAAAAGAATTAATGCAATGCTAGAGGGTTATTCTCGGGAAAATTCATTAACTTTTATTTCCCGTTTCCCGGGGAAAAAAACACAAATTATTAGTCATGCAGATTGCCATACCGATACCAAAATCTTTGTTTAGTTAACTGTAATAGTCGTAATAAATATAAAATTTCATAATCAACATATTTATTTATTTCAATCAATATACGGCATTTGCCTTTTGCATACATATAAAATAAACATAAAACATTTAGCAATCTTCAATACAAAAAAAAATAACAATATGTACTACAAAATCTTAAATAATTATAAACAATAAAAATGTTGTCAGCATAGTACAACAACATGAAATTTAATATAATAGAACATAGATGAGTGGGTTGTGCGCTGTTCAGCTGTCACCACACAATTCAAACGCGCTCATGTAAATAATTCAATTTTACGAAAGATATCGGTCCCACAGTGCTGAACTTTCTTGTGCACGCTAACATTAGTTTTTTGCATCTCATTATTTCTTAAACTTCATCAAAACTCAAAATAAATTAATATTCATTACTGTTGATTGTCTTTTTTAACAAGTCATCATTTTATGTTACCTTCCCACTTCTATTGCCAAAACACGTTTTAAAAAAATCTTCCCTTCCGGGAATCACTCTGTTGTCAGTATGTAGTGATCAGTGTATGTCCAGTAGTGCAACAGAGAAGGATAACAACATCGATTACTCACAACAACACAGCGGGTGAAAGAGACAAAAATACTGCTTTGTCTCACAATTCCAATTTACCACAATGCCTATTTTATTTATTTTTTATTTCTATTTTATAGAGACACTCACAGAAAACTGACAACACAATACATAAATTACAAACATACAATAAGATCTAGCCAGTTCCCCAATTAAGAGTGTCTACAACATGCACAATCAGAGAATTCAATTAAAGTGTGATTCAATATAATGTCACGATAATGATAATCTCTATATAGTGACAATCCTGCCACTGCACATCATCACATTTTTCTTAGGTAAACTGCTCTGTTGATTTTGTTATATGAATGATGATGTGCAAGAAGAACAAAACAAATGAACAAACAAAATATAAATGTAATAATACCTAATCATCGAACAACAACACAGCTATTTTAGTTTAGGTAATTAACCCAAATCGAGCCTATCTCAGATCTCCGTAAGAAGAAGCTTCTCTATGTGTCCAACGTTTTCTTTGATGTCAACCAAAGTGGAACGATCGAAAAGGATGACTTCGAGTTAGCTATTGAGAAAATCTGCACTCTTCGTGGATGGCCCCAGAGTCATCCCAAGAACTTAGAGACGTACAACACCAAGATCAAGAAATGGGACGGCCTGAGGCAGAGAACTGATGCCAATAAAGATGGACAGGGATGTGGGATAAGTTTGCTCAAAGTAGGGGTCTCTAGACGCGCGATTAGAAAACGCGCGTTACATGTGAACTTAGCCTTACCTGTATATCCATACTCATATTTGCACTGATTCTCTTTTTAATCTCTTTACAAACTCCCGTAATTGTCCAAGTATATATATATATATATGGACAATTTGTAAAGCGCCGTTTACTCATAACATGACCTCAAGGGCGCCGTATATCGTATCCGTCACCCGAAACTCCCAGCAAAAAGGTGTGTCTTTAGTCCTTTTTTAAAACTCTCTCCATTCACCTCCTCTCGCAGACACAGAGGCAGCTTGTTCCAACATCTGGAATGCGCAACACTAAACGCTCTATCT
Source organism: Athripsodes cinereus (assembly GCA_947579605.1). Taxonomy (NCBI): domain Eukaryota; kingdom Metazoa; phylum Arthropoda; class Insecta; order Trichoptera; family Leptoceridae; genus Athripsodes; species Athripsodes cinereus. The sequence continues at coordinate 13,408,094 of OX388312.1, read as the reverse complement.
CCAAAGCCTGTTTTGCGAGATCGAGATGGCTCAATTAGTCTGCATTTTGCCTCACCCTGTGCTGAGCGAAGCATGAGCCGTCTTTCACTGATGGTCTCGATCTCGCACATCTCCGACAAATAAGATGGTAACACTCCCTTCAAGTATGTCATCGTATAGTGTAAAAAATAAACTTCATTTATGTTGAACAATTATAATTAACTCAGATTTGTTTATTATCTGCTGTACATAATATATTATGTAGGTACTAATTATTTTTTTAGGTAGATACCTATTCATTTTAAATTTATAAAAATTCATTCCATGATTTTTTCAAAATTGATACTTCAGAACCATAGATGTTAAATTGTATGGATAACGATTCTAATTTGAAAATGTATACAAAAATTATTCTATAAATAGGCCAATCTATGAAAAAACTTCATCGTTGATTATGTATTAATAATTCTCCATATTATTTTTTTGAACACAACAAATGTCCGTGAGAAAGCTTAAAAGTAAGGGACAAATGATCTCTTTTACTGAAGATGAGCCTATGATTCCTTCCCAGCCCACCAAGAAAACATCCCTCCCTACAACTCACCACCCCAACAACAACCTAATGGCTGAACAGACCCAGACTGCCCCTATCCACGTATCTGCAACAAGGCAATATTACGAAATTTCAGACCCTGGCCCGTACATTGTTCACGCACAGAAGGAATCACAAGACCTAAAAACTTTCCTACACCCGATAGATTTCGGGAACGAGTTGAAAAAAATATCTATTAAGGGTATAGTGATGGGATCCCTGAAGGGACTGGGCAGGAACAAAATCTCTGTGGAATTTAATTCTGCATTTTTCGCAAACTCCCTCCTAAAAAACTCCATCCTCCAGACTAAAGGATACAAGTGCTTCATCCCCACACACAGCATCTCTCGAATGGGTCTAATCCATGGAATTCCAGTAGGAGATGAATATTCGAATGAAAACCTTACTAACATCTTGGAAAGCCCTAATGGATTTGGTAGAGTATTAAAATGCAGAAGGTTGAATTTTAAAGACAAAACTTCTGATCCTCCATCTTGGAAACCCTCAAGGACAGTCGTGGTCACATTTGATGGTCAGAAACTTCCCGAAAGAATTTTTCTGGCTTATACCTCCATACGCGTCGAAAAATACGAATTCCCAACGATACAATGCTGGAACTGCTGTAGATATGGACACACGAAAACTCAATGCCGATCTCAACCCCGGTGCTTCAAATGCTCTGATCAACACCCCGGAGAAAATTGCACTAACACAAATATAACTTGCTGCAATTGTTCAGGCCCTCATGTGGCAACAAGTATGGTATGCCCTGAATTGTCTAGACAAAAATCGATAAAAACAACAATGACTGAACAGAACATATCGTTCGCAGAGGCATCAAGATGTATCCCATCAACTAAAAACACATACTCTTCAAACGACTGCAAATCCACCATCTTCCCACCGTCAAACAATGACTTTCTACAACAGAATTAAGCCCACCCCCTCCCCAAAATTAACTCAACAAACAAATTTAAATAACAAAAAAGAAACTGATGAGTTAATCTTTTTTCCCAATGGAACACACTTGGTCCCAACCAATGGTTGTGGGCTGGGTAACTCAAATGTTACAGATATTCCAAACCTCTCTCAAATAGTACAAACTTTGTTAACTTTTATTACAACTACAATCTCTAACTCCCATCCATTACCGTCCAACGTAGCTGACTCTTTAAAAACACTTCAACATATCTTTAATATTCAACCCAAACAATCTAATAATACTTCAATGGAATAGCCGTAGCGCTATTCCAAATAAATCAGATATCCTCTATCTTATACAAAAATTTCAACCAGATATCATAGCACTCTCAGAGACGTGGCTTAAACCTGATAGTTTATTCTCTATTCCAGGATTCTCTTGCCTACGTAATGATCGCTCTGATGGAAAGGGCGGATGCGCACTTTTCATCAAATACCCCATTTTATTTACCCCAATTAATGCACTCCCAAAGCCTCCCACTTTCAACATCGTTGGAGCAATAATTGAGAATATTTCCTTTCTTTCAGTATACATTCCACACCCAAATCCATCAATAATTCACTCGGTGAAGGATATTTTGTCTTCTCTAAATGATCCTATAGTTATAGTGGGTGACTTCAACTGCCACCACAGCCTTTGGGGTTCTGAAACAAACTCGAGTGCAGGTTGGTCATTAGTGAACGTGTTAGATTCAGTGGACATGTGTGTCCTGAACAATGGCTCTCCAACCCGTATTTCTCTGCCTCAACAAAAGAGAAGTTGTGTTGACCTGACACTCTGCTCTTCCTCATTAGCCTCTATCTCCGACTGGTATATTCATGATGATGCTTTGGGCAGTGATCATCTTCCCATTGTTACATCCATCTATAAATCTCCCTCTCTTGGGTGTACAAGTGCATCAACTCGCATATATAGTACGTCGAATGCAGACTGGGGCTTATTCTCAAGTCACATGGAGAATCATATCGACAATCTCCCTAAACCCTCTCCTCACAATGTCCTCACCTGTTACTCTGAATTCACGAAAATACTGAGGGATGCTTCAAAAGATTCAATCCCCCGGAAGAAACTAAAATCTGGCAAATTCCCTCCTTCTCCTCCTTGGTGGGATCCCGAATGTACAGCAGCGGTGAAAGAAAGAAAAAATCTCCTCAAACTCTATAGATCAAATAAAACAGAGGACAATTTATTGAAATACCTGAAATGTAAAGCTAAAACAAAAAGAACTCTCAAAGACAAGAAAAGGAAAGGATGGATGGAATTCTGCAACTCTCTTGTCACCCGAACACCCGACATCTGACATATGGAGTAAAATTAGACAGTTTAGACGAGTTTTCTCCCCTAGACATTTTTCCTTCTCGGATACCACTTTGACCAACTTCCTCAATAAACTTTCTCCTACAACTTGCCCAACCAAAGAAGAAATGCCCTCACTATATTACATTCCTCATTTCTCACACTCTCTTGACGCCCCTTTTACATATCAAGACTTACTGACTGTACGCAAACATGTAAGGGACTCAGCTCCCGGACCGGATGGCTTTCCATACGCATTTTTACATATGATTGATGAGAAATCAGTCAGATATTTTATTGACTTAATCAATGCAGCCTTTACTTCAGGGGAAATTCCGGAAGACTGGAAAACAAAGAATTATCCCAATCCTCAAACCGGGCAAAGATCACAATAAAAGTGACTCTTATAGACCAATTGCTTTATCATCTGTTCTAGGGAAAACTGTTGAACACCTGCTAAATAACAGATTAGAGCATTATGTAGAGTCAAATAACCTCTTAGGTGATTCCCAATATGGATTCCGTAAGGGCAAGAGTACGTGTGATAATCTCTCAATCCTAATCACTGATGTTCATCTAGCTCGTGCTAGAGGTGAGATCGTGGGTGCAGTCTTCTTGGATGTAACTTCTGCTTATGATAATATATCATTGCATACCCTTCATTCCAAATTGGTGCAGATTGGTGTCCCACCGAAAACAGCAAATTTCATTCACAACCTCCTATGTGGAAGACGCATCTCGTATGTTAAATCCACAAAAGAACAATTCAATAGGATGGTATGGAAGGGTTTACCGCAAGGATCTGTGCTGAGCCCTTTACTTTATAACATATACACATCAGACCTCGAAAAAGTTGTCCAGAATGAAATCCAAATACTCCAATACGCTGACGATATAGCAATATATACAACAAAAAAATCTGTGCCAGATGTAGAAAGTTCCTTAAATTCGGCTCTTGAATCTGTATCTCAATGGCTCATAGCGCATGGTCTGTCCCTCGCTCCAAGCAAATGTTTCTCTATGTTGTTTAAGGGTCGCGGACGACCGAAAACATTAAACCTAAGGTGTGATAACAACCCAATTTCTCAGGTCGAACAAATTAGATTCCTTGGTTTATTAATCGACTCTGGTTTGTCATGGAAACCCCACATAGACTATGTGATTTCCAAATGTGAGAAATCCATTAACATACTAAGAGCAGTGTCTAGAGTATGGTGGGGGGCACACCCAAAGACCCTCAGATCCATGTACTTTGCTCTGGTGAGATCTCACCTTGACTACGCCTCTTTCTTGCTTCCATCTCTCCCAAAATACCTTGAAGTCTCCCTTGATAGAATTCAATACAAGGCCTTACGCATTATTATAGGTGCGATGAGATCTACACCAACAAATGCCTTGCAGGTGGAAAGTGGAGACCCCCCCTTATCACTGAGGAGGCAACTCCTAGCGGAAACATACATACTCAAATCCTCACGGATTTCTACTCACCCTATCATCAATAAGACCCAGCTTCTTTCAGAGTATGTCCAGGAAAATAGATCCCGAAGACCCAAGCCGCTTCCCCCTTTAGTGATTGGACTTAGATCCATCAACATCTTTCAAAATCAAGCTCCCATTTATCAAGACACAAAGTTCCCCTTTTTCTCATGTGCATTTGAGGCTGCTACATTTTTTCCCCGAACAGAGGTTCTTGATATCCCGAGACATCATTCAAAAGCCAATCTCATATTTTCAGAAATTGTACAAACCCATTTCCCAAACCATACAGCTATATACACTGATGGATCTAAGACTAACAATGATTCCCCAGTCGGAGCGGCGTTTGTCTGCCCATCTCTCAACGTGACAAAAAAGATTAAACTACCCTCGGGAACATCAGTTTTCACTGCAGAGGGAGTGGCTGTTTTGGAAGCTCTTAAATTTATCCAGGAACACAGCTTTTCACAAAGTATTATTTTTTCGGATTCACTTTCCACCATCCATAAAATGGACTCCAACCCAAAACATCTTTTAAACAGTGTGGTTGCGTTACAGATTAAACACAATATAGTTGATTTGGCCCTACGGGACTGTGAGATCGTATTGGCGTGGATTCCGGGGCACAGTGGTATAGTCGGTAATGAACTGGCTGATCGTGGTGCCAAGGAGGCTGCTACAGAGGGCGTAAATGTCCATCCTTGGACTCATACAGAAGACCTCATTCCCCTACTAAAAATGAAAATGAGAAAATCGTGGGAAAAGAGCTGGAAAGAATCGTCAATGGTAAAGGGATCCCGATATGCAACAATACAACCCGATATTCCTCCCAGCCCCTGGTTCGTTAATGCAGGCTTCAGTAAAAGGTGTACATCAATAATATGTCGCCTTCGACTGGGCCATAACTGTTCCCCGGTACATCTGAACAGAATAGGAGTTAGGAACGATCCCATATGCGATTGTGGTGGTAACGAAGGAACCCCCGATCACATCTTTTTCGAATGTCCTCTTTACAACGGCCGATATTTTTACTTCCATCTATCCTTCCTGGGTGTTCCTCTTCCTGCATCTGTCCACAGTGTCTTGATTAGTGCCAATATGAATGTCCTTCGTTGTGTTGCGCGTTTCATAAACGAGTCAGATATAAAAATATAATTTTTCCTATTCCTCTTATTTCCATTTCCTTATTTTAAGATTTATTAACTAAACGTGCCCAAGATTGACAGTCGGTGGCGAAATCACTGAAAACGGTGGAAGCCAAAACAAGTGAAAGGAAGAAGAAGAAGAACAAATGTCATTTTCTTACAAAAATACAATCCAAATTTCCGACTTTTCCGTTGGATTTTCGAAAAATTTTCTTTGGTGCAAACCGTCTCAAGATAATATTAGGAACACAACAAAAAAGAATCACCCAATTCGGTTCAGTCGTACTCAAGTTATGGGGTGACATACATGGTCAATCCATTTTTATTTATAAGAGATTTAGTTATAGCATTTTGTAATACAACACTTGATTCATAATAACATCATCTCATGCTACACATTACAATGTAAAGAAGTGAAAAGTTTTGTAATTCTGCTATTAGGAATTATGAAATTATGCATTTATTCCTTTTTATTTGGCTGTTCTGTAAAATGAAAATTTTGCAGATCCGACGTTACATTTTGGGCATGATGCTTTGACAACAGAAAATAATATTACATAAGTCAAAAACCAATTAAGTTTACTACAATATGAATACACATTATATTACGAAAACGAAAATATTATATTATACACCGAAATAGCACACTCCGCAAAAATGTCCAATATCTATAAGTGCACCAAGAGTAAAACAGAGGAAGGAAAACAACAAGAAAATATTATATTATACACCGAAATAGCACACTCCGCAAAGATGTATAAATGTTCAATATCTATAAGTGCACCAAGAGTAAAACAGAGGAAGGAAAACAACAAGAAAATATTATATTAGATATACACCGAAATAGCACACTCCGCAAAGATGTATAAATGTTCAATATCTATAAGTGCACCAAGAGTAAAACAGAGGAAGGAAAACAACAAGAAAATATTATATTATACACCGAAATAGCACATTCCGCAAAGATGTATAAATGTTCAATATCTATAAGTGCACCAAGAGTAAAACAGAGGAAGGAAAACAACAAGAAAAAGGTAAAAAAAAAACAACGAAGGGAAAACCTCTGCTTATGCCTGACGTGAGTCAGTAATGAGCAAGGATTTAGATATCATTTCTTTGAATTTTGATAAGGTTAAGACAACAAAAGTTGTTGCCGACATTGAATAGTGTTATTAGTGACTCTCAGCATGGATTCATGCCATCGAGATCGACCTTGTCAAACCTTATGGTTTACGAAAATTTTATTCTTAACACGATGACAAACAAGGCACAGGTTGACTCAATTTATACTGACTTTAGTAGGGCTTTTGACAGGGTTGATCATGGTATCCTGTTGGATAAATTACGTGGCGTGGGGGTTGCTGGGTCGCTGTTAACTTGGTTTATCAATTATTTGACTAATCGAAGACTGGCTGTTAGAATTGGGGATTCTGTATCATACTCCTTCGAAGCTCTTAGCGGAGTACACCAAGGATCGCATCTGGGACCTACCTTATTCATTCTCTTTATAAATGATGTTGTGGATGTGTTCACTGATGTGGAAATTCTCATATATGCTGATGATATTAAGATTTACAAAGCAGTGAGTACTATTGATGATTGTCATGTTTTACAAGATAATCTCAATAGGTTAAGTGAGTGGTGCACAGTCAATAAATTAGTCCTGAACTCTAAAAAATGTCAGGTAATGCCATTTTTACCGCATAAAGCATCCTATTAAATTTGAATATTCAATAGATGATTTAAAGTTGCAGAAAGTTGATGAGATTAGAGACCTGGGTGTTATACTGGACTGTAGACTGAGTTTTGTTAATCACATTAATTCCATATGTGGTAGAGCCATGAGGATGTTGGGATTTGTTATCCGAACTTGTAGACCATTCTCTGACATATTTACTCTGAAAATTTTCTATATATCTCTCATACGCAGTATTTTGGAATACAACTCATCTGTTTGGAGTCCTTGTTTTGAGATTCATAAAACTAATTTGAGCAGGGTGGAGCATAGATTTCTTAGACATATAAATTATAGATTAGGTATCCCTATGGAGGAGATGTGTTACAGTTCAATATTGAACCATTTGAGTCTGTTGGGGCTGACTGAGAGAAGAGTGCTTTGTGATTTGATTTTGTTACATAAAATAATTCACGGGAATCTTGATTGTCCAGATATATTGTTGAAGTTAAATTTTCATGTTCCCATAAGGGCTACTCAACAGGCTTTACCTTTTTATTGTAATAGTTCCAACACTTCTTATGATTTTAACTCGTCTGTCAACAGATTGCAGCGTCTTGGAAACAAATATGCGGATGTTGTAGACGTATTTGGCACATCTCTGTTAGAATATTAGTTTAAAATAATCGAATCGCTTCTTTCAGATCAGACCTAGTAGATTTTCCCATGTTCATGTATTTTTGTGCAGTTTTAAAATTATTATCATTTTTTTTTTTTTTTTTTTTTAACATCTTGACTAGTGACTAAAATTTGTCTTTTAATGAATTTATTGTATTTGTATTTAAATTTTCATTTTTAATTTTTGACTTTAACTGGAGAATGTTTTGTCTGTTTTTATATTTTTGTACATGTGTTGAATGATTGTGTGACGTTGTAAAGTTTATCTGTATACTTGTAAAGGTAATTGCCGTATATTGTGTTTAAATAAATAAATAAATAAAAATATCAAAATTGTACATAGAGTGGTTGAATGTAATCGTATTTTATGGAATACTGTCATATCAGTCAATGTCCATCTGTTTTCTAAAATATCTTTGAAAATAACCTACTCAAGCCACGGGCGTAGCCAGGTTTCAATTTCGGGGGGGGAGTTCAAGAAAATAAAACTACTGAAAATGCATGCAATAATCTTTATATTATATGAAATATGTAAAAAATAATTGATGTTGATACCTCAACTTTTTGAGGGTTCAAATCCCCCCCTAGCTACGCCCGTGACTCAAGCTATAGGTGTTTTATATGTAATTTATATGCGATTATATTTACAGGACTAGGAAACTTTGAACCAGCTGATAAAGATATCCGCACAGGGCCAGGAGAAGGAGGTAAAGCTCATAATCTACTTCCAAGTCAAGCGAATGATGCCGCTGATTCTGAATCTGAGTATGGGATGAACATGGTGTGCTCCAATGAAATATCTCTAGACAGAACTATCCCAGATTTCAGAATGGAAGAGTGTCAGCATTGGAATTATCCCAGAGATCTTCCATCGACTTCTGTTATCCTTGTCTTTCATAACGAAGGTTTCACTGTTCTAATGAGGACAGTGCACTCAGTTATCAATAGGTCTCCTCCAAACATTTTACATGAAGTTTTATTGGTAAGTTTTACTCAAATATTTACTTTGTAATTATTACAAAATAGAAAGAATGAGCTCGCTCATCCTGAATTGTGGCTACACTCTGTTTAGTATGTAAATAAATGTACCTACCATACGTGATACTGAAATTTATATTTTTTATTGGAACATATTGAATATATTAGATATATTTGTGTTGCAGTACACCCCATTAATGCCTAATAACAATTGTTGTTCTATCGAACTGTCATACTTGCTAATTTAGTGGCATTCTATTACCCTTCATAAGTAATACCGGTAATATGTAATACCTTAAATTGCATCTATTGTTAATTAATATTGTAATCTGGATAGCAAATATGGGGATAATTTAAATATTATTTTTGTATAAACATCAAATAATATATTATTTCTTTATTCATATGTATTTTGTTTGACTTTACTATCATTCATCATAAAATTGATTCAGATTATCAACTGATAATAATTATTTTATTGAGAAATTTTCCTTATTGTTTAGGTTGATGACTTCTCAGACAAAGAAGATTTGGGAAGGAAATTAGAGGACTACATAGAGAGGTGGAATGGTAAAGTGAGATTGATTAGGAATAGCGAACGAGAAGGATTAATCAGAACTAGGTCTAGAGGGGCCCATGAAGCCACTGGTGAAGTGATTGTCTTTTTAGATGCCCACTGTGAAGTAAATGTTAACTGGCTGCCTCCGCTCTTAGCTCCTATTTACAGAGATTCCACTACCATGACAGTACCTGTTATTGATGGCATTAACCATAAGAACTTTGAATATAGACCTGTATATGGCAAGGATACCCATTATCGCGGTATCTTTGAATGGGGAATGCTGTATAAGGAGAATGAATTGCCAGAAAAGGAAGCCCATCGTAGAGCCCACAATTCTGAACCTTACAAAAGTCCAACTCATGCAGGTGGACTCTTTGCTATAAATAGACAATTCTTTCTGAATATCGGTGCCTATGATCCAGGTCTGTTAGTTTGGGGTGGTGAGAATTTTGAACTAAGTTTTAAAATTTGGCAGTGTGGCGGAAGCATTGAATGGGTACCGTGTTCACGGGTCGGTCATGTCTATAGAGGATTTATGCCTTATGGTTTTGGAAAGTTAGCCAACAACAAAAAAGGACCCTTAATAACAATTAATTATAAAAGAGTTATAGAAACTTGGTTTGACGATGAGCACAAAGAATATTTCTATACTCGTGAACCATTGGCTCGATTTTTAGATATGGGAGATATATCAGAGCAATTAGCTTTGAAGAAATCACTCAATTGTAAAAGTTTCAAATGGTTTATGGAAAATGTAGCATACGATGTGTACTACAAATTTCCTAAGCTTCCTCCTAATGAACATTGGGGCACTATAAGGTCGGTAGCGGGCGCTGTTTGCTTAGACACTATGGGAAAAGATGTTCCATCTTACTTGGGTACCAGCGTCTGCCACGGAATGGGAAGCAACCAACTCTTCAGACTTAACACTGCTGGGCAATTGGGCACTGGAGAACGTTGCATTGAGGCTGATTCCCAAGGAATTAAAAAAGCCTATTGTAGACTAGGTACTGTAGATGGACCGTGGAGTTACTCTACAGAGACGAGAATGTTATCTCACCAAGTCCATAGAAAGTGTTTAGCATTGCATCCCAACACAATGAGACTATCGCTGGCTGTGTGTGATCCTAACAACACTTACCAACAGTGGATCATTCAGCAGACAAAACCAAACTGGTAAATAATCTTTAACACTGCATACACATCAAGCAGTTACGTGGCTCAAATATTAATCACTTAGGTAGGCTCGTTAATTCATTCTATTCCTCCTACAATTAATTGACGGCAATACTAGAGGAATGCATACATGATACAACATTCCTTACTTATATTTTAGTCCTAAATTTTATGGACCTGAATGCATGTTCAAGAAATGTTTACTATTTGTTTGTATGAAATTTTATATATTTTATTTATAGTTTCATATTAATACTCAGTGGTAATTTTAATGAAAAATGAAACTGTAAAAGTGCACTTCCATACTAAGTAGTGAAATCTAAGCCCCTAGACAAACACGCACTTGGCGATCGACTACAAACGAATTTTCGACAATAACTGCAACAATAACGCATAATTATATGGTACATGTAGGTAGATTGTCGAAAATTTCGCTAGTAGTCGATCGCTAAGTATGGTTTGTCTACGTGCTCAGGTAGCAAATGCAAGACAGTGTTCTCTGGATTGAAAGTCTACTGACCACCTCACACAAGTATTCTAGTTTTAAAAATAAAATAACATTCATCTTTGAAAGGAATTGTAATGTTTCAATTATTATTAGGTTTGTTTGATTTTGTTGGCACTAACTATGTGGTAATCACGAAACATTTTTAATTAAAGAATTAGTTTATTATGTACTACAACCACTTTAATTTTTTAAAAAACACTACCGGAACTTAGTTTTAGTATAACACTCGTCAATGACGCATCTGAGCGTTGAAACCGGTAGTGTTTTTTAAAAAATTAAAGTGGTTGTAGTACATAATAAACTAATTCTTTAATTAAAAATATTATTAGGTTGTTTGAAAAAAAGATGTTTATTTTAAAGTTTTTTTATGAAAATGCAAGACGATTTCCTTATAATAAATAAATATTTTGTTGAATTATATATTGTCCATTCTGATTCAAGCTTTTGGTAGGTTTCCATGAGGTAACACGATGCCACAAATTTCTTTCCATAGAAACATGACAAACCCATATGTCGAGGTTTGAGATTAAATGTATGCATTTCAAATGTTCATTAACAGTCGAATTTGATAAATTTGTTCTCTCAATGATTTCACGAGTTATTATTCACCGGTTTGCATCAATTTTATGCCTTTATTGCACCTTCATCAGTATTAACTCATCTTCCAGTATGTAGTGCATCTTCAACGTCAAAATTGCCACATCAAAAGCACTGGTGTTCTGTTAATACATCTTCTCCATACACATCAGATAATATTATTGTTTTACTTGAACAGCATTTTTATCTTTTCTATAGTAAAAAAGTAAAATGTGCCAAGAATACTGCTTTTCACATTCCATATTTGATAGTGCACCAACCAAAAACGATGGTGGCTCTCTAAATATACAATGATCATGCGGCTTATATTTTAAGCTGGCTTTGAAAAAATACAATTGAAATTACTTTTCCAACAAGCCAATAGTCACCTATTTTATTTGACACACTTTGTATTGGAAAGCATTTAACACTTAAGTACACTGTTAGATTAATTTTTATTGTTTAGTTATGATGAATTTATAATACAAAGAATACCAATACATTGTGTGTTGTTTGAGAATTGTATAATAATACATGTTTACATGGAACACCTATTTAAAAATATTTCTAATGGTGAAAAAAACTACTCCATTAGGATCATTCACACAAATAAAATCTCACTACAGTACAGGTTAAGGTAAAACAAGGATTATTAAATCTTGATTAAAATAATATTGTTTTAAAAAAAGTAACTTGTAAGTCTAAAGTTTGAGATGTTACAAGATTTTAAATAAATGTTAGCTTGATTTCATGTTGAACTAGGATTTCCCAATCTAGATGGGAACACTCTTATTTTTTTTGTTTGATCCTAAAACCTAAAGTAATCAATATGATGATGGGATGATGATTTCCCCTGTACTAACACAATATCAAAAGTTCCTAAAAGAATTACTTATTTAGAAACAATAATATAAAAATGTGTGGGAGTAACTACGGAGGCTTCATACAATTAACATTTGAACTCAAATATCAAACTTGCAATTTTGCGTATTCAATGGAAATTATTGGTGACTTAAAGAGCTTACACATTTTTATTTCAAATACTTGTATAAAATTTATTCAATATCATATACAATTAGAAATTAATAATTAGTTTTATCGATTGAATGGCCAAATTTTTTCACTTACTTAAGTATGAATATAAGACACTATAATATTAGAATTTTTGAGAGGGAAATATCTAGGTAGGTTAGAATGGTTGCATTACTATCTACCTACAAATGATTGTACCTAGTACTCATACTTGGGTATGCTGGTATGTATGTATCTACACAACAAGTTGGCATTGTGGTTTATAAGAGATAATTTAGAAGCCTTCAGCTTAATTGGACAAAGCTACGATGAGAATGGTTTCTGTGGTGATGTTATCTTTTCTAGACCTTTAAAGATAGTTTCCTGTGTTAATTTTACAGTTATAATTATGTTTATTTATTGAAGAATTTACGAAGAGGACAGTTTGCATGTTTCTTACATGCAGCTGATCTGCTGGCTACCCCACTTATGGGATATGCCGTGATGGTATGGTATGGTATGGTATTTATTGAAAAATAATGAAAACTTGAAGTGCAATAGGTACTTGTACTCTCCATTCTAAACAAGGAATATATTTGTGACAAATGATTCATAATGATATGTATGTAACATGAGCAGTGACAGATTCAGAAAAAACTCAAGAGGGGGGGAGGCGCAAAAATTATACACATATACAAGACAATGCCATTTTATTTAAACTGATTATACCCATATACAAGACATCGTCAATAGGCCCCGCAAGGGGCCATCTGTATCTGCCACTGTCTCACAGTATCAAGTCTCCTTAGTTTCACCCAAAGCATAAAATTTTGTATCATATTTGCATTTATTTGAAATAAATTGAGTTATATTTTTTATTTATATATCAAATCATGAGACATCAGTACATTACATAACAATATCTTTCAAAATATTTTTCTTAAACAAAAAAATAATAAATGTATGCAAATGTTAAGGTAGTTAGTAAGGAGCAATATAATATTATTGTTAATTAATTTACTACCTAATCATTACATTTTTAAGTAAGAACATGCTTTAGTATGAAATGTGAGTAGATCCTTTATCTCTCCCATGAGTAAAGGTAATGTGCGGGACAGGAGCCGACTCAGCTCGCCGCGGGCCACAAGTGAACTGTAACTCCGGATGGTGGGAGTCGGGGGGTGAGTGGGGGTTACTGGAGCGACCACAGACGCCGCTTCGATGTCGTATGCAATGTAGAGGACGGGTATGTCCGAGTGCGTCTTCAGTAGGGCGGCCCAGCTGCCGTTGCCCTCGACAACACGTCGGAGACTCCCTTCGTTCGTCGACCTGGGGATGTTTACTTCCACCGGGCACGACTCCGCCGTAACACCTAGGCGCAGCTAACCTGTGTCCTCGCAAGCACTCACTACCGGGCAATGATCCCAATAGCACAGACTATCTAGAGAACACAAGAAGCCACACGGCGGCGTATTGACGAAGAAGTACTCGGCTCACGGTAACCACCTCAGTATCAAGTCACTCGGAAGCCCTTCGGTGAAGCGAAGAGCGATGGACAGCTGAAGCCTGGAGATCCGTTCCGTAGTCAAAGGTCGAGAGCGGTGGTCAGCGATGGTGGTCCAAATCCGAAGCGAAGTGAAGGCAGAGGTAGTACAGGTGATCAAGAGAAACGCACAGTGTCGAGGTTGAATGTAGAGAGAGTAATTTATTAGGCAAAATGGTACGGTTTATTAAGCGGTCGATCCCCGCCGGCCGCACCCCAGCCGACAATGGCTGGGAGTGGGGCGCGCGCGGTCATCGACCGACGTAAGTAACTCCCACCCCTGCGCGAGCGTGTCATTCACATACCGACCGCCGCACAGGGAGGAGCTCTCACCACACATGACATGATACAATAATGATTACAGCAATGAGTTACACTATGACAGCGGGCACCGCGCGGGTAGGTAGACAGGCATGATAGCTTTATTGTACCTACGCCGCGCGGACCATATCTTACAATACTACTTTATATATTTCACACTTACATACTACATTATAAGACGATGAAGGGAGCAATCTATGCGGGGTGCATTCTGTGCGATACACTCCCCACCCGTGAGGCTACGCCTCACTCAACCGGAAGCACTGATGCACCATAACGTGGTGGTGGGTCCTCTACTGCTTCGGTCGTCGTAGTGGTAGGTGTTACCCTCAGCGTCCTGTCTTTCAAGGTAGCACTGAGGGAAGATCTCGATCCGATCTTGTTGATGCTGTCAGGTTGCGTTGCTGGCATTCTTGTACGTCTCGTACCTTTTCGCTGGCGACGCCGCTCACTGGCCGGCGTTGCATGGTTTCGACGAACCATAACCCTACGGGAGCCAGGGTGTACTTCTTTCTCGTCTTCCTGGGGCCCGTGTCTTCTGGGTTGTGACCCGTGGCTTGTGTCGTCCACGGATCCGGTGGATGAAGACATCCTGTAGCTTGGCAGCATTCCTGCCCCACCCGTCTTACACTCCAAATTCCAATGACGGGGGCTCAGATTGTCATCTGTAGCGTAGCCTTCATCCGTGAGGTGAGTGTTCACAGATGAAGGTGCGCAGATATGGCCATCGGCTGGGTCTGCGATGGCGGCTGCGCGGCCGGGACACTCTTCCTTCCGGCCGTAGCTGCAAGTTACAGCAGGGGCTGCGATGGTGGATACCATCCAGCATGGTGCGCAGATCTGGCCATCGACTGGGTCTGCGATGGCAACTGCGCGGCCGGGACACTCTTCCTTCCGGCCGTAGCTGCAGGCTGTTGAGAAGACTGCAGCGGGGGCTGCGATGGCGTCTGCCATCCAGCATGGTGCGCAGATTTGGCCATCGACTGGGTCTGCGATGACAACTGCGCGGCCGGGACATTCTTCCTTCCGGCCAAGGCTGCAGGCTATTGAGAAGGCTGCAGCGGGGACGACGCCCCGAGTGAAAGAGTTAGCGATGCAAATGATTTGTTTGGGAACATGCTCCGATCTTGCTACAGGCCTGTTCCGCTGTTGCTGCTTCGGTAGCGGAGACGAGTTGTAAGGTCTTCTCCGAAAAACCTTCAGCATGCATCGTAAGTGAACTCCTTTGCTTCTTGGGTAATTGGCACGACCGCTCTTGCTCACGGTCGTCCAGGCAAACAACGCATCTCGCTTCCAAGGGCCGTTTACTTGCGACGTCTCCTCCTGCGAGGGACTTACGGCACGACCGCTCCTCAACTGGGTCGTCCGGACAAGTAGTTTATCGCGGACCCAAGGGTTGGTTGCTTGCAGGGTTGGTGACGAGAAACTGCACACTTGGCTGTCACTGGGTAGAGGCATCACCTCTGTCTTCAACAACACTTGATGGTTGGTGAAGAATTCCTCCTTCTTGCTGGCCTCCTGCCACAAGAGGAAATGCTGCTGCGTCTCCTGGTCACTGCGTCTTAGCCTCATACGCAGCGACACCTCAGGAAACATTGTGAGTGCTGAAGCCGGTTTCCCCTCGGCCAGCACTCTACGCCAGGTGGTGAAGTGGCCCCGTATCAATCCTTCTAACGGGTTGCACAGGAGTAGGGGCTTGGCTTGCTCCTCCAGTTCTCCTGATCTGCCTCCATCTTCCATTTTCTCTGGCACTGTATTGGTGCCGCCAGCCTCTTCTATTCTCTCCAGGCTGACGATCGGCACCTTATACTGACCCGCTTCCTCGGGTACGAGTGGTGCATGTAGCGTGTCGTGATGTGGACCATCGCACTGTTCGTTACTACAGCGGTGGCCTGGACATCTTCTGCATTTCTCATGGCGGGGAACGAGGCATATCTCACACAGAGCCTCATTTCTCACTACTCTCCATTTATCCTCGTAGGAGAGTGCCATAAATCCTCTACACGAAGATAGATCATGTGATCCGTTGCACAGGGCACATCGCACCTTCTTCCTATCGCCAACACGAACACTACCGCGATTATGTCTTCGACGGCTCCTACCGCCTACACGGCCACTGCTACTTCCACTACCGCATGAGCGGTTGTTGTCGGCGCTCACACCTTGGCGCCTATTGTTGTATCGACCGCGTGAGCGATCTCTAGCTTGGCCGACTCCCTCTTCTTCGGACAGAGACTTGTGTGGAATGGTCTTGCGTGGACGAACGTACTGCACCGTCTTCTTCACGTTACTTACACTCACACGGGCACAAACACGATCACCGCCCGAACGGTTCTTACCGTCGGCGCGGCCACTGCCACTTACACGTCCGCCTGAGCGGTTGCAACTGTCTTTGCCTTTATTTCGGCAAGCACTTGTGCGGTATACACTAGCGGCATTTACACGGCCACCATAACTTGTATCACTCGCACTTGATCTCCCGTGTGGGAGATGGTTAACACTGACACAGACACTGTTGTCACTAACACGGCGGTTGCGTCTCCTTACAGTCGGTAACGGCTTCACACGTGTTGACACTACTGCATCAGGATGCGCAGATCTTGCCATCGTCTGAGGCTGAGATGGAATCTGCGCGGCCGGGACAATCTTCCTTCCGGCCGTTGCTGCAGGCTCTTGCGAAGGCTGCAACGGTGGCTGCGATGGCGGGTGCCATCCAGCGAGGTGCGCAGATCTGGCCATCATCCAAGATGGCGGCTGCGCGGCCGGGACACTCCATCCGGCCGTAACTGCAGGCTTCTGGGCGGCTAGGGTAAGGTTCCACCCGGCGTAGACTGCTTCGGACTGCATGTATGGCGAATGACCTAGCTGATGGTCACTGTCCACGAGATGCATCCCTTGGTAGGCGACATCGTAGTTCCACTTGCTCGTTGGAGGCTGCTGTGTTGCGCCGTGGTAGGCGACATCGTAACTCCACTTGCTTGTTGGAGGCTGTGATGTCTGCATGGCCGGAGGATTGCTCCATCCGGCGACAGCTGCATACTGCTGCGTTGACTGCTGGACGGCCGGGGTAAGGTTCCATCCGGCGGCTGATGCAGACTGTGGGTGACCTTGCTGATCACCGTCCTCTGGTTGCACGTCATCTGAGGCCGTAGCGCCGGCCGACGTGCTTCTGGTTGATGCTGCTGCTTCAGGGTGCGCAGCTCTGGCCATCGTTAGAGGCTGCGATGGCTGCTGCGCGATCGGGACACTCCATCCGACCGTAGTTGCAAGCTGCAGCGGGTGCGCAGAGCCGACCATCGGCTGAGGATCTGATGGTGGTTGCGCGGCCGGGACACTCCATCCGGCCGTAGTTGCATGTTGCAGCGGGTGCTGCGATGGCGGGTGCCATCCAGCGAAGTGCGCAGATCTGGCCATCACCCAAGATGGCGGCTGCGCGGCCGGGACACTCCATCCGGCCGTTGCTGCAGAATGCAGATGTGAAAAATGACCTGGCTGATGGTCACTTTCCACGGGATGCACGCGGGCCGTAGCGCCGGCCGTCGTGCTGCTGGTTGATGCTGCTGCTAGCCGTTGACGTAGCTCCGCCAACTCTCGTTCTTGCTCTGCTAACAGGCGAACTAGCTCCGCAAACTCGCGGCGCCTATGTTCGCGGGCCTCATCCAATGATGAGTGTGATGCAGCATCAAGGTCCTCAGGAGACTCTGGGTGGTACAGAGTCGTTGACATCGACATCTTGGCAGGTCAGTGGTAGATCCGGCTCGAAGGACCAACTTGTGCGGGACAGGAGCCGACTCAGCTCGCCGCGGGCCACAAGTGAACTGTAACTCCGGATGGTGGGAGTCGGGGGGTGAGTGGGGGTTACTGGAGCGACCACAGACGCCGCTTCGATGTCGTATGCAATGTAGAGGACGGGTATGTCCGAGTGCGTCTTCAGTAGGGCGGCCCAGCTGCCGTTGCCCTCGACAACACGTCGGAGACTCCCTTCGTTCGTCGACCTGGGGATGTTTACTTCCACCGGGCACGACTCCGCCGTAACACCTAGGCGCAGCTAACCTGTGTCCTCGCAAGCACTCACTACCGGGCAATGATCCCAATAGCACAGACTATCTAGAGAACACAAGAAGCCACACGGCGGCGTATTGACGAAGAAGTACTCGGCTCACGGTAACCACCTCAGTATCAAGTCACTCGGAAGCCCTTCGGTGAAGCGAAGAGCGATGGACAGCTGAAGCCTGGAGATCCGTTCCGTAGTCAAAGGTCGAGAGCGGTGGTCAGCGATGGTGGTCCAAATCCGAAGCGAAGTGAAGGCAGAGGTAGTACAGGTGATCAAGAGAAACGCACAGTGTCGAGGTTGAATGTAGAGAGAGTAATTTATTAGGCAAAATGGTACGGTTTATTAAGCGGTCGATCCCCGCCGGCCGCACCCCAGCCGACAATGGCTGGGAGTGGGGCGCGCGCGGTCATCGACCGACGTAAGTAACTCCCACCCCTGCGCGAGCGTGTCATTCACATACCGACCGCCGCACAGGG
This sequence comes from Athripsodes cinereus, assembly GCA_947579605.1. Classification (NCBI taxonomy): domain Eukaryota; kingdom Metazoa; phylum Arthropoda; class Insecta; order Trichoptera; family Leptoceridae; genus Athripsodes; species Athripsodes cinereus. The sequence goes on along the minus strand of OX388312.1, from coordinate 13,389,066 downwards.
AGGAGCTCTCACCACACATGACATGATACAATAATGATTACAGCAATGAGTTACACTATGACAGCGGGCACCGCGCGGGTAGGTAGACAGGCATGATAGCTTTATTGTACCTACGCCGCGCGGACCATATCTTACAATACTACTTTATATATTTCACACTTACATACTACATTATAAGACGATGAAGGGAGCAATCTATGCGGGGTGCATTCTGTGCGATACAGGTAACTTTATTCATTTATACATATTAAAATATTTTAAATGGGTATACTGAGATAATGATAATAATATTATGAATGTGTATCTAAAATAAGAAGCACATGCACATGGCCAGTGGCCACCCATTAATCAGGTGTGTGAATATGTAAGGAGGTATGTTCAGTAATAGTTGAGTTTACACAAGGGTTGAGTGAATGTGATAAAAACAAAAAGGTGAGGAAGGATCACCTCTGCCGATCTTCCAAGGAATGTATTTTAAGTAATAGATAGATAGAAATAATATTATCTCATTGGAGAACTATGCATGTTTAAACAATGTATCAACATCATGCAAAATATAACTAGAAAATAGCTCTAGTGGAAAATTAAAGGAATTAAAGGAGTTCGTCGGTAGCCTGGAGGTAGAGTCTCGGCCTTCAGAACATGGGGTCCGTGGTTCGATCCCAGGTGCCGGCAAACTCCCCTTTCACGGCACAAGCTTTTAGCTTAGTGTGAAAGGTGTATAAGGTTGTATTTGGGTTTATAACAAACCCAGATATATCTTTTAAAAAAAAAAATAGAATAAAAAAAGGCTTGTGAAAAAGAAAGTATTGAAAAGTCCAATCAAAGCATCTTTTTATTGATTGGGTAAATATATTTTTATGAAGGACATATAAGAGAATTTAATTAGGTTTGGTTAGTGTAGGTGTTATTACAGGCAGTAGGCATGGTGAAGACACACAATTGAAGGTTACCCAGAAATCTATTGTAACATCTTGACTGTGCTCAGGACAAAGGCTTCAAACCACATTGGTAACATTTTATAGGAGAAGCAAAAAACTGTAGGATTAAGAAAATGTCAAATTATTGTCATTATTATTTTACCATCTTTTTGTAATGTAGTTTTTTAATTAGGTATGTCATAAAAATTTAAGAGAAAATATTCAGGAATTATCAAGTTATAAGTAAAAAATTAAAAAAAAAGTTGATTAAATCCTTTGAGATACCTATGTATGGTGCATGTTTGGGGTTATGTGGTTTGATGCCTTTTACCTTGCCGTAAAATTATGTCTGGATGAATTTTTTTGGTGTTAATAATGAAACTCATGCTGTTTGAGTCATTGGATATTTGCAATTAAGTCCTAGCTAAAAAAATATATTTTGCTTTTTGTATAAAAACTATACGTTTGGGTATTGAATCCTTTTACCAGAATGTGAACAAGACACAAATGATTGACTTTAAAACATAAAACGACTTTTGCCAAAATTGTGGTTTGATGCCTTTGTCCTGAGCACAGTCGAATGGTTCACTCTGGGGAAATATAAAAATAACCACACACATATATAAAAGTATACATATACTTGTTCTGTGTAGCACCTCGCAAAGAATTGGTATCCCACTCTTCCATAAATTTTCGAGTGTCCTGTAAAAGGGAGATGTTAGGAAAATAAGGACATTTTACATTTCAAATTCAGTGATGAAATTTGTCTTGAATCCTCAATATCTTAATTTTATGTTGGCACAGAGAGAACTGCTTGCATGTTTGTTACTATCTATATTTGTATTAATGATGTTACAAATATTTGCATGTTCTTTGGACATTCGCATTCTCATTTGCAATATTGTACATTTGGAACATCACTTATTTGTATTTAATAATAATATGACTATTTATATAGCGCCGTACTGTGATAATACCACTTCAATGGCGCTTTACATTATTTAGGATCAAAATCCACGTCCATTTTAAAAAACTATAAAATATCAATTAACAAATTCATCATCAGTCATCAGAAATTTGTCGTCATGTACTTACTTTATATTTAATTTGCACGGACTAGGAAATTCTTGTTAGTATTGTTTATCTGTCGTCACTCTCATACTTATTTACAATCCCTGTGTTAACATAACACTGTTGCTAGTCGTGTATATCATTATCAGATATTTACAAAGTCTAATGAGAATTCAAAGACCGTGGAGATATATATATATATAGGTTTAACAATTTTTTTAATATCATGGCATTAACTATTATTTATTTATTTTTTATTTATTTATTTTATTTAACAATAATTATACAGACATTACAATACATAGACTATTTGATAAAACTTAAATCTAAACATCCTCCTTATAGAGACAAGTCTCGAGGGTTATTATACCTAATTTAAAGTTATAAATGTTGAGTAGAGTAATTCACTATAGGGAAACTGTATGTAAATAGAATTAAGTAATGATTATTGTGGTTTTTATATTAAAATATACTATTTTATCATACTACTCTGTATTTTGCAATTTTCATTATCTGGTTAAGTTAGCGTAAAGTAAGTTACTGTAAGTTTACTATCTAGTTATTATTGTGTGTTAGCGCATGTTGGATGGAACCATCCATGTAAACATTTAGGCGCTGGAGATGGTGTTGAAAATGTAGCTCTTCCGAGTTCGGTGAAATTCTTGGCATCCAACACAAGCATTCCAATCTCACGATCACAGTCCTTTCCCCACACCATTGCCGCTATCACAACTCCATCATCTTCTTCCTGAAAAGTGAAACGAAAATTGATTAGGTACTACTGTTTTTTATTTTGTATCTTTTTCACCAAGTATTTTTATTAGGCAATCATAAATGTATTATGGAAGTACCAGTTGTATAACAAAGTTTAGGTATGTATCTTTCTTTATGTCTATTACTTCATGATTTCCTCAAAGCCTGAGTATTTTACTATCTAATAGTGCAATTTCTTGTGCAACTCTTCAATTAAGAATTACAATTACAATGTGTACATAACAAATCATGATTCACTGTCAATAAATCAGGATTAAATGTTGGGTATCAATTATCAGTCAAAAAACAGAAAATATGACACTCACCTGGGAGTCTTGCTTTGGTACAAAGATGGGCTCACTTGGGTAACAGTTGTACTCTGACCAAGTCTTGATTGACTTGTTTTTTGTATCCACCTTTATAAGCTGTACAGGGGGAAAAATTAGGGCTTTTATTAATATTTAATGCTATTGAGACACAACGTTAAAGTAACTTTTAATAAAACTATGTATATACCTGTCCAGGTATCTCAGCATCAACATCTGAGCTAATTGCATAAAAATAGCGATATTTTACACCTGTAATAACACAATTATTACACTGTATATTATTCACATGGTAAACAATAATTATAATAAACTTTGTTGTACAAAATAATAAGATTACAATATTATGGTAAGTATATACAAATAATACAGACAATATGGTATATACAAGTAATCAAAACTATCGCGAGGAATAATGCAAAATATACTATATAATAAATACCCTCCGGAATTAGAATTCCTTGGACCTTACATAATCAATCTTGACACTAAGGGACAAATTAATGGACTCGTTATAAAGTATTGGGAATTCCTTGGACCTTACATAATTAATCTTGACACTAAGGGACAAATTAATGGACTCGTTATAAAGTATTGGGAATTCCTTGGACCTTACATAATCAATCTTGACACTAAGGGACAAATTAATGGACTCGTTATAAAGTATTGGGAATTCCTTGGACCTTACATAATCAATCTTGACACTAAGGGACAAATTAATGGACTCGTTATAAAGTATTGGGAATTCCTTGGACCTTACATAATCAATCTTGACACTAAGGGACAAATTAATGGACTCGTTATAAAGTATTGGGAATTCCTTGGACCTTACATAATTAATCTTGACACTAAGGGACAAATTAATGGACTCGTTATAAAGTATTGGGAATTCCTTGGACCTTACATAATCAATCTTGACACTAAGGGACAAATTAATGGACTCGTTATAAAGTATTGGGAATTCCTTGGACCTTACATAATCAATCTTGACACTAAGGGACAAATTAATGGACTCGTTATAAAGTATTGGGAATTCCTTGGACCTTACATAATTAATCTTGACACTAAGGGACAAATTAATGGACTTGTTATTAAGTATTGGGAATTCCTTGGACCTTACATAATCAATCTTGACACTAAGGGACAAATTAATGGACTCGTTATAAAGTATTGGGAATTCCTTGAACCTTACATAATCAATCTTGACACTAAGGGACAAATTAATGGACTCGTTATAAAGTATTGGGAATTCCTTGGACCTTACATAATTAATCTTGACACTAAGGGACAAATTAATGGACTCGTTATAAAGTATTGGGAATTCCTTGGACCTTACATAATTAATCTTGACACTAAGAGACAAATTAATGGACTCGTTATAAAGTATTGGGAATTCCTTGGACCTTACATAATTAATCTTGACACTAAGGGACAAATTAATGGACTCGTTATAAAGTATTGGGAATTCCTTGGACCTTACATAATCAATCTTGACACTAAGGGACAAGTTAATGGACTCGTTATAAAGTATTGGGAATTCCTTGGACCTTACAAAATTAATCTTGACACTAAGGGACAAATTAATGGACTTGTTATAAAGTATTGGGAATTCCTTGGACCTTACATAATTAATCTTGACACTAAGGGACAAATTAATGGACTCATTATAAAGTATTGGGAATTCCTTGGACCTTACATAATCAATCTTGACACTAAGGGACAAATTAATAGACTCGTTATAAAGTATTGGGAATTCCTTGGACCTTACATAATTAATTTTGACACTAAGGGACAAATTAATGGACTCGTTATAAAGTATTGGGAATTCCTTGGACCTTACATAATTAATCTTGACACTAAGGGACAAATTAATGGACTCGTTATAAAGTATTGGGAATTCCTTGGACCTTACATAATCAATCTTGACACCAACGATTCTCTGCCCCAAATTATTGTCCGAGTTTTTCATTATAATTTTTGAATACTGTTATTGCACTACGATTTCAGGTAAATAAAAAAAACAATTATAATTGTATAAACATACTAAGCAGCCATTTGTTAACCATGATAAATATATGAGTTCGTCGGTAGCCTGGAGGTAGAGTCTCGGCCTTGTGAACATGGGATCCGTGGTTCGATACCAGGTGCCGGCAAACTCCCCTTTCACGACACAAGCTTTTAGTAGCTTACTGTGAAAGGTGTACAAGGTTGTATTTGGGTTTATAACAAAAACCCAGATATATCTTTTTTAAAAAAAAAAAAAAAATATTTCCATATAGTGATCTTTTTTGATAGTCATAATGTGGGAATAGGGGTTTCGATCCTGACCCTTTTTTCTAATTTCGGGATTATCTACAGTTGATCCCGGGACTAGTCCCGGGATTTCATTGGTAATGTAAAGTGGTAACAAAAAGTCAGTAGGCCATGTCAAAATCACTTTCTTTTATTTATCTGGCAATGAATTTAAGTTTTGAATCTGCAAAAAGCCGGTTAAACAAAATTACATTTCAAACTTCTTCTTAAATAAACAAACAAGGCACTTTTGTTTATGATTTATAAAACTAAAATTTAACTTTTAGGTTTATGATTTATAAAACTAAAATTTAACTTTTTTTACATTTTTTAATTGAATTCTTGTATTTGTATTTATTTCATAGTTTTAACCCAGAACAGTTTTAGTTTAGAAGGGCAATATATTCTATAATGTAGTTATTTATGTTTGTTTGTATGTACTATTTTGGAATATTTAAAAAAAAAAAATCAACTAAGACTTATTTAGTTTAACCCATAACAAAAAAAAATACTACAGGGATCAATGTTTAAACTCGTATTTTTAAATCAAATTGACCAGAGACTTTATGAATTATTTATACGAATTAGGTCGATGACTGATTTTTTGATGCTATTTTTTAAAATATCAAATCGCTCAACCATCGTTAAAAGACTATTCCAACGCGATTTGCAGTTGAACAATAAATTAAGCTCTCTTCCATGTTCCTTTTCAATATAGTTTTGAAGCATAGTATCATTTTTCAAAGATGCTCTTTTGAAAATAAGAACCACTACGAACTTGACTTCATTAATATTCCGGTCATTGGTCAAACTCACCATTACCGATTTTAATGACTAATCCTGAGTCCAGTTCTTCATTATCACCATCCAAATCATCAATAAAAGGCGATAGCCGTTTATGTATTAAATAAATAAATAAATAAAATATCATCCCTGATAGGTTCTATACAATAAATCACAAACCGCTAAGTGACTACCGTGTGCAAAACAAACTTGGTGCTCTGCATTAACAAGTTTTCCAACTGTAATTTGGACCATCAGTAACTATTGCCACAATATCGTATCTAGTGAAATATCAAACTCAGAATAGCGCTGTTTTGAGATACTAACACAAGCTTCGGCTGTCAGTGATTCATTGATGCGAATGAGTCCCAAATTCTTGACTTATTGTATAATTGTATTAATCCCGAAAATCCCGGGATTCCTTAAATTTAATCCCTAAAATTTCGGGACTAAAATACGACCGGGATCCCCTATGTGGGAACCTCTTAACATGACATCAAGAAAAGAAAAGAAATTATAAATTTTAAAAATGACAGTTTTTGTGTTTTAAACTTTAAAAAAAAATACCAGTTTGCAATGTAACTAGATCATTGGAACATAAATTATTAATTCAGTTGAATACAAATCCTAATACACAAAGTTAAAATAGAACAACACTTGGTGGAGGATTTCACATTTCTTTTGTACTTATTTTATGTATGTGGTGGAGGGTTTTCAGATGTTTCATGGCGGTGGAAACATGTAATTAATCAATTTAAGTACTTAGAGGCAATTCGAAACAATGAGGCTTGCCACCTATCATGGCGCGTCAAAGTGGGAGAAGGGCTCAAAGAGGAGTCTAGAATGCCTGTTAGGAGTGTTGAATGTAAATGTTGGTGGAATGTTTCTAGATGTTTTGTGTGTATGTGAGATAAAGAGGAAAGGAAGTGGGATTATTGAAAGGGATGGAAGAATCGAGTTGTGGATGCGTTTTTGTCAAAAAGATTAAGTAGATTAAGTAAATGTGTAGGCACCAGGCTAATTTGGATCCGCGAGATGGACATGATTAGGATCTTATTCACAATTGGGTACGCTCCTAGAAAGCATGCCATGGAGGTAAAAAAGAATTCTAGAACATCATGAGAATGATTGAAGAAGAAAATGAAAGATTAATCTTTGTTGGTGAACTAAATGGATGGGTCAGTGTAAAGAGAAATGATTTAGAAAGTGTGTTAGGAATGATTGGTAATAGAAGAGTGAATGAGAATGGAAAACATATAATAGAAGCATGTTTGGAAATGGAACACAAGGAAATCCATCAGTATACTTGGAAGAGAGGGGAGAAAAGATTGATGATCGACCTTATGTGTTAGGACTTAACACTTAAGTTGAAGGATGTAAGTAGGTATAGAAGAAGAATATGAAAGAAAGATTCGGATCTTACGAAATGAAAGAATGCACTCTGAATGAGTGATAGGAATTAATGAAAGGTGTGTTAGTAGAATGTGCAAGAGAAATATGTCGGGAAACTAACTTTGGAAGAAAGAAAGAAAGGTGAGCATGGTGGGATGATGATGTAAAAAAACTATTGAAAAAAAGACGAATACATGGAAGGATCTGGTGAGTGCGAGACATTTTGATGATAATGAAAAGGAATGATAGAAAAGATTTATAGGGCATGTAAGAAAAAGTATGAGAAGTAGTGAAAATAAATAAAAGAATGGAAGAAGTTAATTATCATTGTGTCTAAAAGAAAACGTAAAAGTTTTTGAAAGAAAGTGAAGCGAAAAAGGACGAGTATGGATGTGAATTCTGTGAAAGGGATAATGAATAATGAATGTGTGTTACGAAGATAAAGAGTATTTGGAGGAATCATTTGAATGTGAAGGTGTGAATGCAAGTGGGTATGAAGAAGAAGGGAATAATGTGAATGATAGTGATGAGATACATATGTATGTATAATAATAATAAAAAGATGATTTGTATTTGGCGCTGTTTCATGGTCCGTGACCATCTCAAGAGCGCCGTGGCTTTTTAGTTAAGTTGGAAGCATCTTCTAGGTCAAACATGAAGTTCATGTAACGCTGCTGCCACTGCAGAGCACTCTCCATCTTTATTGGTATCAGTTCTCCGCCTCAGGCCATCCCATATCTTGGTCATGGTGTCGTTCGTCTCTACGTTCTTGGGATGACTCTGGGGCCATCCACGAAGAGTGCAGATTTTCTCGATAGCCGACTCGAAGAGTCGAAGTATTTCTTTTCGAGCGTTCCACTTTGGTTGACATCAAAGAAAACGTTGGACACATAGAGAAGCTTCTTCTTACGGAGATCTGAGATAGGCATCGTGGTAGACAAAACAGTATTTTTGTCTCTTTCACCCGCTGTGTTGTTGCGAGTAGTCGGTGTTGTTATCCTTCTCTGTTACACTACTGGACATACTCTGATCACTACACGCTGGCACTTGTATAGAGTGATTCCCGGAAGGGGATGATTTTTTTAACACGTGTTTTGGCAATAGAAGCGGGAATGCAACACAAAATGATGACTTGTTAAAGTTTTGAAGAGACAATCAACAGTAATGAATATTAATTTATTTCGAGTTTTGATGAAGTTTAAGAGATGATGAAATGCAAAAACTACGCGGTTTTGAAATGTTAGCGTGCACAAGAAAGTTCAGCACTATGGGACCGATATCTTTCGTAAAATCAAATTATTTAAAGGAGCGGTTTGATTTGCGTGGCGGCAGCCAAACGGCGCGCAATCCACTCACGCACGTAATTCGTATGATTGTAATATGTATGATTGAAATTACAAAGTAGTGTGGTTAAGGCAGTAGGGTACAATTGTATTTCAATTAAACTCATCAAGTCTGGTGGATTGAGGACTATTACAGGGTATCTCGAGTGTTTCAATATTTGTTAGAGAGAAGGCATTACTCTGGAGAACTGGAAGAAGGAATGTCCGCTATACAAGGGGAAAGGTCCTAAACTTGAGTATGAGAGTTAACTTGATGTGTTCAATAGGTAAACTATATGGCAACATATTGGTGAAGGAGTGCAAAAAAATAACTGAGTTTAATATATACCTTGGATGCTCAAGGAATTTTTTTGGTAGAGGGTGCACCAATCAGATCTTTTATCGACAAATTGTTGTAGAGAAGTTTCTGACTAAAAACCAGAAGCTTTTCTGCATGTCTGTCATGTCTGAAAGGGCATACGATCGTGTGGACCAGGAAAGATTGTCACGTGTTGAGTAAGAGAAATCAGTGTGCATGTATGAGAAATTGTATGAATGTGGAAAAAGCAAAAGACGTATGTAAAGATGGGCGAATATGACGTTCCATTCTCTTTGCCTACCCCACCTGGGATGCGGCGTGAAGCTATAAATAGATTTAGATATTGCTGGGACTTACTGACCGAGATATTTATCATAGTTGATCCTAGGTGTTTCACATCCTACATCGCATAACATTTCAGATGATACGCAAAGTGGTTCATTGCCCTCCTTCCATGCTTTGCAGTTGCTTTCGGAAAGTTTCATCTCATCTCCTTCAATAGGCAACACATATCTCATAGGCCTTCCACGAAACATATTGGCATACTCTGGATTTGTTTGCATTGTCTGTAAATTTCAAAGGCAATATCATATTGTGTTAATTCAAATTTAAAGCAATCAATACAGACTTATTCAGAGTAGAGATCATAAGTTTTACTTTTTAGCTAATAGTGGATAGGTTTATTCGAAAAAATGAATTTATTTCTTATCATTCCAGTAAAAAGCGTGTTTGTTCACCAATTTCAGAGTAAATAATGAATGTCCGCTATACAAGGGGCGCTAGCCTGATGATGAGAGCGGAAGCTCTTGAAATCCGGCTCGCGTCCAATAAAAAGTCACTTTGGATATACAATAAAAAAGTGTTTTATTTATAATTAATTGAGCAAATAAGTGTTTCTATGACCAATTCCATAAAAAAATAAGGTCACTTTAATTTTTAAAGTTCCTTTAACTTCCATGCGTTTCATAAAAAATAAAGTGTGAAATGTCAAAATTATAAGTTAATTAAAAATTCCTCAGATAAAATGTTTAATTGCTACACTACGCTAATGTTGATGAATGATTTGATGGCTGTACCAGTTACAATGAGACCTTGCCCCATGTCAATGTATTAGTTAATCCTTTCGTATTACGTGTAAACACAAATACATCGACACATCCCGGTGCATCCATTGGTCGAATATGACGTAAGTACTGAATTATCATTAAAAGTGTTCAAAAATTTGATTAGATTTTTGAATTACTGGGTGTTCATAATCTTACTTACTAAAAAGATGTCTCAAAGTAAATTGGGCCAAGGAAAATCGCTTAATGAGCAGACGAAAGAAGTAATTTTAAATGTTTATGAATATTTAAATGTATGACTATTTTTGATTCGACACATTAATTGTGTTTTTTGTGTTGTTTTCTTTTTTAATTTGATTTTTAACATGTCAAAGGCTAACGCCCTAAATATAAAATAATAATAATAAACTTTATTGTACAAAATATATGGATACAAATTATAAGGTTACATGGTATAAACAAATAATTTTGCACAATGGGCGAGTTTATCGCAGGGACGCGATATCTTCCAACTAACCCAAACCCATATAATAAATAAATAAATAATAAATATGTAAATAAACAAATAATTCTTATTTTTACATATTTTACGTAAAACAAATGTGATATTTTTGCCCCCAAACTTCATTAGAAAATAATAGAATTCGATTTTTTGGGTTTCTGATGTTATGCTGCATGTATAGGAAATGCATTTTATCATATTAAATAATAACTAAATGGTTATGACTCATTTTTCATTACAGGTACATTATTATAAAATGTATATGGATACAAACATTAGATATATACTAATATTTTTTTTAAACTTGATACCTTAGTCTTGAAATTTAAAAAAAAACAGTATTATTAATTGTATACAATATTAGATGTACACCCTGTAGCCGGCAAGATGGCTGCGACAAAGTTTCATTGGAAATACTATTATACCATGATAATTTATATAACCAATCGTAAAATTATCTAAATTAAAAGTTAGTTTATGAAACTCAAATTTCAACTTAAATAATGAAAATTATCTCTTATGTTACTGAAAAATATTTTACACTATCTTTTACGACTCAGCACTGCTTAGAGTTATATAAACAGAAGAAAAGAAAGAACAAAAACTGTCCATGTAAACCTTACATAATGTTAAAATTATTTAAGCTTCTTCTTGATTTAAAAAAATAGGAGGGTACTTATGTGGAAAAAAGTACTAAAAACCTTTTGCCATTGTAAAAACTTGAAGCTCGACACACCAAATGTCCATATTTCAGTGAAAAAAAATTGGTAGGTATTAAGTGAAAAAATTAACTAAAACTTTCTTTCCATTGTTCAGTTTAGTTTGTAATGTTGAGTCTACTATTAAAAGTCTCAAGACTCATAGACATTATAGTATAGCAAAATTGTGCACTGTGTCTAAAAGAGATAGCAAACCTTATTGTTGTGTCCCTTTCTAGTTGGGTGTCAATAAATTTAGAAACAAAATAAATTATGGATGATTTTTTTATATAATGTGATAAATGAACGTCTCCCAGCAAAGAATAAATCTTCCACGTATTTTTCTAAGTTAGAGTATCCACGTATTTTTCTAAGTTAGAGTATCGTGTAAAAGGCAGAAATTATGTAAAACATTAAACATCTTCAATTCAGCATGAGGTATGCCACTTGTCCTGAATGTCTCAATATGTATTCATCCTTCAAGAGTCAATGTGTCTCTCAGTTCATACTGTGTTGTAATCATGAGTATATTTTATTTGTTTAAAGTTGTTGCCCTCTTCATTTCAACTTTGACAACGGTAATGGAACAGTTCCGATGGTCTTTTGTTTTGACATGACATTTTAAAATCAGTAGGTACGAAATAAAAAAACACTCTTTTTATTGCAGTATTAAGTACCAACTTAGTTTTAGTAAATACCTTGGAAGTAGGAATCTAACTGAACATTTAAATGTGTTTCATACAAAGTTGTGTATAACTTATTTTACTTTGCGCATGAATTTGATCAGGAAACAATGTTTGTAAATACTTTTTGTAAAGGTGCTTTCTAGTATAAATAAGTTTTGTATCATGTATAGACATTTTTTCAATTCTCACTTACTACTTTGAGTTGACAATTATTGAAAAACTTATGATCGCTACTCAGATGTAGTGTGTATATGCAATATGTACCTAAAAAAATATACTTACTCTCATACTTTGGACATACATGCAGTCTAACATGGCTGCATTCTTATAGCAACAAATATCTACCACCACATGTCCATCTTCTTCGTACTGATTGATAATATGGAGATAAAAGAATGCGTCTGCTTGGAAAGTCCTCTGCAGACAACCATCACTCCTTCGCACTATGTACATGTATGTCTGAAATTAATTAAGTGTGGGTAAGAGCTTCTAACAATTTACCCATTGTGTGTTGAATACAATGTGAGGAAGGAATCAACAATGGCAATACCTTGTGCTCCGGATACCATTTCAGGCAACTAGCAGAAGGATCATTAGACAGTTGTGTTTTCACAAATTCTGATAATGATACAGCTAATGGTTGTTCCACTATCAAATAATAATTACTAGTCAAACCTAAAAGAATCATTATTTATTTTCTACAGTTTATCCAACCATTTATTATTAATTTTATAACATTATAATGATTGTATGCAAGGATATAATGATAATGATTGTAGGAATCAGATTGACCAAAAATCTTACCAAAAGTGTGCATGTATCCAGGATGTAAAGGCCATCTCACAGGTATACTGGCCAATCTATGAGCACTTTCAAACATGTTCCCTAAAAATTCAATAAATGACAAAGAAAAACATGTGCCTAGTGTAATAAGATATAAATATCTCACACAAGTTAAAAGAAACCAAAGATAGCTTACAGCCCCACATTATCTTTGTTTTACCTTACTTTAGTTACTAGACTAATGTCACAAAGAAAAACATGTGCCTAGTGTAATAAGATATAAATATCTCACACAAGTTAAAAGAAACCAAAGATAGCTTACAGCCCCACATTATCTTTGTTTTACCTTACTTTAGTTACTAGACTAATGTCACAAATAAAAACATGTGCCTAGTGTAATAAGATATAAATATCTCACACAAGTTAAAAGAAACCAAAGATAGCTTACAGCCCCACATTATCTTTGTTTTACCTTACTTTAGTTACTAGACTAATGTCACAAATAAAAACATGTGCCTAGTGTAATAAGATATAAATATCTCACACAAGTTAAAAGAAACCAAAGATAGCTTACAGCCCCACATTATCTTTGTTTTACCTTACTTTAGTTACTAGACTAATGTCACAAATAATTGAGAAACATTGATATTCGTGCTGTTCTATGCTGGCTAGCGAGTAAACTATGTGAATATTTAACAATGTGAATTCTCCTCAATATTCATTTAAGTATGTGTATGCTGTATTGCATGCTACTGAAAAAAGTGCTAAAGGACAACGATCCCTTAGATTAAGAGTTTTTTTTCATTAATATGATTTCTATTATATAATGTGTACTTACTTCCAGGTGTATTAGGAAATTTAACAATAGTATAGACAGGACCTGTTGGTGATATTGCCATTCCTAAATTGTATACATCACCTACAACCCAAGAAAACTTTATGAATGAAATGAAATACCTATCTGCATTATGTTATGGTAATGATTGAAAATATTTTATACCATTTTCTAATACATGAGGATGTGAAGTGTGATTAATAATAGACACATATTTGTAGACATTTAATCTCCCTGTTGTCTCCAATGTTTCTGGGTTTATCCTACAAGGAAATCATTTAAATCAATCCTATTGCATTTCATGCTACACAAAACTAGTATTGTGATATTTTATTCATGATATAAGCTCGCACCTATGTATTATGGGACTTTCAGTAAATGTGTAATATTCATCCCCAAAAGGATACACAGATATCATAGCATTGTCTGATAGTCCCTCTCCGGGTTTAAACATTGTTGCTATTCTGAAACACACATCTTTGTCAATCAACAGTATGTAACTATGTAGATGCGAGTAGGTATGAAAATCAGTAGACAGATTATAATATGTACTTCATATTAAGATACTTACCTATCAAATATTGAGTGACATGGATCTGGTACAGATTTAGTTCCAAACTCTGTGATCACTATTCTGTTTGCTGCATGATTCTTAATATATGCTTGTGAACGAAGAAATCGACATTGATAAGTCACATTCCCATTTGCAATATAAAATCTGTGATTATTTATTTATTTTATTAAAGTACCATCCTAAATATAAGTTCATAGCCACAGTAAATATTCTGTACCATATCAGAATCACTAATAATAGAAAGTACAATGTCAAAATGTTAAATAATTCAGGCTATATGAACAAGCATTGTATAAGTTGTTTAGTTGAACAAAAACCCACACCGAGTGCGGTAGGCACTATACCAAAGTAAAAAGTGATATATTTTTATACATTGAAATTTATTATGTCAAATTCAGAGAAGTTTATCGAGTTGCATGATTATTTCAATGAGTATCATAAGTATAAAATATATGCGAAGGCTTTGATTTCTTTTCATATCAAACTGGGTATTTGCATTTATGTTACAGTGAATTGATATGTATCATTTGTATTTATTACTGTTTATTTTGTACAACTCCATAATTTACATTAAGATATGTATCACGTTAGGTATAATTTTGAGATGATTAGGTTTTTTGCACTAAACAGCTCATTTATGGTTAAGGACAGATTTACTACCAAATACAAATGTTGAATAGTAATAATCAAGGAATAAATTGTATAATGAAGTTTACTGCAAGCCATAGTTGTAATATCAACTGCAATATGTAAGCATTATTCACTTAGCTAAACAATCAATTGCCAAATATAACACTAATAACCTGTGGAGCAAGGAGGAGCTATCAAACAAATGTTTGAATTCTGTATCACCAACTTTAAGAGATCCTGGGCCATTTCTAAGTAGAGATCCGTTGAGCCATTTTGGAATATTTCCTAAAAATATACCAGAGTGGATAAACAAAAATTCATAATCGGTGATCTATCAAAATGGGATATGCGTTCTTGGAGTTTCAGTACCTATGGGAATTTTATTTCTGCGATAATTAAAAAAAAAACTTCTAATTTTTCGATCCATGTGAAATTAAAATTTTGTATTTTTAGTGTTCATGAATCAATATAATTTTATGATCCATGTGGTTAATCAGGAATATCCATTATTGAGACAAATATTTTATAATTCTGGGTTAGTTGGAACAGATCACGCCTTTGTGATAAAGTCACCCTCTGTATGTTGGTTGTGTTTAATTTGAATGTATATCTTCTATGGAATTGTTTGCAATCAATGTACAGTAAAGAATGAATAAAAAAATAAATATTGAAGATAATACTTGTATATTTACGTAATGGATATCTATTACATGATGTATACTCCTGGAGACAAATAAAATCCGATGGATTATCATTTACCAAATATAAAATTTTAAGTTAATTAAGTACATTTGTCACTACAGTAATTGAAAGCTGAAAATTGGCAGTTTTGTTACATAATTATTTCATAAAATGACTTCACAATATTTTGTATTTTATACCAAGTAATATTTAAGAAAAAATAATAAAAAATGTTTCTGAGTAAGTAGGTACTTACCTATTTATTATTTAAAATTAACAATGTACGTGTAAGTAACTTACATAATAGCATGTATATAAATAATTATGTATTATGTATCAACCTCTATAAAAGTAATTGAAATGAAACATGAACACTAAAGGTACACAATTTTAATTTATTGTTTTAATTTCCACCACTAGCCATCGGTCCATCCATAAACTTGAACTTTATGATGCGATAGCACCCTGGGAATTTGTGAGATCTTTGAGTAGCTATTTAATAAAGGTAATTTTATTTGAAATATGAGTAATGTATGTACATTCCTCTTTCCATTGAATAAAAGGCGGCCAACATATTAAAATGCCATATATTGACGAAATATCTCGAAATAATCAGAAATAATTCAGTCTCAGCCAAAAAAAGTCGCAATAAACTCGTCGATTGATAAGAAAATATTTTACATTTCCAATTAAGTGTATCTGGTAGTATTATTTTATCACAATTTGACGGAAATACCTACTGAAAGAAATTTTGAAGTTGTATAAATCCAGGCGTCAAAATGAGAGTTACGAGAAAATCTTATGTAAATGGTAGATAATAGTAAATATTAAAGTAGCTAGAGATATATCATCAAATGTAAAATTTACACTGTATCCATGTAAAAATGTAACTACAAAAATATTATATTAGATATTAATTATACCCCTTTGAATATTTCTAATAAAGTTCACATACCTGTAACGATTCCACTGATAGGATTTGGTATTTCTTCTTCACACGAACGCAACCAAACTTTATGATCCGTGTTCGGATACAAAAATTGTCTCTCGTTAAAATCATTGTTGTTCTGTAATAATGGAATTAATTAATTAATATTTATCTAAGTATAATTGAAATAAAACGCACCTAATCGCGTAAACTGTACCATCATTGTATTCAATTTGTAAGGAAAATACGTCGACACTCCCGAAACTTTACAAAGTGATGAAAATTCAGTTGTTAACCGTAGAGCGTAGACCACAGCATTAGCTTTAACTTTTATACGTTAAGCCACACGGACTACCTATCTACGAGTATTTTATTCAAATATTGAATACCTACACAATAGCTACGATACACTCACCCTCAATGTAGATTTGATTGGCTAATACAGACCTATAAAATGTACCACTTTATCGCAATTTACTTAAAGTAAAATAACTAATGACTTTTCCGAGTCGAACTTTTTTATAAAGTCCACTGCCATAATAAAAAATATTCAATGTTAGGGTAGCTTTATGAAGCGGGCAAAGAAACATCTACTTACCCCCCATACATACTTTAATCCCGACACATATAAATGTGTTTGAATTTATATAACAGACACCAACAGAAGGAAACCAATTCCCACTGTGCAATAATTTTCACTCACAATAACAATTTATGTCAGTCACAATGTCACATGATTAGTTATCAAACATAGCTCCGTCTTAATCCCAACAAACGCCCGGGCGCAAGCAGTGTTCTGGACCTCCCCCTTAAAAAGATTTTGAAGAAACATAATTAAAAAAAAAAATAGGAATGCGCTGCAATTATTGAAGCCTTGTGTCTATCAAATACGCATAATATCATGAAATGCGTTATTTTTACTGACTCTCTATCTCTTGTTCAAACTCTTATGTCCCCTTCTTCGACTCTCAGTGATAATCCGAATATTATGTGCATTAGAAACCTTATGTACTATCGATCCTTATCCAATCAAGATACCATTATCGCATGGATTCCTGCACATTGTGGTATACGCCACAACGAATCTGTCGATGAATTGGCTAAAACTGCTTGCACCCTCGGAACAACGATGGAAGATTTCATCCTTCCAGATGATGACATAAAACAATCCGTAGAAGCTGATGCTCGTAAGAAGTGGAGTGACTTGTGGATGGATGTATCACTCATAAAAGGAAAATAAATATAGGTCTATCCAGGTCCAAATCGCAAGAAAACCTTGGTTCCACAAATCGAAGTTTAACAGATCTGAAATTACTGCCATATAATTATGTCGAATGCGATTTGGACACTGTAGACTAGACGCTCATCTTTTTAAAATTCAACTTGTTGAAAGTCCATACTGCGAGTGCGGCGCTTGACCATGTTTTCCTGGGGTGCCCTATCAGGATCATTAAAGGATGACATCACAGAAAAATGTTTGGAGGACAACAACGGAACAAAAACAGAACAAATAAAAAGGTGGAACGCCTAAAGAATAATTAATAATCAAAAAACTGTTAGTGTCGTTTTTGTTATTATTTTGTCGTCGGACTTTTTTTTCTCTTATAACATCCTACAAGGATGATTTGCGCAATCTGACGATTTGCCCTGCAAGCATAAGCAAATCCATAGACAAGACAATTAATGGTCTATTGAATCATTGCTGAGTATGACATCCGGATCGATCCATTTGTCCCTTCTCAAATCGATGAAGGCCAATTTCATTATTCTGTGATGACTATCTTCTTGACTATTTAACTATATTTAGAGGCTGTTTTTGGCACAAATCATCCTTGTGGGATGCTATGTCATAAATGAAGGGGAAAAAAATAATAATAATGTAAAGATCTTTAACACACTGAAGATAAATAATTCTAAACACACAATAATAGTTCCTTTTAATGTTTTTATTAAGTAATTCTTAATTGTACACACATAACTTATATTTTCGCACCCACGCCATACCCACGCTATCTGTCGCATTCTTTTGTCACACCTTCTCCATAGAGTTCACTTTCATGCCATAGATCACGCATTCACTGACATTCATGGTTCCTAACACTCGGCCATCCTATATTATCTTGGTCTCTCAAGATACATTCATCTCACTCACATACAAAAGCTAATAAATAATAATCAAGTTTAATATAATTCAAATTCTTGCAAATATCTTGGTCTTCTACGCTGTCTTTTCTCTGATCTTGACTCCGTCTCATTTTTCTTAGGTTCCTCATTTTCATCTTCTTCTGATTCAGTCTCCTTCCTTTCAAGTTCTATATCATCTTCTTTTTCTGGTTCTGTCTCATTTTGTTCAAGTTCTATATTGTCTTCGTTTTCTGGTTCTGTCTCATTTTGTTCAAGTTCTATATTGTCTTCGTCCTCCTTGTTGTAATTTTTCCACAATTTCAATTGACTAACATGCGCTGTGGTACTATATTTATCATTACACAAATTTAACAGTCTGTATGTATCACTGGGCAATATTTCTCCTACTGTATACGGTCCCTTGAATCTCTGTTGTAATTTTGTAGACTCTCCCGTTGCCACTGCATGTCCCTTCATATATACAATATCTCCAACGTTAAACTTCATTCCCTCATATCTACGTTTATCATACTGTTGCTTGTATTTCTTTTGCTCTATTTCAATATGTTTTCTCACTTCTTCTCTCAACTCTTCTGGTAGTCTATAGGTCTCATTATTACAAGTCAAATTTCTCATCTCACCATCTTCAAATCTTGGTATGTAACCATATAACATTTCAAACGGTGTCTTATCAGTTGTTTTATTTATAGTGGTATTAATTTGTCTTTCTAACTTACTTAGATGTTTGTCCCAATCTTGTCCATTTTCATCCTGTATTGAAGATTGCATCATTGGTAGTAGGGTTCTGTTTAACCTCTCTACTAAACCGTTAGCTTGTGGGTGTCTACTGGAATTTAAAGTATGTCTTATTCCATATTTTGAACAAAATTCTTCAAATCTTTTGGATGTAAAGCAAGTTCCACGATCACTTATTATTCTTCCTGGTGACCCATATGTGTTTACAAATTGTTCCATTTTTTTGATTGTTGGCTCAGTTTTGGTGCTGCTCACTGCTTCTAATCTTACAAATTTCGTTAAATTGTCTATTATTAGTAGAACATATTTATGGTTTTTCTTTGTTGTTATAAATGGTCCCAAATGATCGATATGAATAATTTGAAATGGTCGTTTTCCTGGAGGTATAGGGTTTAAGTATCCAGCTTGTTTTCCTGATTTATTCTTGGATAATATGCATTCTAGACACATTTTTATGTGCCTCTCTATATATCTCTTCATATCAGGGAAGTAATAATAGTTCTTCATTTTTCTTAGAGTTTTCTCAGTTCCAAAATGTCCTTCTAAATCATGAAATCTTATTACCAAAGTTTTCCGCATAGAATTTGGTACTACATACAATTTGATTTCTTGGTCTTTGTTTTTCACAATTTTATATAAAATTCCATTAATTAGTTTGTAATCTTGTACTATGCGTTTTTCACTGTTATTCATTTTAGATTTATTTTTCAAAATATCTATCTTACTTTTTAACTGTTCATCTGAATATTGGAATAATATTATTTCTTCTTCACGGGTAACAATGGTGTATACTGACAAATTTTCAAAAATTATTTCTTCAGTATCCTGAGTGCACAATTCAACTGGTGCTCTGGACAAGGCGTCTACGTGTCTCATCGTTTCTCCTCGTTTAAATTTTATGTCATAATCATATTCACTAAGCAAGTTGGTCCATCTAACGACTTGGGCGTTAGTATTTTTATTCTTGTGTAAGTAGGTAAGAGCTTGACAATCTGTTACTATGGTAAACTTTAAATTTATTAAAAACATCCTTAGTCTTTCTACTGCCCACACCATAGCTAGCAACTCTAGTTTACTCGAATGGTAAGTTTGTTCACACATAGTAGTTCTTCGACTAATTGCATATACTAAATGTAGTCTGTTTTCGTCATCGGATTGCAACAATATAGCTCCAAGCCCTTTGGCACTTGCGTCAGTATGCAATTCAGTGATTTTAGCCTTTGGATTATATATTTTTAAAATAGGCTTTGACAATAAAGCGTCCTTGACTTTCTGAAAGGATTTCTGTTGTTCTTCCTTCCACACAAAAGTTTCACTCTTCTTAGTTAATCTTGTCAATGGTTCCACTATTTCGGAAAATTGCTTAACAAATCTTCGGAAGAAACTTGCGAGTCCCAGAAATCTTCGTATTTCATGTACATCATTCGGCGTAGGAAAATTGTCTATAGCATCTAACTTTCTTGATCCAGGTTCCACTCCACTGGCTGATAACTCGTATCCCAAGTATTCAACTCTTCGTTTACCAAACTCACATTTTGTTAATTTTAGTGTTAATCTTGCGCCTCTCAGTCGCTCGAACACAAGTCTTAATTTGTTCATCATGTCTCCCCAATCTTTTGCAGGTATCAACATATCATCTAAATAAAACAAAACAATCTCGTTACGTAGTGGTTCCAAAACTCTCTGCATTAGTTTGGAAAAGTAAAATGGTGCATTCATCAGACCAAACATGGCTCGTGTAAATTCTCCGGTCTCATCTGTTGTTATGAATGCTGTCTTCTCACGACTCTCTTTGGACAATGGCATCTGTAGGTATCCATGGGCTAGATCTAGAGTAGTAAAAATTTCGCAACCTCTCAATAATTCTATCTGATCATCTAGACTCGTTAAAGGAAAGTTTATACGTCGTGTCTGCATGTTTAAACGTCGATAGTCTACCACTAATCTGGATTCTCCTGTCTTCTTCTTTACCAGCAATACTGGACTAGCATATGGCGATGTAGTCTCTTGTACAATGCCTGCATCTTTCCACTCTCTAACTATTTGGTTAATTTTGTTTCGATCATCATTGCTTGATCTATATGGTTTGCAATTAATTGGACTACTACCAGGCAATTCTTCGATATTCATTTCTATCACATCTGTTTTTCCAATCTCGTAGATGTTTTTAGCTACACAGTCTCGGTATTCATTAATTAGGTTGAGTAGTTCAATCTTCTGGTCCATAGTGACATTATTTTCAATATTCAACTCTTCTAATCTATATTTTCTTTTTCTCTAGTTGTAATCACACTATTAACTTGCTCAACTGTCAACAGTCTTTCTTTAATCTTTTCTCCACGCTCAACTTTCTTCTCATTGTCTTCTAGGTTCATAATTGGTAAATACAGTTCTTCACCGTTCATATCTACATTAACAAACATCATGTGATGACCTCCCACATTTTCTCCCTCTCGGATGGTAGGTTGTACTGAGGAGTTCTTCACTTTTAAGGCAATGTCTTCTAAGGGGTTATCACGTCTGTATTCGAATATAAGATTATCATCCAATTTCATGTACACGATTTCTGGTAGGTCTGTATATGTTCTGCCGATTATTATATCTGTAGGCTGAGTATCGTCTGGCACTATCAGCATTCTAATTCCTCTTGCTTTCACTCCGTCGATGCTTACATCTGTTAGTATTTCACCGCTCGTCTTGACAATGTTTCCTGAATTTCCAAATCCTCTCAACTCTGTATTGGACTTCTTAATCTGGTATCCACCATTAATGGCTGCTGTTGCCTTCATAGTACACTCACTGCTTCCTGGGTCTATCATGCATATGTAAGTAGATGTATCCACTATGATTTGTTTTATATACTTGGATATTTGATTATTTTGATTACTTACAACCATTTTCATAGGTTTGGGCATATTACAGTTCCTCTGTGTGTGATCTCGACTTCCACATTTATAACAATTTATTTCTCTCTTCTCTTTTGTACAGTTTCTTGCTAAGTGACCAAAATCATTACAATTGTAGCACTTATATTCGCCCTTCTCGTTCTTGATTGGTGGTCTGGGATCCTTTTTGTTGTAGTCTATTTCTGATTTCTTTTCATTATTGTTGTACTTCTGCTCGAATCTTTTTGTTTCCCTTTTAATCTCATGCGGTGGTTTCGTTTGTCCATCTCCAGTCACTGTCCTTATTCTATTCACCCTATTTTGTACTGTGCTTTCAAACTTTAATATGTCTTTGTATATATCATTTTCATTTAAGTGTTGTCGCGCTAAAAGGTGGTGTGCCAAATCTTTTGACCATAGTCCTTCCACCAACATTGTCTTGAAATCTTCAAACGTTAATTGTATTGTTCTACATAAATAAGCCTTTTCATGGAAGTAATCTGATACGTCTTCCCCTTTCTTTTGCACTCTGGCGTTGGCAGCTCTCCATCTCTCAACAGAACTCTTCTGCCCCGTGAAGGTTGCTCGAAACTCTTTCTCAAACTCTGACCAAGTACTAAAGTTACGCCCTCCCAACCAAAATTTAGCTGCTCCCACAAGACGGGTCTTGGCTGCTTCCAATTTAAAAGTGTCTGGCCAACTATGAATATCCCCCAGGCTGATTATGTTATTCACCCAATTTTCAGCTGATAATTCTCCCTCTTTCCCGCTGAAATTATTGATTTGCGTGTCAAAGTTCGGCATGACCTTGTAGGTGGGTGTCACAGTTTGTTGAATCATATTCATTAAAATTTGCTGTTGTTGCATCAGCATTGTCACAATATTGTTGTCAACATGGTTCACATTTTCGTTCTCTGAGGGACTTACTTGCGGGGGTACATTTGTTGCTTCGTTTCGGCCTTCAGATGTACTCACACCAATGATGTCGTTAATCTGATCTTGCGTAAGCGGCATATTCACAATTATATCCAAATATCTTTAAAATATCGTTTAACAATCTTGATAATCTTAATAACACACATACACAACAAGTTTTCACACGTAGCACAAGTTGCTTGAAGAATTACACACGTTTTGATTAATATCGGGTTAATATCCCACTTCTGAATTGTAAAGATCTTTAACACACTGAAGATAAATAATTCTAAACACACAATAATAGTTCCTTTTAATGTTTTTATTAAGTAATTCTTAATTGTACACACATAACTTATATTTTCGCACCCACGCCATACCCACGCTATCTGTCGCATTCTTTTGTCACACCTTCTCCATAGAGTTCACTTTCATGCCATAGATCACGCATTCACTGACATTCATGGTTCCTAACAATAATAATTTAAAATAGGTAGGTACTAATGTTTATATTTAGTTCAAACAAAAATATTATTACTGTAGATCTTTATTTCAGTTTTTATAAACAGTCCTTTTAAATTTATTTATTCAGATATTCACGGCCGAAGCCTTTTACATGTAAAAAATTTAGTATACATACAATACATGTATACAAAAAGTATTCTTCTTTTAAAAAAGACACAAAGCAAGAGTACAATTAAATAATAAATAAATATTAACATAGAATTAAGCAAAAAATCAACGTCAAAAGATTTAACAAATAATGCCATACAATGATTACCAAAATGTATTGTTTCTTTCTCTACTCCGTTATATAATTATTTTATATGTCTTCATTGATTAAAATACTCCAAACATAACTAATCCGTCTTATTACGTAATACATATACCTATCTACCTAATTTACTCGTGTTTTAATATAATAGAAGCCGAACAAATTATATGTAGGTATAATATATATATGATTGTATATTCTTTACGGATACGTCGCGTCGAAGTTTTTGTTCGCGAGCTTTCGGAATCATTGGAGATTCCATCATCAGGCAATGAGTGTACGTCTTCACCCGTCGAGGAGTTGGCGCTTACTACGTTGACTGCGTCGAGGGTGAGAGGATGTGTTTGTGTTGGTGGGGAGGGGTAGGGGGTGAGTTAAAGTAATAGGTTTGTCTAGAGGCGGTGCTATTGTGTTTGTTTGTATGTGTGAATCTTCGGTGTGTTTGTGTGTAAGAATGTTAGAAGGCAGTGTTATTGTATTTGATTGTATGTCTGTATTAAATCTCATAACGTCCAGATGTTTTGCGGCGTTGTCGTTTTTAACAGAGCTGTTGCTCTGTGTTGCGACGTTGTCGCTTTGACGTGGTAAGTTTTTATGATCAATTTTTTGTATGAGATGATGGTAGGTATGTGGGAGCTTGTTGATTTCATTACGTGAATTCATAGCGAAGTCCCGTTTTGCAATGTTGATTGATTCATAAATTATGCGATGAGATTCGTTATTTGTTTTTATTAATGTGTGTGCGTTGTGGAAATCGATTTTATGTCCTTCAGTGAGAGTATGAAGTAGTGATGTAACGAATATTCGCATTCGCGAATATTCGCATCTTTCAAAGTATTCGCATTCGCATTCGCATTCGCAAAAAAATATGCGAATGTTTTGCGAATATTATTTTAGTAATAAAGTATCTGGTCTGTTCCGTGTTGGCCGCATTTGTTGTATTGTTTCGTGTGTTTGTTTGCTTGATGATATTATTTATTGGGAGAAGTATGCATTTGTGGAGATTTAATTTATATGTGTGTTTTAAGTATTGTACAACTGCTATGAGTATAGGGCCCTACAATAATTTTATATTCTATTTAGGGAATATTTATATCATACTACAAGGTGAACCACACTAAAGTATTCTATCAGAATTTTCGGGACTTGAAGTCTTAGATCGAGGAGTTTAGAGCAAACTTATTTGCAAATAATTATGATATAATTGTTCTGACGGAAACTTAGCTAAATTGTGGGATATTTGATAGCGAACTTTTTCAAAACGAATGTACAGTTTACCGGAAGGATAGGGATTTCATGTTGAGTGGTAAAAGGGATGGAGTTGGGGTCTTAATTGCTGTGAATCGGACACTAGGATGTTCATCCACTCTTTTTTGGGATGATATTACTGGTGAAAGTTTTTTACCAGTATTCGTTTTTCATCGGTAACACATAGTTCCATGGAAAAATGCTCATCGCTACTAGGTGTAGTATATATACCGCCTTCCACATCCTTAGATACTTAAAACATCTTTTTTAAAAGTATATCTGAACGTTTAATCAGCTATTACGACAAAACGGATATTTGTCTTATTGGAGATTTCAATATCCCAACAATCCAATGGAAAAAAGACCCCGATGTTGAGTCAATCTTTGTTCCGTATTCTTATTCGGGTCCTGTTGCGCAGTATTTGATAGAATCTATATCTTTTCTCAATATGTTTCAGTCTAACGGAGTTTATAACAGCAATCAAGTTATCTTGGATTTAGTTCTTTCAACTATTCCGTGTTCTGTTACCAGATGTGACTCTCCACTGGTTGGTAAGGATTCACACTATCCTTCACTGTTGATAGATTATGAGTTTGAAATTGCTGAGGATTTGTCTCAAAATATGATTCAGAAATTGATATACTTTAAGTCAAACTTTTCGGATATAAATTTTGAACTACAAAGTGTTGATTGGGTCAGCGTTTTGGGAAACGGACCGGTGAATGAGATGGTTGAATCTTTTTATGGTTATGTTTTGCCAATAATTGAGAAGCATACACCTATGAAGAGGGTGGCACCTAATAATTTTCCCAAATGGTTCTCTAATAGAACTGTGTTGTTGTTTAAGAGAAAGTCCAAGGCTTGGCGTAATTGGAAGATGAACCGTAATGATTCTGACTACAATTTATTTTTTCAACTAAGAGCTCAGTTGAAGTTGTCGCAGAATCACGATTATAGGTCTTTTATTAATAACACTGAAAAGTCACTTAAGGGCAATGTCAAGTCTTTCTTTTCGTTCGTGAATTCCCTTAAAGAATCTAGAGGCTATCCAAGGGTAATGGGTGACGGTGACCAGACTTAGAACGATCCAGAGGGAATTGCGAACTTGTTTTCGTCGTTTTTTGGTTCTGTATTTTCACTGAATAATTTACATGATTCTAATACTGAAGAATCGGAAAATATTTTAACTAACTCATGTTTATCCACGGTTAATATCTTGAAATCTGATATTCATAAACGTTTCTTAGGTATAGATGAGACAAAAGGAGTTGGCCCTGATGGTATAGCACCAATAATATTAAAGAGATGTGTAAGTCATTTAACCAAACCATTGTATCTGATATTTATTAGGAGTTTACAAGAAGGGTGCTTTCCATGCAAATGGAAGATGGCTAATATTACTCCTTTGCATAAATCTGGCAGCAAATCGGACGTTCGTAACTACAGACCGATTTCAATTCACCTATTTCAAAAATATTTGAGGGTATTGTTCGTGAAGAAATGACTTTTTTCCCGTATCTTCTTGTAGAGCAGCATGGATTCATGAGTGGAAGATCGACAGTAACAAATCTGTTTTTTTTTTCTCAGCTATGGACAATCATATACAGTTGGATGCCATTTATATCGGCTTTCAAAAGGCATTTGATAAAGCAGAACATCGACTTTTGATTAAGAAGTTAGAATTTCATGGAATTCATGGGAATCTTCTAAGGTGGATTGACTCATATATTTCTGATAGATTGATGACAGTTAAACTTAACGGTTACTCATCTGGGAGTGTCAGTGTTACATCTGGTGTCCCTCAGGGGTCTGTTTTGGGTCCTTTACTTTTCACGATATTGATAAACGACATTAAAAAGTGCTTTAAACACTCAGAGCTCATATTATTTGCGGACTTTTTAAAAATATACCGTCAAAATCAATCATTGTCTGACTGTGAAATGCTCAACGAGGACTTGGGAAGACTACACGAGTACTGTAACAGAAATAACTGGCATTTGAATCTGGAGAAGTGTAATCTGATCTCTTTTACCAAAAATAGAAACAAAATTCGATATACTTACAATATACATAATCATGATAAAAAAGAAGTACATAAGATTAGAGATTTAGGTGTGGTGTTTGATTCTGAGCTTCACTTTGATGATCACGTGAACAAAATTATCGAAGACAGCAATAAAATACTGGGATTTATTTTGAGATCTACAAAGTCATTTAGGTTATATGAATCGTATTTGTACTTGTACTTATCATTGATTGGATCCAAGCTGGAGTACTGTTTCGTTGTATGGAATCCACATTTTAAGAAATATGTCGATCAAGTTGAGAGAACTCAGTCTAAATTCATTCGTTTGGTTAGGAAGAGATTGCATTATCCTGTATTTATTAAAAATTTGCCTAAATTGGAATATAGAAGAGTTTTGCTGGATGCATGCAACCTGAGAAAAATATGCTTGTCCGAATACGATGTGCCTAATATTTTAGATAGGATTAACTTTAGAATGCTTCCTTTAACAAGATCTTGTTTTCCGTTCTACATACATAAAAAAAAAAACAAAAACGAATACTCAAGAAACCCTGTTTATAGAATTTTAAAGTGCCAATTACGTCAGGTTTGTGAGAAAGGAGAGTTGAGAGTAGAATAAGATGAAATAAATATAAAAAAAATGTATATGTTTGATAAAATGTGAAGTGTTTGGGATAGTATTTATTTTTAGTCTGTTTTTTAAATTTTTGATTTTTCTTTTTTTAGAGTTTTTTTTTGTATTGTTATTGCATACATCAGTGAAGTGTGAATGTGTTTGTGCGAATGAATGTATTATGTGTGCGGAATTGGGTGAGTGGATGTATTGTGAATTAATGTATTGTGTGTAAGATTTTCTATAATTGTTTTGTGTGTTATTGCTGAAGTGTGCACTGTTTCGATGTAAGACTACTGGAATGTTTTTGTCGCTTACATGTTTATATTTATATGTGTTTCATCTGTTGTGTACCATGTAAATGAAGAAAAAAATCAGTAATTCGGTGAAAGTACCCGAAACTTACCCGTTACATTGTGGAAAAAGGTACTGCAAGAAAATATTCTTTAAGAAAACCGAGGAGTTTTGAAATATTTCAAATTCCTATACCATTTTGAAGTCAACATTCGCTATTCGCATTCGCATTCGCGAATGTCGGCAACAAATATTCGCATTCGCATTCGCATTCGCGAATATCCAAAATCACATATTCGTTACATCACTAGTATGAAGGGCCAACGTAGAAGTAGTTTTCTTATTTCTAACATCTACCTGGTATTCAGCGATTCTATGTGTAACCTGCCGATTTGTTCTACCGATGTATACTTTGTTGCAATCCGAGCAGCCGATTTCATATATCCTTGATGTTCGTTGGGCATTTTATCTGTAGGAAGAGAAAGTGTGTTTCCTATTTTTCTGTCTGTGTTGAATACAGTGCGAATGTTATTTTTTCGCAAAAGGCGTCCAATTCTATCGGTGGTACCTCTGATGTACGGAAGTGTGCACGTCGAGGTGTATTTATTGTCGTGGTTGTTTGACGATTTGGATATCGCCTGATATGCTTTATTTATTTGACGTTTGCTGTATCCATTACTAGACAGGATGTTATTGATGGATTTCATCTCAGTATTACGGTTTTCGGTATCGGTAAGTTTGTGTGAGCGATCTATTAATGTTTTGACTACGGATTGTATCTGTGTGGGGTGATGATGAGAGTGAGCATTTAGATATCTATTAGTATGTGTTGTTTTACGGTACGTAGTATAACCTAAGGTGCCGTCATCTTTTCTGGAGATCAGGACATCAAGGAAAGGTAGCTGTTTGTTGTTTTCGATCTCCATTGTGAATTTAATCATGGGATGGAGAGAATTAAGATACTTTAAAAAGATATTCAACTTATCCACTCCGTGGGGCCATATCGCAAAGGTGTCATCCACGTATCTTTTGAAGAACGAGGGTATGTGTGTAGTATTTTCAAAAGCTTTCTTCTCCAGCTCCATAAGAAAAACATCGCAGAATACCGGCGAGAGACTGGAACCCATACTTGTTCCTGTAGTCTGTTTATAGTAGGTGTTGTCATAGAAAAAGAACGTGTTATGCATACAATGTGATATTAGTTCAATGGGCCACTTGCAGTCGTGGGGGGTTTTAATAAAAATGATCGAATTTAGTAAATTTGAGGTCGGAAAACACAAATATGTCAGTTAAATTTTTTTAAATATCTAAATTACGAAGAATTTCTAAAAATAAAACCCAAAATTTTTGACGTTTGGCAAAACACTCTAAACAGCTGATGACGTCACGGAGTCCCGTGAACCATAGTAACTTTCGCAACCACAGATTATAATCTCATACACACATGGGACTCCGTGACGTCACAGCGCCGCCATGTCGTTTTTGATCACTCCGAGAAAATCCAATTTTTAAAAGCTAATATCTAAGAAAATAGTGCAAGAAAAATTAAAATAAATTGTGGTTGTGTTTCTTTCATACTAATTTACAATTTAATGTAATAAAAAAAAAATCTGCAAGTGGCCCATTGTTGTATATATATGTGTACTAAATACCTAAAATAGCTGCGCGCGACCATCGGAGAATGATAACCTACTATTGGATGATAAATTACAGACTGTAGATACTCAGATTATAGTTGAAAAGGATGGTGAAGCACAAATGCGATCATTAACAAGTCTCGGAAAATACACAATACATTAAATTTGTGGAAAATCGGATTATTTCAAATAATGTTTCTTCTTCGACCCTATCAAGAGAAACAATATCAAGATATTTGGAGGTACAGCTTCTAGTGAATCAAAACAAGCCACTAAATTGTCGATAGCGAAAAGCGACGCCGCCTTATTCTCAAAACTGTACATCGCCTGTCAGCATAGGCAAGGGGATATAGATGACTTTTTCAAACATGAAAACCAACCGTTTCCTCCGTCCCTCTCTGAGACAGGAAATATAAGATATGTGGCAAAATCGGAACTACTGAAATGTTTTGAAGACAAATATGAAGACGAAGAAGATGAATAGGAAAATGAAAGTACTGTCACCGAGTCAACCGAGTCATTTAACGAAGATTCCGTAGACTGCACTTCATCGTTTCTAGATGGGCCTGCTGTAGTTCAAATGATAAGACCGGGCACTAACGTTACATTTGACGATTATCGCAAAACAATTATTAATTATGTTACGAACCAGAATGGAAATTGAGTTGATGTCGTTTTTGATGCATATCATGAAGACAGTCTCAAGAATCATACAGGGAGAAGAGGGGTACAGAATTTCGTCAAAAAGTCACACCAGCAGGTAAACTTCCAAAAAACTGGCAACAATATCTTCGTTCGTCACAGAACAAAGTAGAACTTTTCAACTTCCTAGCTGATGGACTCCAGCAGGTCCAACATGCGAAAACGATTTGAATCTGAAATGTCTGAAAATATCTCAATAATTGGCGCAGAGAGGACATCTGTAAGTTTTATCATTTGTAAAAAGTTATGTTTTGGTGTATATCCAATAAATGTAACGAGTGCAGCTTTTTATGTAGACATAAATAGATTTACGAGTCCAATTACACTATCTCCGATGATGTATATTGTACTAAAAAGTGAGGGTGTAAAACAGGCGAACTGCGGCTCAGGCAAGCAAAAAACCACAAATTTTCTTTCATAACCTGTTAGATTGACCTTTAAGGTACACTTATAAAGAATAAACGATTTGATAACCATACTGCCTCTCCTTCATATTTTACTTTGAAAAAGTCATGTTTTCTAACCTCAAAATTTGCGAATAATATTTATTTAATTTTTTTCAAAACAACATATCACATCAAAATATTTTTTTATATCATCAGTACATATCACAGAATAAATGGTAAAAATATCACTAGAAAATATTAAGGATTAACTGAGCTATGATTTTTTTTCTCTTCAGCGGCACAACGTCGATGTTGACAAAAACGGACCTCGCCGGTAAACTTTGAACCCCGATAACTTGGAAAGTATTTGACCTAGACCAAAAAAAATTGGCATGGTTTCATAACTTGGTCATAGTAACTTGTAAATAAAAAATCATAAAAATTGGAAGTGATGGGTTACCTAGGCTTGGTGAAATGACGTGAAATACCCCATGATGAAATTTTCATCAACGGCGCTGTGATTTCTCCTGAACGGTAGCGTTTCCAACTATGTCTGCAGGCAATCTGTTCCAGGCAGTTGACGCTGCGATTCTGGTTCTCCTTTCTGCAAATTTAGAGGTATTTGCAATATTGAATTCTACGAGTTTGTTCACTGCATTAGAAGCTGAACACAATTTTCGCCTCAAATTTTTGTCAGCGGAACAGCTCAGTGGGTGGTGTGCTACCTTGTGGACAGTGAGACACAGTTTAAACACTATTCTCTCTGACACTCTCAGCTCATGTAGACTTCTTAGTAGTGAAGTGATGTGGCAGCTCTGATTCTCTTTGTAAATGATTCGAAGGCAACATTAAAATCCATCTGAAGACGATCAAGAAGGGTCTGGAGCAGTCCTGTATATAATAATATGATGTTACAGTAGTCCATACGATTTCAGATTCGGAGTATCCATCCTGATTTATTCTGCAGCCCAAGTTCAGGATATCTGAGCTTCCTGCTTGATACTCACTCCATTTATGACAATTTTCGCAGTCGCCTCATCTCTTCGAACAACCATACATTTTGGTTTGTCTTTATTTATTTATGTTGTATTTTGACAGTTCTTCCTAAGGCTTTATTCAACTCATCTTCATTATCTGCAAGCTGTGCTATATCGAATCTATACTCTTTCTAGTTCTTCATTTCTTCTATCAATTCATCAATGGCTCGCTGTATATAACAGTTAAAGAGTGCGGTAAATATTGAATACCCCTGTCTTACACCTTGTTCAACTATTTGTAAAAAGTATTTTAAATAAGTATTTTAAAAAAGTATTTTGAAAAACGTATTTTGTATTTTGTACTTAAATACCACATTGAAAAAGTATTTAGTATTTAAAATACAAAAATTCCAAAGTATTTGTATTTTGTATAGGGGCCCCGATAGCGCCAGCGTCAATTTCAACGTTTTTTCGATGTTTTTCAGCTACTAAAATACGTATATCTTTCATGGTGCGTTGATAAAAAAAATATATAATATAGCTCAATATTTTATCTACCTTTTCATTGCAGAGACGTTTTGATAAGTTATACCAGTTTTTCAGAAAAAAATATAGAAAATAACCTAACTTCAGTTTATGTAATTTTCTTCTTCAAATATCTAAAAACTTGTATGTATAAAAATCTCGTTTTTCGTAAAAGTATTTAGTATTTTGTATTTGAAATATAAAAATTCAAAAGTATTTGTATTTAAATACTTTTTTGAAAGTATTTTGCACATCTCTGATTATTACTGACAATAAGACGATTCTTACAAGGATCATTACAGCTGAAGGCCAATGCGATCCTAGAAGAAAACATTAAACAATATCCAAACGATAACACAACTACAATATATCCTCGATTTTCCTTATAAATTCTGCATACGTCACGTTGAAGATATCAACTTCTCCAGCCAGACCATTAAACATTTGAATAGCTTTTCCCACTGGGGAGTTTGCCAATATGTTTGTTCGGCTTTGAGGCTGGTAAAAAAATCGTGATGCCGAGAACGTCCATATGCATCGGGAACATACGAGGGCGGTCCGATAAGTACTTAGCCTCTCCGCCCGGTCACATCACTATCACAAGAAAAATATACCATCGTGTAGTGCATTCTTGTAGACAGCTACCATCAAAATTTCAGCCGAATTGGAGTTATGGTTTTGTTTTGACCGCGTGTGGAAGCGGGCGGGTCCACGGATTTTCGAAAAATGGAAAAAGAGCAATATCGGTCGGTGATTCGATTCTTGTTTTTGGAAGGGAAATCGCGCAGCGAAATCAAAGACCGCTTGGATGCTGTGTACGGTGACTCTTGTTCTTTGATAACGATCGTCAAAAATTGGTTTAAGAGTTTCGACATGGTCGTACGTCGGTTTTTGACGAGTCACGCCCAGGTGCCCCGAAAACGGTTACCTCGGAGGATAACGTGTCAAAAATCCACGATATCGTAATGGCAGACCGCCGATTTAAGGTGTGTAAGATAGCTAAGATAATAGGCATCTCAAAAGACCAAATGGATTATACCATTCATGAAATTTTGGACATGAGAAAGCTGTTGGCACAATGGGTGCCGCGTTTAGACACTCCGGACAACAAGCGTAACCGTGAGACTATTTCAGAGCAGTTTTTGACGGTATTTAAGAGCAATCCGAAGGAGTTTCCGCATCGTTTCGAAGCCATTGACAAAACATAGATCCACTGTTACACGCCAAAGATCAAGGAACAGTCGAAACAGTGGATTTTACCCGGCGAACGTGCTCCAAAGAAGGCGAAGACTGTCCTATCGACCGGAAAGGTGATAGTCACCGTTTTCTGGGATTTGTAAGGTGTGATCTACATCGACTGCCTGGAGAAAGGTAAAACAATCACAAGGCTCTACTATGCCAAATTATTGGGCCGATTCGATGCCAAATTGTAGAAAAAACGGCCCCATTCGACGAAAAAAAAGTGATCTTCCACCGTGACAATGCACCGGCACACACCTCCGTTGTCGCCATGGCCAAATTGGTTGAATAGGGCTACGAACTGCTACTATATCCACCGTTTTTTCTAGATTTGGCTCCGTGCGACTTCTTTTTATTTCCAAACTTGAAAAAGTCACTCGCTGGGTGGAAATTTGAGTCGAATAAGGAGGTCATTGCCGCCACGGAAGCCTATTTTGTAGACCTCGAGAAAACGTATTTTTTAGACGGGTTAAAGAAGTTGGAGAATCGCTGGTTCAAGTGTATCGAGCTAAAAGAAGACTATGTTGAAAAATAAATCACCACTTTTCCAAAATTTTCATTTTTTCTTATGTAGGCTAAGTACTTATCGGACCGCCCTCGTATATATTGAATTTTTCTAGTATTATTGGATTAAATAATATGATACCGTTGAGTAGCTTAAAAAAGTGACGAGCACAGAATACATCTCGGCGATGTTCCTAAGTATTATAGCCAAGGCAACCCATTACGAATGAAGATGGAAACAGGTAGGGATAATATCCATATATTTTCCAATATTATAGCGACCTTAAAAATCTTCTTTGTACTTTTTCTACCATTAAAACATACGTGTCTTCCGATGGACACCAAATAATCGAACCTGACTCCAGAACACTCCGAACCAATGACTCATACAAAAGCTTTAATGTGTTTGGATTTTGAAAGTGGTTGGAGTGTCTCAGCAAAAAACCCAGCGATTTGTAAGCCTTTTGAGTTATATCCGTAATATGCTCCCTAAAATGAAAATTCTGAGTGAAAAGATCACCAAGGTCCTTAGACTTCTCAACTCTGATGAGCAATGTATTATCCATGGTGTAGTCATAAATCATCGGTTGCCTAGATCTATAATATGTCATAATGTTACATTTTTTTACAATAAAAGGAAGCCTATTTCTATGTGACCATTCGACGATAGAATCAATATCTGACTGCAACTCCTTGGCATCCTCGGCACATCGGACACTCTTGAAAACCTTCAAGTCGTCTGCAAACAGAAGAAACTTAATGAAGAAACGAATAACGCACGCTGCCTCCAACATCATTTATAAAAAGTGTAAAAAGTAACGGTCCTAAATTTGAGCCTTGAGGAACTCCAGACGTTGCCAAGAATTTGTCAGAGCAATGATCACCGCTCACAACATATTGTTTTCTGTTTGTGAAATAATCCGGGAGCAGATCCACCAGACTTTGAGAAAATCCCATTTTAGATAGTTTATTCAGCAAAACATGGTGATCTACTCTATCAAACGCCTTCTCGAAGTCGTTGTAGTTAACATCCACTTGTGTTTTGCTGTCTATGTTTTTTGTTATATATGCTACAGTCGAACGTTTCGGTCTAAATCCATGTTGCTCATGCACCAGCATATGCTCACACATGCCAAATATATATCTATGCAATATCATTTCAAAAAGCTTGGCTGGCGCGGATAGCACAGCTACAGGTCTGTAATTGGTAATTTCCGTTGGGTCACCCTTTTTAAGAATAGGAGTTACCTTAGTAACCTTCCACACATCCGGCATTCTCTTAAGATCAACACACATTTTAAATAAATACCTTAGAACATCAGTGATTACATGGCCAGCCTGTTTCAAAATATAAGCAGGTATCATATCCGGTCCTGACGAATGTTTGGGATTCAGATGTTTTAAACTATATTTAACGTCTTCATAGGTAATTGATGGTACATCAATCATTTCAAATGATCCTCCCGAAGAATCTTCAATCAACCCTACATTATCAGCAACATGTGGTCCAAAAACAGAAGAAAAGAACGACGCAAATCCATCTGCAATCTCGCTATCTCCAACATACAGTTTTTCATTATAAGACTTAGATTTAGGTCTTTGATCGAATTTTTTCTTTCCCTTAACAAAATTCCAAAAACGAGAGGGATCTGACACAATTTCGTTTTCACATCTATTAATGTGCGTCTTATAATCAGATTATATCAGTTTCTTCACCACACTTCGATGTTTTTTGAACTTGTTGTAAGCAACAAGTGAGCCAGATTTTTCCACAATTTATGAAACTTCGATTTTAAATTCATGTTATAATTAAGAGTCCCTGAAAACCAATTAGGAAAACCATCACGTCCGTTGTCACTTCCTCCAGCAAAACATTCGTCAAACGAAGCATACACTGTTTTGTAAAATTCGTCCACCGCGACATTTAAATCCCCCGCAACATAAACGTGCTCCCATGATTTCGATGCCAGGTTGTCTATAAACATCGGAACATGTCTGTTACTGAACCTCCATCTCCTATCCACAGAAATCTCCCGACCTCGTCTTATATGACCCTCATAATATCTACTTTTGTGGGTAATTGAGAATGTGATATCAAGGGTAGGGTGGTAAGAGTCTTCCGGAACAAGTGAAAAGTCATGTCTACTAACCCTAATACACGATGGATCAAGATTTGCGTATACCATATCCAATACTCTACTTGAACAGTTGACAACAGTGTTCATTTGTTGTAGGTTAAGCAGATCCAGGAAATATTTGTGTTTAGCCTTAGGATAGTTGCAACAATGCAGATTAAAGTCTCCCAAAATCACAACATTTTTACCAATTAGTCTTGAGCGCTCGCTCTCAACCTTTGAGTAAAAACTTTCAAATGCATCAGAGTTAGTACTTGGCGGAAAATATACGACACAGACAAATAGCACGTATTGATCGAAAACTAGTTTGACCCATAGATCTTCTCCTGACTCAGTTTCCAGGTCGTGAACTCGCGTAGCCAGTTGTAACCGAGATGTTCTCACCGCCAAAGCAACACCACCACCTCTTGTTGGCCTATCACGTCTGAAAGCCATATATTGGGAATCAAAAAGCTCAGAATCCGATACGCCTGCATGCAACCAAGTCTCGGTAAGAGCAACTAGTGTAAAATTTTGGGTCAAAATATTACTGTGAAATTCATGGATTTTAGTATTCAGTCCACGAACGTTTGCGTAGATGCATGACAAGTTAAGCACTGACTTTTGGGTCATCGGAGGCATCGGCGGATCGGCGCTGTCGATACCCTCGAAATGTCCACTTATTGATGGCAGTATTTGGCGGCCACATATCCGGGTCCATCCATTCATCAAACATCGACACTGGTACGCCAATCTTAAATGATGCATGCCCTTTATTTTTTGAGATAATTTGATCAATTTCTAGACCCTCTAAGTCCGGTTTCTTTTTTGTCATATAATTTCTCACATCAACTGACCGTTGTCTCAGGTGCCAAGGAGAACACATGAATAAATCGCTTGGGTTCAATTGTTTTAAGCAAATCGTCTGGATTGCCAGTCCCTCTCAAAATTGCACGTGGAGGGGCCCGACTCGGAGCATTGGTCGCAACTTCATGCAACTGAGATCCGAAACCGTTATCTCCCCTTCTCTGATCAATCGATCCACGCCGCGAGTGAGACCTAACCACATCTGCATATGCCAATCCAGTTGTCATTAGCAGCCGCACCTGACTGGAACAGGATGATACAATATAGTTCAATGTACATTACTATACATAGTACAAAACAATAATATAATATTGAATGAAATATATATGTACACTATATATACTTCGGCGAGCTATTCAAGGACTGTTAGGTAAATTTTAACTTTTGGCATAAGTACAGTGGAACCTCTTAGAGTTCCAGAATCTTACCCGTTAAGCGAAACATTTTTTCTATAGAAATTAATGTAAAATACGATAATGCGTTCCATGCCGAAAGTATAATCAATATTTTTTTTTATTAACGTTTATTCAAATAAAATTACTTATATTAACCATTTTTAATTTTTTTTTAATTTATTAAAAAAAAGTTATATCTGGGTTTTGTTGCAAACACAAATGCACCTTTCACAGGAAGTTAAAAGCTTGTGTCTTGAAAGGGGAGTTTGCCGGCACATGGGATCGAACCACGGACCCCTTGTTCACAAGGCCGAGATTCTACCTCCAGGCTACCGACGAACTAATACAATTTATATTTGGAAAAAAAAACGTCAATAAAAATATGAATTTATGACTAACGCTAACGGAAAATAACAACCAACGCGCTAACGAAACGAGTGCTAAACACAGACCGATGTACTGGCGCGGAACTCCCGCGGCTCACAAGGCCACTAGTGAATGTCGTGAAAAAGGGACTTACCCAAAGATCAAATAAATAATATTACTATGGACTTACCTTTCTCTATAACTCGTGCGCAATGTCGCATCATGGACCAAAATCATGGACCTAAATAGAGTAGTGGACAGACACTTTGGCAAACATTTTGAAGCTGCGCGGGGAGGGGAATGACGACCATTTTGTATGAAACAAAATTTGGTCGGTGCGTCGCATTTGGGCTGCGTTCAGACAGTCACCGAGTGATCACTCGACGACGCGTATTTTGAAAGTACCTATACAATGCCAGTACGCATTCATAGTGTTCTTGCACTGTACGAGGGCGGTCCGATAAGTACTTAGCCTCTCCGCCCGGTGGCATCACTATTACAAGAAAAATATACCATCGTGTAGTGCTGTAGACAGCTACTATCAAAATTTCAGCCGAATTGGACAGCTACTATCAAAATTTCAGCCGAATTGGACTTATGGTTTTGTTTTGACCGCGTGTGGAAGCGGGCGGTTCCACGGATTTTCGAAAAATTTATTTTTTTTATTTATTTTTATTTATTTTTAAAAATTTATTTTCCATGTATTTGCAAGGTTTTCTATTTAATTAAACCCGAGCGATGCCGGGTTACATACGCTTGTTTGTAATATTATAATAACAAAAATCGTTCATAATATTTAAGTAAATTCATTAGAAAGTCTCTTTCTTCACTATCGTGATTTTTTTAAGAATGCTTAAAATGACATGACCCTTTTTATTACTTCACTATTCACGACTTCAATAATAATATTTGAATACTCAAACCCGTTGCAGATGCACTATTATCGGAACTATGATACTTGAGGAAATCGTTGCCATAAGTTTTGTGGAAAAAAAACTCTTTTCTTGCGGCCCCACCCGTTGAATATTTTTTTCCAATAAAAAAGTAATATCGTCGATTTAACTTGTAAACCACGTAAATCCCGATTTGGCCAAAAGTGACTTTTTGATACCAATCAAATGTACAGTTTATTCCTCACCACTGTGTGAAACTTTTATTTTCAAATTATTGAAATTGTTTCAAAAAATGGTCATCAAAAAAACACGCAAATCCAGTCCATAGAACAATATAATTCGCAAACCTCTCAAATCCCAATTTACGCGCCTTTTGT
Source organism: Athripsodes cinereus (assembly GCA_947579605.1). Taxonomy (NCBI): domain Eukaryota; kingdom Metazoa; phylum Arthropoda; class Insecta; order Trichoptera; family Leptoceridae; genus Athripsodes; species Athripsodes cinereus. The sequence continues at coordinate 13,349,888 of OX388312.1, read as the reverse complement.
AGGACAGATATTGGTTGAGTGTTGCCGCCTGGTATAAATTTCTTTGCATTGTGATTCGACCATATTTAGAAGTTTCGGTGTTGTTTTTTTTAGAGAGAGTTGAATGAGAATAATCAGTATTTTGAAAAAAAAAATACCAGGAAATAAGAGATTAATTAAAAATAGATGCAAATATCAATTAACAAAGAAAGGAACTTTGAAATTTGCAACGTTAGATGACGATGAGCAGAGAAGTTTGCTGATTTTTGGTCAACTAACTGGGGCCAAAAGAAGACTTTTATAAACATGATGGTTAAGTCAGTAAAATCGGGTTAGTTGGAAGACATCGCATTTTAGTGATAAACTCGCCCTCTGTACATTGAATTGTATAAATGATATTTTCTATGTTAATTTGTATTATTGTAAACAATGTATAGTGAAGAATAAAATAAATAAATAAATAATACAGATAATATTCGCAAGAGAATTCACATAGATATAATATTATGTGCATTTTTTAATTATCTTCCTAAAATCGAAGACAACATTATACTCGTATTATGTAGTGTACAAAATAATGTATTGAACACACTCGGAATAGGGGAATGATCGGTCAAAAATCGGAAAGATAATTTTAGGAATTTTGAAGTTTCCAAAATTTCTCAACATTAATTTGTGGAGAAGAATTATTAACTTATGAATGTTATTAATCAATTGTTTTCACTGTAATTCCATTATGTAGAGCTACTTTATCAGAACCTTATCTCTTTCCTGAATGGCGTTCTAAGTCACATTAAGGTATTATTTTTTAATAAAAAAAATGGTTCAGCTATTTCAATTTAAGTTTTACAAAGTCTTGAGAAAAGGAAAACATATCTTTTTTCAAACTAAAAAAGGACAAATGTTAGACATGTGTCCATATTTGCGAGCAGTGTTATTATTTCGAGATTCAGCTCAAAATTAAATTTCTCAAACCTATACCTACTACAAAGGCAATTATTTTTGTTTTGACGATTTGACCATTTCACAAAATATGGTTTTCCAGGGACATAAATGTGCCAGCAGAATTTATAAATATGTGCAAGTTTGAATGTAAAAATTTGAGACGTCCAGTGTAGAATTTTTGAGTTTTGACAAATTTTAAATAATCGACAGTGCTCATTTCTCGAAAACTTTATACCTGGGGAGAAAAGTTGAGGTTTATGAGGATTCAGTAATTTGAATGGTATAATAAAATACAAATTATGATTCCAGATACCTGAGCAATTCTACCACAAATGTTGTATCATAGCCTCATTAATGTCGGAGAAAGTATGACGAGTTGAAAAGGATATTACCGAAGGATTTTTGAACTTACTATAACAATTTATCACATTTAAATAGATTATAGGCTGGTAGGACGTTCATGTGTTGAGCACATTGAACAGGAGAGCATGCATGAGGAATTGTATGACAGTGACGGAAGCGAAAGATGTAGGCAAGGATAGAAGGAAGTGGCGTTCGATCCTTTCTGCCTACCCCGCGAGGGAAGCGGCGTGATGGTATGCATGTATGTATATTAGGGTGTCCCTTATTTTTCAAAGTTTTAATTTTACAACGCATAGGCTCTTATTTTGTTCATTTGGTCCTAAAACACTCAAAAACCAATTTTTATCTTATTCGGAACAGTGCAACCCGTGCCGACTTGCACGGAAACATCTTCATACAAATTACTTCCCAGGGGCGGTGAATGCCCACTGTTATTGTCACTCAGTCTCGGTTTTTCTGGTAATTATCGCGGATTTTTTTATATTTCAAAGATGTCAGTAGAACTAAGAAGCAATGTAAACCATGGACCTAAATAGAGTAATGGACAGACACTTTGGTAAACATTTTGTAGCTGCGCGGGGAGGGGAATGACGACCATTTTGTAAGAAATAAATTTTGTTCGGTGCGTCGCATTTGGGCTGCGTTCAGACAGTCACCGAGTGATCAGTCGACGACGCATATTTTGAAAGTACCTATACAATGCCATTACGCATTCATAGTGTTCATGTACTGTATGTTACTATGTTTTCAAAATGTGTAACAAAATAAGAATTATAGTCTCAGAAAATATACTCGATTTCTGCGTAATTGTCATTTATAATTTCTGACGCTGATTCAGTGAATTCGTTTGGATAAATTTAGGATATAAACTTGTAACAAGTATTTGGGAAGTATACAAGCTCAGAAAGTTAGATAATGGAATAATTTAAAAAAAAAAGTATAAAGCAATTAGTTATAAACTAATCAAGTAGTTATTACTTTAACTGTTAATTTTAAAGATACCTATTAAAATAATTTATTCCTTCGTTAGAGACAAAAATATTTTTATCATTTAAAAGAAACACAAAAGTACTTGAATGCTACTATAAAAAGGCGCCAGTCAAATAATAATAAAAATATTAATTATTTAAATATATTCATAATTTACGTCTTTTACACGTCGGCGAATTTAAGAAATTATAACAAAATGTAAATCCAAAAAAAAAATTTTTTAAAAGTTATAAAAGCAATAAAAAAAATAATAAGACGTAAAAAATAATGGCGCCATTACGATAACATTGGGTCATAAAACGCTCTAAGTTATTCACGATTATCCGGATTACATTCACCACTCACTGCAACTTCATGGTCGTTCAGGTCAAACGACGCCGAGTGACATTTATGCTCCCATGAACCAACCCTTGTATTTGTATGTTTAGTTGTTTTAAAAATGTTTCAAGTTTTTGCACATCAGTTGAATTTTTCATATCGGTTTTTGTTTTTATATCTAGAAGAATAGGAATCATCTTATGATTAACATGGTGATGTGCGCTATAAATGGTTGTGGTTATAAATCCAATCCAACTTTCGCAGGAAACAGGATTGTCATATTTTCGGTAAGTTGTTTTGTATTGTAGTTTTTATCTTAATATATTGCGATTTTAAAGTCGTTTATATTATAATTCCTATACTTATAAATGATCATAATAATGTTATAAACGTTCTATATAATTATCTGTCCTTATTCTCCTATATCTACACATGTAACTTGTTTTCCATTCTGTCATCTGACAATACAAAGAACCTACAATCTGATGTTTGGTTTGTTTACCCGTTAGAATGAAATGTTTCATGCATACAAATCTGATCAGGTTAATGATATTATCGCATGTTTATAAACAAAATCATTTTTTGTAGTTTTCCAAAGGATCCAGAAAGGAGAAACTGGACATTATCCAATATTTGACACCAAGTAAACGTAGTGTTTTGTGTTCAAAAACATCTCGTTTTTCTGCGAGGTTGGAGAAAAACGTCATTCTTACGAAATATCTTGAGTTTCCCGCTCATTTGCAAGTTCGTGTGTTTTATATTATTCATTTAGATATATCCTTCAATTGTCATTCATTCTCTCCATATTGTGTGTATATGAAAACAAAGTTTAAAAATAAATAATGATTTTGAAATGAAATACTCAATTTTATTAACTCATCCTATTCTCTATTTCATCAAATATATGAAAACATTAAGTTATGTGGCATTGTAATTATTTTAAGAAGTAAATATAATGTTTTCTGATACTGTGAATAATTTCCATACATTGCCCATACAAATGTTAAATAAAGTATTTCCTACAAAATGGCCACCGTCGATTTCCCTTCCTCACTTTTTGGCTTCGCTGTCATTCATACAAATTACTATAAACGTTCCATCCCCTACCTACATACATCCATGATGTAAACAGTATTTTCTTTGTTGGTGAAGTAAATCAATAGATGACAGGTGCAAAATAACCGTCCAATCGTCAATTTCTCGCAGTTCTGTCTTTCGACATATGCGATATCAAGTTGAATGTTAGTGAAAGAAAAATCTAGTCATTCGCGTATGCATTACATTCTGGGAAAAGGTTACAATACCTAATAGAGCTGTTAATAATCGTGTTAAGAGGTCAGGGGATTTTTATTAGGTCTGGAAAGAACTGCCAAAAAATAGCAAGAAGATTCAGGATTTTCATCGGCACCGTGAGGAGAATTTCCACTTGAATTGGATAATATATGCGATATTGTATTCGCCGATGCTCTCAAAAGACTAAAAACCAGAGAAGATAATAAATTATTGTAAAAGCAAAGAGAACCAAGACGTACAGGATGCTTAGCGGGTGTTGAAAAAAAATGGCTGAAATTGAAAAAAAGCGAGGCTGAAAAAACTAGCAGAAGAGAAAAAGAGATTAAAGCGTATGGTTTCAGAGAGCTTGTTGGCACCTGCTGCTTCACACAGCTTTGATATGCCTGAGAGAGCCTCTGGCATCCACATAATTTTAAAATCAGATCTACTGGCGCAATGCATCAAGCACGATGGATGAGAAGAGCTATTTACTCTTCAAAAATATATTTATTGCAGTCTCAGTTTAAAATGGGCGCTAAGGACAAAGAAACTTTACTAGATGTTTGTTTGTTTATTGTGGTAGTTCATGTAAAGTCCTTGCTTGAATGCTGTTTGGTGTTGAAAGCGCCGAATCAAGACTTTTGTTTTTTTTTAAAACATTAAATGGTAACGAAAGAATTGACAAGCTGATTTCCAAAGCGACTTAAAAAAAGTTCAGTCAAAATTTTGTGATATTTGTCAAAAGAAATAGCCGTCCTTTTAATTTTTATGATAAAATTGATGAGCAGACCAAAGGGACCACTGTAGAAAATTTACAAAAAAAGAAAACTTTGGTGATTTCGGTAAGAGATATGAACAATCGAAGGAACAGATGTCTGGCTCTCTATATGTTAGGTAGTAGTGCTCAATTTATTTAATATGTTATTCCATGTTCTTTTTATGTACCTATTCTACAAGTAGTCTTAATGTTTAATAGGAAAAATTTTTGAGTTATTCTGTATCCGTCAAGAGCAAAGATTTATTTTCACAACTAACACTTGACAGCAGTTTCCTTCAAGAAGGTGTATCTTCGTATAAAGAAATCGTGGCATTTGTGGAAGCTTAAAAAAAGATATCTAGCTTAAAAGCAGTGAATGACACAGCTGAAAAAGCTGATAAACTAATCCAAGGCTTTCATGGTTTGATAACCGCAGACGAAGAATAGAATCAGTTCTTATGACGTTGAGTGCATGAACATAGAAAAATGTACCTAGACTGTAAAAGAGAGACTTTTTAGAGGATATATCGGAATTAATAAATATCAATTTTGTTAACTTTTTTTGATAATTATAAGAAATGCTCCATATAAATTTGTGTTTTCATCAATATTTAGCTAACATAGTGGTATTAAGTGATGATCTACAGCTAAATTTAAAATATGCTTTAAGCAGCTTTTTTATAAAACTTTGAGGCTCTGTCGGCACGGGTTCCAATCAACGTAGAAAGCTTAAATTCTGTATTTGGGTAAGTAGTAGGCTAATAAACACAATTAGAGGGTATGCGTTTCAATAACTGAAAAAAATTTTTTTTCGACCAAATAAGGGACACCCTAATGTATATATATAAAAAAATAATATTTGTCATCTTAAAATTATAAATTAAGTTCTTGTTTCACTTTGATGTTCTTGTTTTCCCATACTAATACTCTTTGTAAAACTAATAAATCCCGTTCCAGTACTAGAGAGTTAAGAGTGAAAAACTCTTAAATCCAAATTATTGAAAAAAAAGTATGGACGCATTTATATTTTTGATTATTTTTAATACAAATCATACGCAATGGAAAATAATTATTAAATGTAATTGTTAAAATTTTAAAATTCCTCCCCATTTTAATAATAAATAGTTTTAACCTTCTCCTGTAAAAAATGTAAATTAGAATATATGAGGTTTACAAGTTAGACCGACGATATGTACGAAACTTACGGAAATTTATATTCGAAATAGATTTTATTTTCGCCAGTTTTATTTAATTTCGCCGGCAAAAATAAAATAAAACCGGCGAAAATAAAATCTAGTTCGAAAATAAATTGGCTCCACCCGTTGTCGAGTATTTTTTCCATAAAAAAGTATATATGAGTTACAATCCATTGGATTGGTCTGCAACGAGTTTTGTCTTTCTTCTCCATTCCTCCCTATTCTCAGCCAGTCTTTTCAGCTCTACGTATGAGCCACAATTCATGTCCCTCTTCAGTTGGTCCATATACGCATCTCTGGGCCGGCCTCTGCCGTTTGTGCCCTCGGTCCTACCCTCCGCGATGGCGATGAGGAGTCCTGGGTGCCTGATGCTGTGGCCAATCCAGTTAGCTCGTTGTTGGCTGATTCTCTTAAGGAGTTGCCTTTTTTCGCCTACCCTGTTTAATACTTCTTCGTTTTCGACGTGTTCCGACCAATGGATCTTCAGCATGCGTCTGTAGCACCACATTTCAAAGGCCGCCAACCGTCCGCTTTCCCTCTTGCTGATGGTCCACGTCTCGCAACCATAAAGCAGAATGCTCCATACAAAGGCTTTAGTAAGGTTCTTCCTTACGCTTAAATCAATGTTTGGGGATTCCAATATTTTAGACTTTTTGTTAAAGGCAATCCTTGCCTGGTTTATTCTGCTCACAATTTCTGATTTGGAGCGTCCATCCTGGTTTATTCTGCTGCCCAAGTACACAAACACTTTTACTTGTTTGATGCTCACTCCGTTTATGGCAATGTTCGCAGTCGTTTCCTCCCTTCCAACGACCATACATTTTGTTTTGTCTTTATAAATTTCATGTTGTACTATGACAGCAGTGTATTTATATATATATATGGACAATTTGTAAAGCGCCGTTTACTCATCCGATATAGTCTGCGAGCAGGGCTATATCGTCAGCATATCGAATCATGTCGACCTTTTTCCCATTTATTTTTACTCCTGTCCAGTTCTTCATTTCTTCTCTCAGTTCATCAATAGCTCGCTGTATATATATTTTTTTTTTTTTTTTTTTTTTTTTTTTTTTTTTTTTTTTTTTTTTTTTTTTTTTTTTAAAAAAAGATATATCTGGGTTTTGTTATAAACCCAAATACAACTTTATACACCTTCCACAGTAAGCTAAAAGCTTGTGTCGTGAAAGGGGAGTTTGCCGGCACCTGGGATCGAACCGCGAACCCCTTGTTCAAGAGGCCGAGACTCTACCTCCAGGCTACCGACGAACTCTATATATAGCAGTTAAAGAGTGCTGGCGACATTGAGCATCCCTGTCTTACACCTTGTTCTACCCTCGCTTCTATGCAGCTCTCTCCGCTTTTAATTACGGCCATTTCGTTCTTATATAGGCTCCAGATTGCTCTTCTGTCTTTGTAACTCATTCCTATTTCGTTTAGGATGTTAAAAAGTTGTTCCCATTCTACTTTATCGAATGCCTTTTCTAGGTCAATGAATGCTATATATGTGTTTCTATTTACTGTTATCCTCTTTTCGAGAACAAGTCTTAGACTCAGAATCGCATCTCTTGTACCTGTCTCTTTGCGGAATCCAAATTGATCTTCTGAAAGTGTTTCATTGATTTTACTTTCCGCCCTTTTCATTATAATTGTGAGTATCTTAGAAGTGTGTGATATCATGCTTAATGTTCTGTGTTGTTCGCACTTTGTCGTACCTGTTTTCTTAGGTAGCGCTCGTATCAGACATTTGGCATAAAAAAGTAATGTTTACGAAATTGAAGGAAATTTATATTGGTACTAGATTTTATTTTTGCCGGTTTTATTTCGAATATAAATTGGCTCCACCCGTTGTCGAGTATTTTTTTTCTATAGAAAAGTAATATGTACAAAACTGTAAGAAATTTATATTGGTATCAGATTTTATTTTTGCCGGCAAATATTTTATTGTTTTCGATTCAATTTAGAAATATTTGAGGATCACGATTTGATGATCAATCTACTATTTTGGCGATCATATTGAATTATTTGGTGACAATATTTTATTTTTTAGGGTTCAATTTAGCATTATTTGAGGATCACAATTTGATGATCAATCTACTATTTTGGCGATCATATTGAATTATTTGGTTAAAATATTTTATTTTTTAGGGTTCAATTTCGAATTATTTGAGGATCAATCTACTATTTGGGCAATCATATTGAATTATTTGGTGACGATTTTGGTATATTTTTGATGATCACTTAAATACAAGCCTTTCTTTTATATAATAAAAATATTTTTGTCCTTTGTTTTGTTTCATAATAAAAATATTCAATAAAAATATTTTTATATACACAATAAGAGCGTAATAACCATGTATAGTTTCTAAAAATATTTATGTTTATAAATATTTGAAACTATACGCGAGAAGTCCCAACCTGTGCGTAAGGCGTTGTATACTTTCAAAATACGCTTCACTGAGTCAGCGTCACAAAAGTATACACAACAATTATGCAGAAATCGTGTATAGTTTCTGAGACTATTTTTCGTTACACAATTTGAAAACATACATTGCAAGATCATTATGAATGCGTTTTGCATTGTATACTTTCAAAATGCGCGACTAAACAACACAAATATTGAATGAATTTCCAAATAATTATGTCATTTAAGTCTTTCGTCCAAATCATTTTTTTTTCTTAGACTTTTTTACCTGATGTGTATTGAACACATAGGTATTTTGATTTAGATAATTTTTCCTGATTGTACCGAGCTAAAAAAGTCCTTAGTTAATTTTGCCTCTCTCAAATCAAGAACTTGATTTTACTTGTCCCTTTAATACTTACTGTAAATAGATGAGCAAGAGCACTTAGCTATTTTTTACTATCTTTCTTTCGCAAATATGTGGCGTTAAGTAATTTCTTCTCGCGTGGTAATTGGATTCAATTTGTCGCTTAGGACATTTTTTATGTTGTCATTTTTGTTTTTTGTTATTATATTAATGTGATTTATCAATAAACAAACACTTTTATGCTTACAAATGTTTAGAAACTACCACAACGTTACCGCCAAATCAATAAATAACTTTTATGCTTAATTGAAATCAATTTTATTACTTTACTACCTACAAAACGTGTTCTGTTACAATTTTAGTGTTGAATTTTTCTATTATAAATGTTTATAATGCTTGCTGTTCTGTTTAAATATTTTGTTAATATAACAATGTGATTTTTGCAATGAACTAATTAAAATGAGCAATTGTATTACTTTTATGATGGACTATTTTGTTGTACCAACCTATCTAATTTATAGCGAGGAATTCCTGTTGCATTAGTTAAAAATCCTAGCTAGACATTAAATATTCTTAAAACTTAAGCATTTTTTCCGTGATTGTAAAAATGTGTTATTGTTATTTAAGCTTTTTTCTTTACCCAAAATCGACAGAAAAATCTAAATAGACTATTTAATCATACTGTCAGTAAATTTGAATTGTAGGTTAGTACATATTTTTCTCCTGGTTGATGTTTTAGGTAAAAATTTACCAACCGACACCAACATCTTAAATACCAAGTATATAACTAATGTATTTATGACTGTTGATAGGAGGCTTAATTAGCTTTCTAAATCTGTAAGATTTATGAGAATACGATAAATAATCCATTTATGACGATTTTATGAAAAGCTTCTGGTGTTTACCCAAAAACTCTTCTATGGCCATATGGCCTCTAATGTCTTCTCTCCAACAACAGTTATACTCTCACATCCTCTCATGAAGGATATCGATACCTTAATCGCAGATTGGGTAACTCCATTTTTTGACAAAATGACTTAATGATGCCATAATGTTGACTGTATTCCAACACACATGCTAGGTAAATTTGAAAAATCCAACGTTATTACAAATGCTAGACATTAAATATTCTTAAAACATATATAGTTTGCTCGGGCATATGGTACCTACTCACTTGGTACATGGATTGCAAGTATATAGTTGGGTATCTATATATTTTACACTATATCTCTAAACTTGCAACTTTTTTGTTCAACTATGTTGAAATGTCATCTCCGTGATACAGGATAGACGATGCTCCAGGCTGGGTAATATCCTGAAAATGCCCAGTGATAATTGGCCAAAAAGAGCACCGGTCTTCCGTCCGCAAGGGTTCTGTCAGCCCGGGATTTCCCTCTTTCACAATACACCGTTCTTATAACGACAACAGCAGGGCGCAGGAAATATCGTAGAAAGAAGTGACGCAATTGGCGCAGAGTCGCTCTGAATGGAGGAGGCTGGTTTCTGCCCTGTCCTCCCAAGAGGAGCGTTGATGATGATGATGATGATGTTGAAGTATTTATCCTATATATTACTTCAATTTTATTTTATTTTCATATAAAACACTTTAAAAATAACATTATTATGAGACCAAACAGTATACAATACTTATAGGCAAATTGGGTAACTCCATCAATTATAGCATTTATTTTACAAAATCTATCACAGAAAATTGTGTAACTCCAAAAAAAGGCTATAAAACCATTATACACATAATTATGTCATTGTTATTGTGTTACGAACATGTATCTACATCATGTAGATATTTTAGAATAAAGAAAATAATAATAATAATATGCATAACAAAATTATTTAGTTTTTTGTCCGCCCTGTAAAGTAGCTATTTTGGAGTTACCCAATCTGCGAATTAAGGTATCGATATATATTATTACTAAAATAAAATGAATTAATTTTATGCTAAGCATGTTTAATGTAATATTTAGTGTGTATCGTGTTAACTAATTCATTCATCAAATCTAATGTGTTTAGTGGAAGGATTAACATTTTGATTGAGTGATTCCACCAACTGTGTTGCCTTGTTTACTAGTCTATCTCTTCCTCGAATTTTTCTTTTACTATTTGATTTTTCATATTGGTGCTTCTTTATGAGCTCCCAATAATCTTTTTCAGCTTTTCCTTTTAAAATATCAACTTCAGAGAAAATCCCAGAGGATGCAAACTGTTGACAAAATAATGAATAAATTAAACAACTCCATCTAGGAATACACATAAATATATTTTAGAACACACATTATCCCTTTATAGGTCATAAGCCAAAAACGGTTACATATTATGTAGCCACTTCCCTTCTTTTACATTAAGGCCTATATTTCTTAACTCCTTTATTGTATAATGTTCCTTATTGATTTAGAATATGCAGTAAATGTTCATTAATCATATTTTTATCTACCCAATATGAATTTTGCAAAATCGGGCATGTCGTGTTTACAAGTATGAGCTGGATACACTTGTATTCACTGCTCATTTAGTTCCATTGCACAGGTACTGTTTACTGGTTCTCTCGTATATTTTTTAGTTTTCTTACTAAAAGATAAGGTTTTTTTATGAAATCAAGGTAATTATACATTAATTATTATGTTCTTCACAATATAATGTTTAATTTTTCTTGATTTATTCTATTTTTTGTAGTTTATTTCGAATTTTACAACATGGTGGTACCAATATGTCACCTTTTGGCGGTATTTACATGTCATATAATTTAATTTATTTCCTTTTATATTTGGTTGCAATCGCATATATTTCTGTAATCCAATTTATTACTAAACTAAACTATTGCACTGTATTTTAAAAATATATTTAATCTCCTACATAATCGGGCTAACATCTTATTAACATATAAATAGTTACGACTCTGTAAAAAAGAGTTTTTCTTCTGCTACTATACCACTTTATTTAGTTATAAAAATTACTTTCTTCAAAATTCATCAATATTTCGATTTTAGATGTCGAGAGATAGATTGAATGTTGAAAATATACCCTATCCTGAAAAAACAACATGCAAACATGCACTTTAAAAAAAAATTATTTGTACAAAGTTTCCCTTTGTGTGCCCTGTTTTGGTCCATATCATTTGAACAATTATCAAAAGGAAAATAGTGATTAGGTTATTTTTCTATTTGTGTTTGTGATTTACATGATTTTCTTCGTAAAAATAGTTATAACTACGACGTATGTACCTGCTTATTTTTTTATGTTCATATGATTTTGTATTCAGTATTTTAGTCGGTATGGTTTGTTATAAAAAAAGTAAAAACTGAATGTTTCATTGATATTATCTTGAAAAAAATATACTGATTATATTTTATTTTTTTGAGAATTATAATTATAAAATTGTTATTTTTAGAAATAATAATCCTTTTTTTTATTCAAATTGAGTTTACTAATTTATCTCTTAGCAGTCATAGGTTACATATGTGCCAGCCATAGAATGACCTAAATAAGCACTGGTTACATATATGCTATTCGGAGGAATGCCTAATTGGACACTGGCTACATATGTAGCTGACACTTTGTATTTTTTTTTAACCAATTCAAATAAAATTTCTTATGAAACAGCTTATATTCTTTATCTTAAGACTATTTTTTATAGTAAAACAAATAACATACCTAAATTTTGTTAAAAAATAAAGGGTTATAGAGAATATGTGTATGCTATTACATATGTTGTGAAGTCATCTTGGAAATAGAACATTTCTGGGATAATGTATAAATACTAGTAATGTAACGAATGTGTGATTTTGGATATTCATGCGAATGCAAATATTTGTTGCCGGAATTTGCGAATGCAAATAGCCAATATTGACTTGCTTAAATTTCTACAATTGCTCAAACATTAAAATTTCTACCCCCGTAGCCGAATTTTGAAAATGGTATAGGAATTTAAAATATTTCAAAACTCCTTGGTTTTCAAAGAATATTTTCTTGCTGTACCTTTTCTACAATGTACCGGGTAAGTATCCGGTACTTTTACCGAATACCCAAAACTTTATTACCAAAATAATATTTGCAAAACATTCGCATATTTTTTTGCGAATACTTTGAAATCTGCGAATATTTGTTACATCACTAGTAAATACACATGTACTTAAATATAGAAAGAGCAGATGGATGTTGATAAAAAATGCATAGATATGTAACTAACCTCATTGGCAGCTTCATGACTTTTCAATCTGATATACACAGTAGATTCTCCCTCTTTTACATCCACAAAAACAACATTGACATTCTGTTTGGTTGCCTTTTTAAACTCTTTGACATTAATGCATGGTTCTTCCAAATGAACTTTTACAATCACTCCTTCCACAAATAATATTTCTGTCAATTTTTGAATGTCTTTGTTGATAGCACCCTGCTCATCAGATGGACCTGTCAACACAATGAATCAATACATAGAGTACTCTTCAATACTCGGTGTTATGATTTTGATATTATAATACAGTAATTTGCCTCCCAGACCTACTGTACTGCCAATGTGACTTCTGTTTTCAGGTACAGTGTGTTGTGTTCTTAAGACTTGTTTCAAAGCTTTCATGTGCTTCCTTTGCATATCCAAATACTTATTTCTTAATACTTTCCATTCACATTTAGAAAGAATTTGAAGGCTCTTGGCAGATATATCCAAGTTCTTCTGCAAAAAAATGCTTGTAATAGAACTGATAAAAATTTTTAACATTAAGTAAAATTCAATATTTATCAGAAAGAAATACCTTTTCACGTTCTTTGTGAGACTTTTTCTTGTCCTTTTTTTTCCTTTTTCTTAAAGGATTTACTGCTCCCAATACATCTTCTGCTCTATTTTCTTGTTCATTTGCACTTTCCGAATATTCTGTAGCACTTTCTTCTGCAACATCCTGTAAAAACCAAATGTGTTGTATTTCTTAATTTTTATTTTCATTTATTGGCATTTCTACAGGTTTGTACAATAACATAGTATAACACAATTGAATCGCTCCATGTTAAAGGGGCGTAAGTCACAATTTTTGCTAAATTGAGTTATTTATGCAAAAATGTTGAAAAAACACTTATCCATTCGTGTAGCACATAAAATGAAACAAACCGGCGTAAGCCAAGTGAATATATACAAAAATTATATCTTTTTTTTTTTCATTCCGTGTTAAAAGGGTACATTAGGTACGCAATTGTAATAAAGTTATGACTATTAAAATACTCTCAGTAGGAACTAAATATTTTTAGGTAGTTTACTGTATGGCAACATAGCAAATTGTCAAATAAAAAAAATTACCGCCAAAATTGATATTGACATGACGAGACCGACAATAGACTGTGATCATGACATTAATGATTAATAAATACTCTACATACATCTATATAATTCATTTTTATATTTTAAAAGTTACGTCTGTCGTTAGAATACATTTATTTATTATTTTAATATTACTATTCTGAACTATATTCATACTTTTTATTGTGAAATTGTTAATTTATTTCAACTCCTTTCCAATCCATGTAAAAAAGGTGTAAGTCCAACGTTTTCAAATTAAATTTTCTCACAGACTAAAGTGAATTTCTCCATGATTGATACATAATCGTATGTAAAATACACTATTTTACTTTAATAGATATAAACAAAAAATTGTTTCCTTTATTTTTTTTTCACCAGAGAGTTTTATTGCATTCCTGTAAAATTACGTGAATTGGACTTACGCCCCTTTAACATAGAGCGATTCAATTAGGTATAGCACTAACCCAATTACAGAATGCACATATATTAACAAATGTTGTATATAATTAAGATTCTAAGACTCGCCCATTGCACTAAATTATATATATATACGATACTCCCCGCATACTGGATTTAATGTTGTGTCGGCCATTCTGCGAGATGGTCCTGAAGAAGCACATGTATACACAATGCAGAAACACAACACCTATTCTGCAAATCCAATCTGCATGTTCCGGTGACGGGCCGTGTCTCGTCCCACATGCAAAGGCAAGAGCCAAGTCTCTGCCCGACTGTACGCAGTGAAATGGAGTAAAACCTTCACCTCACGTATATAGATGTGGGCTTCCAACCCCAGCCTATAGGTGGTAGAGCGGTGGGAAGCGGAAGTGGGGAGAACGCCGGCCGTTGGTCGGCAGTTGATTAGTCGACCCTGAGTAGAGAAGACGTGCTAAGAGTAGTTGCTTAAGTTGAGATTGTTTATTAATTGAGTTTTGCCGATGTTAAAGTTTAAATAGAGGAATTAATAGTAAAATAACACTGTCTTTTCATTTATGAATCCCACAAATCTGGGGGCTCGTCGCGGGATACGAAAATTCAGTGTTAAACGAGAAGACGCGCCACGTGTTATTGTAACATATTTTGTGTTGACATGTTGACTAAAATTTGTGTTGTGTGACGAAAGAGACGCTTTTCTTATAAACAGTGACTGTGAAATTAGCGATTTGTGACGACAGAGACGTTTTTTTTATAGATAGAGACTATTTTCTTTGTGAAACTTGTGTTTTGTAACGACAGAGACGTTTTTTTATAGATAGAGACTATTTGCTACGTGAAATTTGTGTTTTGTGACGACAGAGACGTTTTTTTTATAAAAAGTGACTATTTTCTACGTGAAGTTTGTGTTCAAGGACGACCGCGTGACCGGAAGCGACGCCGATAGTTGCGACGTACCTGAATTTTGACCGTTGCCGCCTGTCTAGACAACGACCATAGCCGCCTGTCTAGACGTTAACCGTGGCCGCCAATCGAGACATCGACCGGACGTTTCATCAAGATGCCGAGAGCCGCTGCAAGGGGTACAGACCCTGATGACAACGTAAATGGCGCGGGCGATGCCGTGAAATTCTCTTTTCAGGATGTGGAGGATTCTTTGAGAGTGTTTACTGGCGACGACGACCTCACTATAGAAGAATGGATCGCCGATTTCGAAGATGTGGCCGAGATGGCCCAATGGCAGACCATCGAGAAGGTCATATATGGAAAGAGGTTAATTAAAGGAACAGCCCAGCTTTTCCTAAAATCGGAAGGGAAGACCCGTAGTTGGGACGAGTTGAAGACGTTACTCCAGAGCGAGTTTGCACCTAAAATAAACAGTGCGACGATTCACAGACGCCTGGCGACTACACACAAGACGAAAAGCGAGACGTATCTCCAGTATTATTACCGCATGAAGGGCGTTGCAGCATCTGGAAACATCGACGACGCTGCCCTGATGGAATATATAATCGATGGAATACCAGATACAGAGGCAAATAAGGCAATAATCTACGGAGCCGAAGATCTAAAAACATTCCGGAAGAACCTTGAATTGTATTCATCAATGAAAGAAAATGAGGCTAAGGCGTCGGGAAGCAAGACCAGACCACCTGCTAGTGGAGCAAGAGAAGACCGAGTGAGGTGCTACAACTGCGGAGGAATGGGTCACCAGTCGGCAGAGTGCAGGTATAAAGAGAAAGGTGTCAGATGCTTCGCCTGCAATGAGTTTGGCCACATAGCGGCAAAGTGCACTAAGTCCAGCGGGGAGAAGAAGACGCTAAAAGCCACAATCTTGAACAGCGATTCTGGCCTGTATAAAGAAATAATAGTGGGGGGTGAAAAGGTTCGGGCTTTTATTGACACCGGGAGTGACCTCAACCTTGTCACCATGTCCCAAGTCTTAAAGATGAATGAAGTAAAGTTCGAGGATGACAATACAGAACTGCGAGGGTTAGCAGATAAAAGAGTGTGTACCATAGGGAGATTTGAGACGATAGTGGAGATGGACGGTACACAGTTCCCCACTACATTCCATATTGTAAATGATGCAGTTCTGTCCATGAGTGTACTGTTGGGCAGAGTCATCCTACAGAGAGTTAATCTCATCGTGACGATGGATGGTGTCCGAGCCACGGAGAATACTACAGAAGAGGTGGTCAAAGGCTTGTACCTCATTGATGTGGGTCAGAGGGCATATGAGGATCAAGTTAAAAGTCCCATCGTAAAGCACCAAGGTGAGCCTGCAGAAAAGGAGTCGAGCAGTGTGACTACAAAGATTTTGCTCACTGACAAAGCGCCTGTATACAAATCGCCCAGGGGACTAGCTCCACCGGAAAAGGAAATAGTCAATGATCAAATAAGCATAGATGACCCCAAGGAGTGGTACAAACACACTTCCAAGATACAGAGATGTCTTAATACTACCTGGCAGAGAAGTGTTATAACCACACCTTCTAAGTTGCTGACTGGTGTATCACTGCGGGACAAGAATGATTTAAGAGTGCAGGAACTAATCAATGCCGAGAGAGTCGCCCAGTTTGAGGAAGGGTGGTCCGACCTGCGCATCCATGCCAAGGAAAATATTGCTAAGCTGCAAGCTGACAATATAGCAAACTACAATAGAAGACGGAAACCAGGGCGACGATACATGGTGGGAAATCTGGTGGCCATTAAGCGCACCCAATTTGGGGCTGGGCTCAAGCCCAAATATAGCTATACCCAAAACTTCTTGGCCCCTACAAAGTAATCAAAGTTAACAACTTCGCTGCCTTCTCCGCACATGTGCGGAGTACGATTTTCAATCCTATAGCCGACACCGCACTTGTGCGTGATCGAATCATGGTCTTTGAATGATTCAGTATAAAGTCGGCATTCGTAATGATATCTTTTTTGTAGTGTGGCACTGCTTACGACACATCTAAAATATTATTACGGTGTTTGGATTTTACTTTGCGAATTTCATACCGCCTGAAATCGCTTTCGAATATGGATGATGAAGAAAATTTGTCAAGACATAAAAGAGTGAGATTATGAATGATTTATCAATTAACTGACAGTGATATTGAAGTAGAACTATGTTCAGATGACACTGATAAAGATTATGATATCGACAATGAGATGTCTTCATCTCATATTATCTCCTGCGTAAAATTACATGATCTTTCATTAATGGAATGCATGTTGCACATGCATTTCGAATGAAAATTAGATCATACAGTCTTTCATAATATGCGATACTCCTCGCATACTGGATTAAACGTTGTGTCGGCCATTCTGCGAGATGGTCCTGATGATACACAATGATCACAATGTTGAAACACAACACCTTTTCGACGAATCCAATCTGCATGTTTTGGTGACAAGCCGTGCCTCGTCCCGTATGCAAAGGCAAGAGCCAAGTCTCTGCCAGACTGTACGCAGTGAAATGGAGTAAAACATTCATCTCATATTATCTCCTGCGTAAAATTACATGATCTTTCATTAATGGAATGCATGTTGCACATGCATTTCGAATGAAAATTAGATCATACAGTCTTTCATAATATGCGATACTCCTCGCATACTGGATTAAACGTTGTGTCGGCCATTCTGCGAGATGGTCCTGATGATACACAATGATCACAATGTTGAAACACAACACCTTTTCGACGAATCCAATCTGCATGTTTTGGTGACAAGCCGTGCCTCGTCCCGTATGCAAAGGCAAGAGCCAAGTCTCTGCCAGATTGTACGCAGTGAAATGGAGTAAAACATTCATCTCATATTATCTCCTGCGTAAAATTACATGATCTTTCATTAATGGAATGCATGTTGCACATGCATTTCGAATGAAAATTAGATCATACAGTCTTTCATAATATGCGATACTCCTCGCATACTGGATTAAACGTTGTGTCGGCCATTCTGCGAGATGGTCCTGATGATACACAATGATCACAATGTTGAAACACAACACCTTTTCGACGAATCCAATCTGCATGTTTTGGTGACAAGCCGTGCCTCGTCCCGTATGCAAAGGCAAGAGCCAAGTCTCTGCCAGACTGTACGCAGTGAAATGGAGTAAAACATTCATCTCATATTATCTCCTGCGTAAAATTACATGATCTTTCATTAATGGAATGCATGTTGCACATGCATTTCGAATGAAAATTAGATCATACAGTCTTTCATATATATATATATCCTTATATCTTATAAAAATGATTTTTGAATTTACATACTAACGAAGACCGGGCTATACTCGCCCATTTCAAGGAATTTGCGTTCCATTGACCTGACCATTACAAGATGAGGTATCTATTTCAAATAAAAACCCACTAAATGCCGTACTTTCTTTTACAGAAGCGAGAAAAACAGCAAAAAAGAGTGTAAAAAAAAAGTGTGAATGAGATAAAAAATACGTTTTTTGCGTGAGTTTGAAAGAGTGCGAAAATGTTCTTTACCGCCAAAATTGTGTGCCATAAGATATTGCCATATTAAAATTAATTATGAAAAGTACTATAAATATTTATGATTAATTTCTAAAAAATAAGCACAATCAGACTTTTTTAAGTTCATGCAAATAAAAACATTTAAAATATTTTTAATTTCGTGCAAATGAACACATTTTAAATATTTTTTGCGTAAATAATCCAATTTAAAAATATTAAGCACGTGCTAATTGAAAAGCCAAAAACAATATGTTATTCGTCTGGCAATAATTTGTGTCATTATAACATTCCAAAATGGCGATTAATGAACGATGTGTCAAAAAGTACGTTCAATATTTAATTTAACATCAGGTGAGAATTAATTTACGTTTTCTATCTAATTAATTTTTCTATCTAATCTATTAAACCTGCTTTACATTTTTATTACTAAAGAGTTAACAGTATATTTTTTTGCAGAAACACAAAACGGTGCATTGCGATCTGGATGCTCATTTTTCAATGATGAAATTAATGATTAAGAAATTAGAAATTAAATTGATAATAAATTAATGACAACGACATTATGGCTTTAGGAATGTCGTGGGAAGAAGTGACAATCATTGCAAAGAATCTGAACGGAAAAGACTGTATTCTCTTCTCTTCGTTCCCAGGAAAATCTTGAAGGTTGATCGAGTAGTTGTTTTATGAATTTTTGATGCAATAAATGAATTAATATAATAAAACTTTCTCTTTTCCTATGATGTTTTATAAAATATGTAGTTGAATAGGAAATTAAGAAAAAATAGGTGAGTATCCATTATTTTTTTGCAATGATTACGTTCTGGTTATATTTTTTGATGTGACATGACATGATTTATATTTTTGCAAAGTATCTTAATTACAAAAAAGGAGAAGGTATGTATTGTTCTTCTATTTTAATGTTCCCTTTATGCTTTGTGTGGAAAGATGACAATTTTGACTTATTTTGAAATGCTTTTAAGCCTCAGATTTCAAAAATATAGTAGACCTTTATTATTTCTTAGTATTTGTGGGAATCGGCACAAATATTTGAGCCCGTACATATCCCTAATTTAGGAAAGGCATGTTGAATAATAAACTCTATACATAATCACAGACTCCAGGCCAAAAATATTTCAAATATCTTATTTATTGACAAAGATATCAACATTTTAATGAGGTAATGAATGAAAATTTGACTTCCTGATTGCCGAAATCGTAAGCAAAACATTTTCATCATATTGAATTAATTTCAAAATGGAAGTGATAAAAAATACAACAAAACTGAATCTTAAAGCTTGGAGATTATTTTGGTTTTAAAACATCATGCTTGCACATCATGAAAACTACTAATTTGTGTAAATTAGAATGGCATATTTTCATTCAATTTCATAGACCACATATGACAGACTAAATATGACACATGAGAAAAAAAAACAAAGAAAAATAATTGTGAAAATGGAATTATGAAATTCATAGACAATATTGTAGGTATGCGATTTCCAATAAATACATAGGTAGGTACTTTTCTCAATCAACGAGTAGTATTTATTTTGACCTAATATTTTCATGAGTCTTTAAAAAAATCTGATGGAAGTATTTCAATTAAAAATATAATACTTCAGAATATTGAAGAATGTACATTCATTCATCAAGGTTTCTTTTGGGAATACAGGGAGGGAATGCCTATATAGGAAACATTAATTGTTTCGTTCCTTTTTAAGAACTGTTTTCCTTATAGGTACCTATATATACATATATTTTTTTAGGACTTTTATCCAAGTAGGTACTAACTCATTTTTTTAATGATATATGAGCGTGAAAGGTGTCATACTTCTAGATTTTACAATGGGAAAAGGATTTTAGTACTTTTATCCACGTAGGTACCTACCCATATTTTTATCGAAATATGGCCGTGTGGGATGTCAAACTTCAAGATTTTACAGTGGGAAAAGGATTTCAGTACTTTTATCCACATAGGTACCTACCCATTTTATTTATTGAAATATAGCCGTGTGGGATGTCAAACTACAAGATTTTACAGTGGGAAAAGGATTTCGGTACTTTTATCCACGTAGGTACCTACCCATTTTATTTATTGAATTATGGCCGTGTGGGATGTCAAACTTCAAGATTTTACAGTGGGAAAAGGATTTTAGTACTTTTATCCACGTAGGTACCTACCCATTTTTTTATCGAAATATGGCCGTGTGGGATGTCAAACTTCAAGATTTTACAGTGGGAAAAGGATTTCAGTACTTTTATCCACGTAGGTACCTACCCATTTTATTTATTGAAATATAGCCGTGTGGGATGTCAAACTACAAGATTTTACAGTGGGAAAAGGATTTCGGTACTTTTATCCACGTAGGTACCTACCCATTTTATTTATTGAATTATGGCCGTGTGGGATGTCAAACTTCAAGATTTTACAGTGGGAAAAGGATTTTAGTACTTTTATCCACGTAGGTACCTACCCATTTTTTTTATCGAAATATGGCCGTGTGGGATGTCAAACTTCAAGATTTTACAGTGGAAAAAGGATTTTAGTACTTTTATCCACGTAGGTACCTACCCATTTTTTTATCGAAATATGGCGGTGTGGGATGTCAAATTTCAAGATTTTACAGTGGGAAAAGGATTTCAGTACTTATATCCACATAGGTACCTACCCATTTTATTTATTGAATTATGGCCGTGTGGGATGTCAAACTTCAAGATTTTACAGTGGGAAAAGGATTTTAGTACTTTTATCCACGTAGGTACCTACCCTTTTTTTTTTATCGAAATATGGCCGTGTGGTATGTCAAACTTCAAGATTTTACAGTGGGAAAAGGATTTTAGTACTTTTATCCACGTAGGTACCTACCCATT
Source organism: Athripsodes cinereus (assembly GCA_947579605.1). Lineage (NCBI taxonomy): Eukaryota > Metazoa > Arthropoda > Insecta > Trichoptera > Leptoceridae > Athripsodes > Athripsodes cinereus. The sequence goes on along the minus strand of OX388312.1, from coordinate 13,328,220 downwards.
TTTTTTATTGAAATATGGCCGTGTGGGATGTCAAACTTCAAGATTTTACAGTGGGAAAAGGTTTTCAGTACTTTTGTCCACGTAGGTACCTACACATTTTTTTATTGAAATATGGCCGAGTGGGATGTCAAACTTCAAGATTTTACAGTGGGAAGAGGATTTTACTACTTTTATCCACGTAGGTACCTACCCATTTTATTTATTGAAATATGGCCGTGTGGGATGTCAATCTTCAAGCTTTTACTGAGGGAAAAGGTTTTCAGTACTTTTATCCGTGAAATATGGCCGTGTGGGATGTCAAACTTCAAGATTTTACAGTGGGAAAAGGATTTCAGTACTTTTATCCACATAGGTACCTACCCATTTTTTTTATTGAAATATGGCCGTGTGGGATGTCAAACTTCAAGATTTTACAAGGATTTCAGTACTTGTATCCACATAGGTACCTACCCATTTTATTTATTGAAATATGGCCGTGTGGGATGTCAAACTACAAGATTTTACAGTGGGAAAAGGATTTCGGTACTTTTATCCACGTAGGTACCTACCCATTTTTTAATTGAAATATGGCCGTGTGGGATGTCAAACTTCAAGATTTTACAGTGGGAAAAGGATTTTAGTACTTTTATCCACGTAGGTACTTACTCATTTTTTTTATTGAAATATGGCCGTGTGGGATGTCAAACTTCAAGATTTTACAGTGGGAAAAGGTTTTCAGTACTTTTGTCCACGTAGGTACCTACACATTTTTTTATTGAAATATGGCCGATTGGGATGTCAAACTTCAAGATTTTACAGTGGGAAAAGGATTTTACTACTTTTATCCACGTAGGTACCTACCTATTCTTTTTATTGAAATATGGCCGTGTGGGATGTCAATCTTCAAGCTTTTACTGAGGGAAAAGGTTTTCAGTACTTTTATCCGTGAAATATGGCCGTGTGGGATGTCAAACTTCAAGATTTTACAGTGGGAAAAGGATTTCGGTACTTTTATCCACGTAGGTACCTACCCATTTTTTTATTGGAATATGGCCGTGTGGGATGTCAAACTTCAAGATTTTACAGTGGGAAAAGGATTTCGGTACTTTTATCCACGTAGGTACCTACCCATTTTTTTATCGAAATATGGCCGTGTGGGATGTCAAACTTCAAGATTTTACAGTGGGAAAAGGATTTCAGTACTTTTATCCACATAGGTACCTACCCATTTTATTTATTGAAATATGGCCGTGTGGGATGTCAAACTTCAAGATTTTACAGTGGGAAAAGGTTTTCAGTACTTTTGTCCACGTAGGTACCTACACATTTTTTTATTGAAATATGGCCGAGTGGGATGTCAAACTTCAAGATTTTACAGTGGGAAGAGGATTTTACTACTTTTATCCACGTAGGTACCTACCCATTTTATTTATTGAAATATGGCCGTGTGGGATGTCAATCTTCAAGCTTTTACTGAGGGAAAAGGTTTTCAGTACTTTTATCCGTGAAATATGGCCGTGTGGGATGTCAAACTTCAAGATTTTACAGTGAGAAAAGGATTTCAGTACTTTTATCCACATAGGTACCTACCCATTTTTTTTATTGAAATATGGCCGTGTGGGATGTCAAACTTCAAGATTTTACAGTGGGAAAAGGATTTCAGTACTTTTATCCACATAGGTACCTACCCATTTTATTTATTGAAATATGGCCGTGTGGGATGTCAAACTACAAGATTTTACAGTGGGAAAAGGATTTCGGTACTTTTATCCACGTAGGTACCTACCCATTTTTTTATTGAAATATGGCCGTGTGGGATGTCAAACTTCAAGATTTTACAGTGGGAAAAGGATTTCGGTACTTTTATCCACGTAGGTACCTACCCATTTTATTTATTGAATTATGGCCGTGTGGGATGTCAAACTTCAAGATTTTACAGTGGGAAAAGGATTTTAGTACTTTTATCCACGTAGGTACTTACCCATTTTTTTTTATTGAAATATGGCCGTGTGGGATGTCAAACTTCAAGATTTTACAGTGGGAAAAGGTTTTCAGTACTTTTGTCCACGTAGGTACCTACACATTTTTTTATTGAAATATGGCCGATTGGGATGTCAAACTTCAAGATTTTACAGTGGGAAGAGGATTTTACTACTTTTATCCACGTAGGTACCTACCTATTCTTTTTATTGAAATATGGCCGTGTGGGATGTCAATCTTCAAGCTTTTACTGAGGGAAAAGGTTTTCAGTACTTTTATCCGTGAAATATGGCCGTGTGGGATGTCAAACTTCAAGATTTTACAGTGGGAAAAGGATTTTAGTACTTTTATCCACGTAGGTACCTTCCCATTTTTTTATTGGAATATGGCCGTGTGGGATGTCAAACTTCAAGATTTTACAGTGGGAAAAGGATTTCGGTACTTTTATCCACGTAGGTACCTACCCATTTTTTTATCGAAATATGGCCGTGTGGGATGTCAAACTTCAAGATTTTACAGTGGAAAGGGATTTCAGTACTTTTATCCACGTAGGTACCTACCCATTTTTTTATTGAAATATGGCCGAGTGGGATGTTAAACTTCAAGATTTTACAGTGGGAAGAGGATTTCGGTACTTTTATCCACGTAGGTACCTTCCCATTTTATTTATTGAAATATGGCCGTGTGGTATGTCAATCTTCAAGCTTTTACAGAGGGAAAAGGTTTTCAGTACTTTTATCCACGTAGGTACCTACCCATTTTATTTATTGAAATATGGCCGTGTGGGATGTCCAACTTCAAGATTTTACAGTGGGAAAAGGATTTTAGTACTTTTATCCACGTAGGTACCTACCAATTTTTTTATCGAAATATGGCCGTGTGGGATGTCAAACTTCAAGATTTTACAGTGGGAAAAGGTTTTCAGTACTTTTTTCCACGTAGGTACCTACCCATTTTTTTATTGAAATATGGCCGTGTGGGATGTCAAGTTTCAATATTTTACAGTGGGAAAAATTTTAGTACTTTTATCCACGTAGGTACCTACCCATTTTTTTATTGAAATATGGCCGTGTGGGATGTCAAACTTCAAGATTTTACAGTGGGATGAGGATTTTAGTACCTTTATCCACGTAGATACTTCCCATTTTTTTATTGAAATATGGCCGTGTGGGATGTCAAACTTCAAGATTTCAATACCCATTTTTTTTAAATTTACATAAATATGAGCTGAAAAGGATGTGTAGTAAAAGTCTGAGAGATTGTGTGCGTAACAGTAATATACAAAAGGAATGTGGAATGAAAGTTGGTGTAATTGCAAGGATGAATGCAATTACACCAACTTTGTAATTGCATTCATCCTCATGACAAGCTCATTTAAATCAAATCCTACAGGACGGTCACGAGTTGAGCACATTGAACAGGAGAGCATGCATGAGGAATTGTATGACAGTGACGGAAGCGAAAGATGTATGCAAGGATAGAAGGAAGTGGCTCTCGATCCTTTCTGTCTACCCCGCGAGGAAAGCGGCGTAATGGTATGTATGTATGTATGTGTATGTAATGTAGGTATATTGTTATAATTTTATATACTGTTAGTCTCACTAACATATATTCTATTATATGTTCTCTACTTTAATGTGACACTGTGTATATAGTTGATACAAAAATTATTGCTGCCTACATAAAATAATTTTTATTTATATATCGTTGCCGTGGATGTGAAGTGATCCAACCCACAAGACAGACATTCCGAGAAAAGGGGTGTTGAAGTTACGCTGTTACATCCGAAAATACTAATCTTACAATAACCAAGTTATTTTTGCATGGATTTCGCTAAAAAATTTACACAATATTCCTGATCACATATTCCACTAATATAAATAACAAAATATTAAAGAATTTATATATTTTAGAAGTAAACACGAATTTATCACTTGGGTTATTTCACCACTGTAGCTGAGAAAGATCCACCTGTAAAAAAATTGTTGGAAAGTTACGCGCTATGCGGCTTAGATCTTTTCACTTCTATAATTTAATTGAACTATTTGTTCCTATATGCGTTACTGAAATGCTCTAACATACTTGCAATGATTGTAAAAACACTTAACATCTCTTCAAAATCTTCCAAAAATGCCCTTTAGGAATATCAAATCACTTATTTCTCTTCACCACTATGTTCTCCGTGGTGATGTTTTTATTCTCCGTGTGGCTTGGATCACCTCCACGGCAACGATATACCTACTTACTGTTTTTTTTTTATATATATTTCCCGTATTCCCGTGCAACGCCGGGTATTTAAGCTAGTATATATATATATATATATATATATATATATATGATATCTTTCAACAGACATCTGCGATCACTTTAGATCTTAATACACATCCCTTAAAGGGTAGAGAGAGAGTATGGGTGTTTCCAATGCTTACGAATTGGCTTTTGGCTGGTTTAAGCATGCTTTACTCTAGAAACGTTCACCTATTTCCACCTCACTCTTTTTATATCTCTCATAATATATATATATATATTATATATATAATATTTAAATTCTAAAAACACAGCTTATATAAATATTTTGCTACAGAGTATCAGAACATTAATTAGAATTAACAATAAGAAGACTCAGAGATATAAGAAAATGACAAAGTGGAAAAAATAATAGAACCTACAATCTTGGACTGAATATGTTTCTCGCCTTCACTTTCACTATCTCTCTTTGGTTTCTTGCTGGGAGGTTCTGCTTCTTTATTCAGTTGTTTTTCCTCATTTAAAGGCTCTCTCTCGTCATCGCATGATGGTGCATTGGAGTCTACGATGTCCGGTTGGAAGCCTTGGCAACTGGCAAGTGTTTCAGCTTTTATGTTTGTTGGCATTTTACACCCCATTTCACTGAAAGAATCTAAACATTTTTTGGCATCTTCTTCTTTCTCAAATTCCACAAATGCAAACCCCTGAAAAAAAATTGAATTTACTTATTCAATGCCAAATAATGAAGCAAGAAATAATAAGTAAATACTTGGCTAAGTAGTGGTGGTGGTACACGAATATTACCTTGATACGGTTTGTCTTATAATATTTTGGTAGTGAAACATAAGCAACTGGACCGTAAGCTTGAAATATATTGGTAATCCATTCCATGTTGGCAGTATATGGTATGCTTTCCACGTAAACTGTGCGACTATCAACATCATATGGCACCAAAGGTGTCACTCTTTTTACCTAAAATAAATAAATAATAACATTATAAGAATATAATGTTTTATTGTTTACGAATCATTTCTTCTAATAATGGATGTCATTTCAATTAATAATACTTTATGTACAAGCAGAGCTGAGCACCAGCATATCAGACAGCTGTACTTAAATATCTTAAGATTATCCTTTACATGCAATCAATTATGATAATTCCCATGTTTCTCAAACAAAATACTAGAAATGTCACCTATCAGAGTATGAACCAACTTAAATTTGTGAAAGACAACTTATTATTGATACGGATAATTTGTTTACTTTTGTGAAATCCTTGGACAGCTCCAGTAGTTTGGAATCCTGCAGAGCTGCTACAATATCTGATGTCTTACATGTCAAAGCTTTAATCTTGTTGAATGTGAGGAATATATCGAGAGGAACAAATGGATCTTTATTCATTAATTGAGATAATAATCTATCTTTTACAAGGGCTGCATCACTAAAGTAAAACTCCATTTGCTTCAAAATCATGCTAAATAATTGCTTTTTACGATGACGTTTACGTTTTTTATGACCTTGTTGAGCAAGTCCTTCTTGGTTGACTTCAACTTCTGTAAAAAAGGATTTCCTAAATTACAATATTTTAATTACTAATAATAATGTCGACTTTGTGGTCTCTGTGGAGGCTTAGGGGGATTCCTGCATGAGTGGGGGGTTTGAGAGGGGTGGCTCGGACACAACACATTTACCCCTGTAAAGAGGCACAACATTGTTCATATTTCCTGTATTGTTGTATTTTTTAAGATGTATATGTTGGGCCTGTTGGCATTTGTTTGATTGAAAGTTAGCAGCCAACAGCACGAGATCACAAGAATTAAAAACCAATTGTCATACCTAGAGTCAAAATAATAAATCTCAAATTTATTGTATTGGTGGACAAATAGTAGAATTCAGTAATTTGATAAATTGAAACAAGTGTTTCCTATAGACTTGTTAGGTTATTGTTAATCTGAATCGTTTACAACTATAAGGATCAGTAGTGTGCATTCCATACATGCTTAAATGAGTTCCATGCCCTGAAGAAAATAACAATAAAATCTTTAAATCAAAATCCAAATAAATTATTATCAAATAAATTTTGAGCTATGCGATCTTGTGATTTAATTTCAAGGTGTCTTGACAATAGCCCGAGAGACAAAACAAAAAAGAATATCAGTTTGACAATGACTTTATTATAAGTTGAAATCAGGTCACTTCTTATTAAAATCTTTTAGTTAAACTAAAACCAATTGTGTTATTTTTGCATATAAAAAAAAGAATAGTTTTAGGATGCTCATTAAAACTATATGTATGTACCTATGTTGGATGATTTATTCGGCGCCGTTTAATGGAGCATCCAACTTAAGGGCACGGAGTATATGTATGTGTGTCTACTACGGTTTATGATCAACCCTTTCGATTAACAACCAACTTTAAATGGTATTATTTATAATTCTCGGTCAACGGAAACAAAATTTATCCTTCGAGAAAGAAGTCAAGAATAATTTTTTATCTCGCTTCTACTTACAAGCGCTCAATTTTGCTTTTGTGTCAGTTAGTTTTTGTTTCATCTTACTTATATTCACACTACTGTTTATATGTAGTTATATATTTTTTTTCTTTATGTAAATATAGTCACAGTGTCGGCGATTATAGGGAAACAAAATCATAGCTTGTATGAAGAAAATAAAACAAGTAATGCATTCGGTTAGAAAAATCAATGCCACTTTATTAATGTAAATCCTTTAACAACCAATGAGATTTAATAAATATTTTAATGAATAGCTACATAATTTTTGCTAAGAGTATGTGAAAATATTACTTGTAAAATTAAGGTTTATTCTTCTACTAGTCTTATTTACTTTTTATGTTGAAATACACGACAATGAATAGGAGTTAGTGAGATTTGAAAAATATTTTCTAGGTAGAATTTGAATTACATATTTAATTTAAAGCATATATTATTACTGTCTCATTCTTTACCATACACATTTTTGTGTCGTGTAAAAGGAAACGGAAAAGAAGAAGATATAAGATATTTTTTATCTCAGTTGAATCCGTATGGTTTCCCATCGTTTTGAACAAAATATTTGAGTTTCATAGGTACATATTAAGACTCAGAAACCGCGAAATGCTGGTTTTTTGTTGGTTTTTACATTTTTTAAATCGTCTTTAATAATGTTACATATTCACGGAAAAAATATATGTTATAGATCAATTCTTTTTCTATTGAATGGTAATGTTTTGAATTTGGATAGTTTATTTATTTTTTTGATAAAAATTCCGAAAAAAATATCATTTTTTTGTTTTTGAATCATTTTGCTTGAATACCGGGTGGAACAGCGACATATTTTTTTTTTGTTATAATGCCTAATAATATTTTGCAGTGATATGTCATGTAAATATTTTCAACAAATATTAAAATCAGTTTTAAAATTAAAAAAACCTTCAGTTGAGGAACAATTCATATTTGTATGACGTCTTTATTTTTGTCCAAAGAATGAGAGAGTCTTATGCTTTATCTATACACGCACGAGAGAAAAATGACACAGTCGGTTCCGAGCCGGCTTGCAGTGCGGACGTGGGGTCTGTGCTAATTTTTTGTTTGTTTTTTTGTCATTAAATTAGGTATATAATTTCACAATATTTGCATATAAGTCTCGAGTATATAAGTACTACACTACGTATCATACCTTTTGGAAAAATGTATTTTACGACGAATTTAATCTTGATTTCTTTTGCATATTTTATATTTTTTTTTATCTTATTAAGTACATAATGCAATATATTTATCGAAAACAATATATTTTATACATCTTTTTTATTATTATTATTAAATATGAACAAATAACAAGGAGTAAAATATCCATGTAAAATGAGCAAGCTAATCGCTTCTTCCAACTAACCCATTTTTTTAGTAATCTTGCCCATATTTACTTTTTTATAAAAAAAATTATACATAAAAAAGAAATCACGACATAATTATCCCATAAGTAGGGTAACCAGCAGAACAGTTGCATGTAATAAACATGCAGGCCGTCTTCTCTGTGCCAATAAAAAAAATAAGACATTCAAGATGGGCGGCAAACCTCATCGCTGAAATTGAGTTGTAATACTTATGTCTTTATTTTTTCGAACACCTCTTTTCACTTTTTTTATTGTAAACAAAAATAACTTTTTTTGTTTTAAAACCAGAGCACAACGTTTTTTTAATCAAAATTTAATGTGCTATGATATACCTGCTTGGTTAAAAAAAAAACACCAATCTGTATTTGAAATATGTATACAAAAAACATTTTGTCGAAAATCCCTAAATTATTACCATCAGTGTAGCTGCATTTAGCTATGCCACCAATAATATATATTAGGCATATTATTACAACACGTAGAAATGCATTCTGTGTGTGTGTGTGTGCGTGTGTGCAGAAGTACCTACCTAGATATAGGCTAAAATTTTATAGTAGTTATTATTATTATTCTCTTTTTGTTAGAAGTTGTAATTATTATTATTACCTACTAGTGGCGGGACCAGTGGGGTAATGAGCAATTTTATTATTCCACAAATTAATACAAAAATTTAAAAGCAAACCTGACTTGAGAAAATGTCTATACCCTTCCCCCCATTTCCTCTTTCACATCGCCAATTTTTCGATTTAGTATAAGACTGAGATATTTCACGATTATATTTATGTTCCGTTGAGCACTCGGTAAAGAATAGGTCAACCACTTTTTTCTGTAAGTTTTCGAGTGTCCTGTAAAAGTCAGTTGTTCGAGAAATTTTTCATTTTAAACTCGGCGATAAGATTTGCCACCCTTCCTAAATGTCCTATTTTTTATTGCGGCTGATGCTGACCACCCCACTTGTGGGATAATAGTTTAAAAGTTGCACCCTCCCTCACCCATGAATGTTACAGGAATGTCATCCATACATACTTGTGGGATAAGCCGTGATAGTATAGAAGTAGTAGATATGTATGTGCCTACAATTTCAAAATTTACCCAAATTTTTGAAATTCTATCCCCCGTCGCCAGATTTCCATTACGATACATAGGAATATTCCAATATTTTCATACCTATAAGAAATTTATATGAAAAATATGTTATCGGGTGCTATTTTGCATGTGTGGAAAGCACGCCACTGTGAGTCCTGCTGTGTGATGCACTAGTGTGTCCCCCTCTAACCTCTCCCCTCCCTCTTCATCGCTTCTTTCCGCATTCACTCACTGGACTTTGTAAAAATAATTTGAGTAAATTCGTATGTGTGCTTGTATTGTTTGTGTATTGTGCTACAGAAGTTTATATTAAACAAGCAATAGAAATGCATAGTTATAATCGTTGTGTATTTCATGTTATAGGTCGGTATTTATTGATTATCCTTAAATGTGGCTGCTATCATATATTATATAGTATCTGGTAATGATTTAGACAATATTATTAGACAATTTGAAAAAAGGCACAAAATGTGACCTTGTCTTTATGAACAGTACCCCTTACGTGCAGTTAGTTCACTGAATAACAAATTGTGGGAGATGCCGTGATGGTTTATTTTTATCATAATATGATAAAAATAAACCATCACTATGTAAATAATGTCAACTTCCAAAAAAAAATATATTTCAATTGATAATAAATACTAGACTATGATATAAAATAAATCGTTAATGTTTTTCAACTAATCTAACCTAAAATTTTCAATTTTCAGAAACCAACATAATAATATCAAAAATTTTATTTATAAAATAATTTTTCTTTCTTTGTCAAGAATTGTTCTAATCATACTTTTTATTTGACAATATTCTCAGGGTAAAGCCGGATACTGAGCTAGTAATATTATAAACGCACAAAACTTTGGTTGAATATTTTGGACTAAGCATTATTTTTATTATTATTATTATTATTAATCCTTGGTCCTGACTATGAGCTGAGAAAATAATAATATCAGCGGAACTTCGATACTCGTATTGAGATGCACTATTATTATTATTTATACCGTCGTGTCGTATTGCACTAACACATTCAAATATACCATTTGTCTTAATACACACATCTAAGCAATAAAGGTGTTCTCCTATTGGATAATTTGGCGGAATTTTTTTATTATATACTAAACGATATTTTACCTAATCATGATATTTTATTTGAGTAGGTCTTCCTCTTAAATAAATTATTCATAAAATTTTACTAAAAGAGATATTAAAACATTTTTAACTCAGTAATGAGGCTATCTTAGTAATGAAACTATTTTACGGCTAAAGGAGAATATGATGTTTTATATATTATTGCATAATCTATTCTACTGGCTACTTTTCCAACTAAAAGTATCGGAGGGATGATATAATTAAGAGATATTACTACATATTTATATATATTTCACACACATACAAATCTATTGCATCTTAGGTACATACATACATTGATCATCTTTATGTACCTTCCTAGGCACATAAGCATGCTCCACAAAAATACCCTAGTCTCGCCACTGATAAGGATATATAGGTATGTATGTAAGATAAAACTATTAACAAAGTACTTAACAATGAATAATATCAAAACCAATCAGACATCGATTGGAGAACCGCATTTGCACAACATAACAAAATCGTGCAACATGCAAAATCTAACCGGTGTTAACTGGTTAGATTTTGCATGTTGTGTCACAAAATGTGAGAAAGGGATCCCAACGCTTACAAATTGGCTCTATACTGGCTTAAGTGATCCCTTATGGTGTCCATGGACAACGTTCTTAAAAAAATACTTACAGTGTATTAGAATTAAGCCAACGACCACATAGTTTTTCATTTGTCAAACTTAAATCAATCCATGGAACAAAGTTTACTAATTTTGAATAACTTTTAACAGCTGAATTAAATTACCTTATTTTTACGCGGCGGCAGAATTGCCATCCACACTTCTCAGCATTATACAACCAGATAAGTCTCCATATGATCAGTCATGATCACACAAAAACTTAACAATCTAATGCCGGGAAAAATTCACCTATCCAGATATACAGGATATCAAAGGATTAGGCTCAAAACGCGGGATCAAAATACCAGCATTGTGCCTGAAATATCTGTGTTCAGAAACCTTTTTACAATATTACAAGTGTTTATTATAATAGATTTTTGAATTTTAATGTACAAATTAACCGGTAAATCTAATTTTTGTAAATTATTTATTAAAGATTTCGGAGTTACCCCTGTAGCTGACATGACTAAAGGTATTATATAAACGGACCTAGAATGCCAAATATTTTTTATTTCTCCTGCTAGTTCTGTATATTTACGTATTTTTTCTGCGACGGTTGTTTGTATATTATGTGTATTTGGGACAGCGATGTCGATTAGGTACGTTATTTTATTACGTTTATCATGTAATACTAAATCGGGTCTATTATGATGTATTTGTCTATCTGTTATTATGGTTTTATCATAATAGAGCCTATAATTTTGATTTTCTAATACCTGTTCCGGGTTGTATTTATAATAAGGTATTACATTATTTGAGTTTAAAAGATTATGTTTAATAGCTAAATTTTGATGTATAATTTTTGCTACATGATTATGTCTATAAGTATACTCAGTTTGAGCGAGAGTGGAACAACCCGAAACTATGTGTTGAATTGTTTCCAATAACCATTTGTTATATTAATGATCAGAATTGTGGTTGTTAAAAATAAAAAGTTGGTGTTTTACTTAATTAAATAATAATATAATTGAAAGAATCGTTTAAATATGTACATTACTACACATACCAACAATGACTTATATCCGGTACGATAGGACCAATAATAATAATAATAATAATAATAACGGCAATTCTGCCGCCGCGTAAAAAAAAAATTAGGTGAACACATCTAAACTTTATTTTGAATTATTTTTATGCAGATATATAGTATATTACCTGGAGAATAAAAATCTTTTGTAATGTTGTGATTTTAATAAGCACAAAATTAATTATTTGCATTTTTCATACTCGTTTGAAATGTCACAAGTACTTAAATTTGTACATTTGATGGATTTGTACTATACTATACCCTCACGCCGTGTCCCAAGTGGAGTGGGCAGAGAGAACGGAATGCCAAACAGATCTATCTTTACATACTTCCTTCGCTTCCTCCACGTTCATACAGTTTCTCATACACGCATGTCGGTTCCTCTTACTCAACACGCGGCCGTCCTTGAGAATTTGATCCACGTGATCAAGCCACGTGGTTCTCGGACGCCTGCGTTTCCTCACACCCTTTCTTTCAGATAAGTATATCCTCTTTGTCATTCTTACCTCGTTCATTCATTCAACATGTCCAAACCACCGTAGTTTATTCACGCGCATTCTGTCCACAGCATTCTTCTTGCATCCGCTCATTCTTCTAATATCCTCATTCTTTACTCTATCACACAGCGTTTTACCAACCATTCTTCTCAACGATCGCATCTCTACTGCATTTATTCCACTTTCGTCCTTCTTCAACCACGTCCATGTCTCGCTTGCATACGTAAGTGACGGTACCAGAATGGTATTGTGCACCAGCATTTTAGCCATGTTCGACACATTGACATTGCTAACAATGGGTCGAAGTGCACCGTTTATTCTAGCACCGGCCACTTTCCTTCTTTCAATGTCCCTATCGCATCTTCCATCCCTCGCAAACATACTTCCCAAATATACATACTCACTTACTTGTTCCAAACATTCGTCACCAACTTTGATCTCGCAAAGCTCCAAACACCACGTGAGAGCTTCCGGTCCACCAGACTTGATGAGCTCAACGGCAACACAATCATACCCTACAGCTTTACCGCACTTCGCTTTTTTTAATGCATTCAAAATCTCATTCATGTCTATCATATCGTTTTCATACACACTGCTTTCAATGTCGTCATACTCATTCGCATTTGTACCATCACATTCAAACAGATCTTCGAAATACTCCTTCCATCTAAGTAACACACATTCATCATTCACTAACACACATCCATCCTTATCTTTTATCCCTTTCATACTGTTCACACTTGAACCCGTCCTCTTTCGTTTCACTTCCTTCCAAAAGATCTTCATATTTTCACTCGCAAACGAAGACAATTTCTTACATTCTTCATCTTCAAGCATTTTTTTCTTCATTTTCACAACTTCACGCACTTCCTTCTTGTATGTCTTGTAAACTTCTTTCTTTCGCTCTTTTTCAAATGTGTCACACTGTTTCACACTCAGTAAGTCTTTCCAAGCATTCTTCTTCTTTCACATCATTATCCCACCATGCATCGCCTTTCTTACGTCCTACTTTAGCTTCACCACATGCTTCTTTTGCACTCCCTACAAGCACACTTTTTAAGACATCCCACCTCTCATTCATCGTTAGATCATTTTTTTCGTTCGCACTCAGCTTCTCATTCACAGTTTTTACATATTCATTCTTTACACTCTCTTCTTTCAGTTTTTCGACTCTCAATCTCATGGATGGCGTGGATTTGTAGGTTAGGTTAGTTAGATAGCCTGGTGTTTTTATGCAAAAGCACATTTATGGACAATCATTTCATCATCATGTCTTTTTTTGGGTGATAAACTATATAATTACGTGATTATAAGAAGAAAATTCATATTTTTTTCTTTTAAAGTTCACCTAACCTTAATATTTACCCTTTTAGTGTGTAAACATCACCTTTCTGGAAAGTGGGGTAGCCAGCAAACTAACCACAAATAATAAACATGCAAATCGTCATCTCTGCACATATATGTGATACTCTTTATAATACATCTCTTCATAAATGTGAAGACGTTCAGGGTGAGTGACATCCCTCATCTCCGAACATGACGTTAATGTCTGAATGTAATATTTTACGAATACCTGCTTATTATTAGTGAAAACAATTTTGAGTTTCTCTTACCCATCACAGCTTATTCCTTATATTCGACTTTTAATATAATAATATTATAATACCCTATGAGATTTCGAATACAAAATTATTATATTCTATGGTCAAAGATAATTAACTAGCGTCTAGCAAAGAGAATATAATACTACGTAATAAGAGACGCAACTCCATACCAAAGAGAATATAATACTACGTAATAAGAGACGCAACTCCATACAAACAAAATTGACAGAAAAAATGTATGGAAGATCCGATGCGAAGGTACCAATATTGGGATTCGAAATTCATTATGATTATATTGGTATTCTGGGGGAACTATACACTGCCATCTATAGAGACTGCAGTGTAATAGTTTGTAATAAAAGCTTTCCAGAATAACCACAGATGGCACATAATATGTGTATATTATAGGTAGGTACTACTTTTCAAATCATAATTTTTTTTTTGATAAAATGAAACAATACTTTTTGAAAATTGATTTATTACAGTATAAGAAACATATATTAAGTATAACATTTAAGAACAAATTGCATTATTATAGTTATAATACTGAACATAATTTAATACAGGCAAACAGGCACAGTACTGTTCAAAATCACTCCCAGAGTTTTAAATTAAATAAAAGACAATTTTTTCCCCATCCCCACATCTGGAGTTCAACAGAAACTAAGATTCAGAATTGGCATACTGTATTAAAAATATACAAAAACACAAGTAACATAGGCGACACGCCGCATTAGGACAGTAACATTTTGAAACGTGTTCCTACAACTCGACAAAGCAACATAATCTTCAAATTTGATGAAGAATAATATACAAATCAGGATCAATAAGGATGGCAGTTATTCCTCATATCTAAACACATACACATAGATGAATGGCGCATCAGAGTATTGAGATGCAATTTCTTAGAGTATTATCGGACAGATGTTCACAGTGGCTGACGATCTGAAAACGAAACAATACAATGAAAATCTACACACAAAACAAACTACTTTTGTGAAATTACAATGACTTTAGATGTTAAATATTCACCATTTTGAAACGTGTTCCTACGACTCGACAAAGCAACATAATCTTCAAATTTGATGAAGAATAATATACAAATCAGGATCAATAAGGATGGCAGTTATTCCTCATATCTAAACACAAACACATAATTTACGAATAAACACAGAGTTTTAACCGTTTTAACGATTTGCTTACAAAAATATGCTCTCAGAGAACGGCAAACATCAAGCAAACGAATGAAAGTAAATGACGCGTATGACGCATGGTTTCTTAAGTTGGCTACACCGTTTCCGTTAAATTTTTGATATTGTAATGTTGTTAATTCTTATCGGATAACCCCATACAAAAATTCTTGAATGGTAGTTGCGCCCCACTGGCGTCTAGTGCATGGGTGGCCAACCTTTTCAGCAGCCGGGCCAAATTTCAGAATGAGATTTCCTACCGGGCCGCACAACAATAGACCATTAAAGGATGACGTCACAGAAAAATCATTGAGGGGCATCAGGCATCCCAACACAACAGACGATTACGGTGTAATATTAGGTGGAACGCCTAAAGAATACCTAATAATCAAAAAAACTGTCAGTGTCGATTTTGTTATTATTTTGTCGTCTGGCTTTCTTTTTTTTCTCTTATGGCATTTAACATCTCACAAGGAATTCAAGGATGATTTGCGCAATCTGACTGTTTGCCCCCCAAGCAAAAGCAAATCCATAGACAAGACCACGTGACCTTTAATGGTCTATATACCTACTCCATTTTTTGGAACTTTTAATAATTTTACTTCACCTTAAAATTTCTACCCCCCCGTCGCCAAATTTTCGAAATGGTATAGGAATTTGAAATGTTACAAAACTCCTCGGTTTTCTTTAAGAATATTTTCTCGAAATACCTCTTTCAAAAAAGTAAGGGGTATTTTCGTTGCCGTGGAGGTGAAGTGATCCAAGCCACACTTGTTTCAAAAATGAGTTAAAATGCAGTTTTGTTCAGAAAACCACGGAGAACATAGTGGTGAAGAGAAATAAGTGATTTGATATTCCTAAAGGGCATTTTTTGAAGACTGTGAAGAGATGTTAAGTGTTTTTACATCATTTCAAGTGTGTGTTAGAGCATTTCACTAACGAATATAGGAACAAACGGTTCAATTAAATTATAGAAGTGAAAAAATCCAATCCGCATAGCGCGTAACTTTCCTACAACTTTTTTACAAGTGGATCTTTCTCAGCTACAGTGGTGAAAAAATAACCCAAGTGATAAATTCGTGTTTATTTCTAAAATATAAAACTTCTTTAATATTTTGTTATTTATATTAGTGGAATATGTGATCAGGAATATTGTGTAAAATTTTTAGCGAAATCCATGAAAAAATAACTTAGTTATTGTCAGAATAATATTTTCGGATGCGACAACGTAACTTCAAAACCCTTTTTCTCGGAATGTCTGTCTTGTGGGTTGGATCACTTCACATCCACGGCAACGATTTGTACCGACTATTATTTTATTTAAAAAAAAGTATGCATATGCTTCGCGGGCCGCACGGAGACACCCAACGGGCCGCATGTGGCCCGCGGGCCGCGGGTTGGCCACCCTTGGTCTAGTGGATACAAAGACTACTAACATACGTACTCTTAGAGTGGATAACCTATTATAGTAGGTATTCACAGCATTTTTTAAATTTTCGACGCCAGGCACCTCTACCGACGGACGCTCAAAGTAGTTAATTGTCAAAGGATGCGTCCAGATAGTAGGATGCGAACGTCAATCAATCATCAATCTTCAACGATT
Organism: Athripsodes cinereus; assembly: GCA_947579605.1. Taxonomy (NCBI): domain Eukaryota; kingdom Metazoa; phylum Arthropoda; class Insecta; order Trichoptera; family Leptoceridae; genus Athripsodes; species Athripsodes cinereus. The sequence goes on along the minus strand of OX388312.1, from coordinate 13,311,363 downwards.
CGGAGAATTCTCCGAAGAAATATTTGAATGAATGCCTTCGTAACCCGTATAAGGACGGGAAACAAACGCATTCATTCGAATATTTCTTCGGAGAGTGCTCCGAATCGTTAAAGATTGATGATTGATTGACGTTCGCATCCTACTATCTGGACGCACCCAAAGTGGAGAGTTTTAATATAATATTATTATACAAATCACTCCAAGGGGTGGATTGCCTAATTATATTAAAAAAAAAAAAAAACTCTATGGTGGAGAGTACTGGAGAGCATAGTTTGATCTGGATAGCCCACAGAATTCCATAATATAAAAATCTATGGGATAGCCTAGTATTCACAGCAATTTAAAAAATTTCGACGCCGGGACCCTCTACAGACGGACGCCCGAAGCTTTTTCGTTTGTAACGGTAGCGCATTATTCGTTTTGTTTATTCATGATTTGTTCATTGCCTTCGTTTCGAGAGATAATGCAAATTTATAAATCTGATTGAAAGGTTAAGTGTATAATTGATAAGAAGTTAATGAAATACAGTGGAACCTCTCATAACGAGTAAGTACTTCTCATAACGAGTAATTCACAAAACGAGCAAAAAAATGTGAAAAAGTTGCTCCCATAACGAGCGATGTTTCGCATAACGAGATACAGAGAAAGGGTAAGTTCCTTTTTCACATTTACTTGTGACCTTGTGAGCCGGGATTTCCGCGCCAGTACATCAGTCTGCAGTGTGACCAGATTTGGTAGTTTTCTACTTTTTTGGTAGTTTTTGAGGCTTTGGCAAGAATGTTTAGTAGTTTTTATTTCTTTGGTAGTTTTTAGTAGTTTTTGGTAGTTTTTTGGTAGTTTTTGTATTTAGTCGGTAATTGGTAGATAAAGTATCGGGTACTTGGGAAAAGAAGTACCCGAAAAATAATTGTCGGTACAAATACCGGGTACATAGTAGAAAAAGGTACTGCGAGAAAATATTGTTTAAGAAAAACCGAGGAGTTTTTGAAATACTTCAAATTCCTATACCATTTTGAAAATTCGGCGACGGGGGGGTAGAAATTTTCGCGAAAAGAAAAGTATCCGATTTTGACCATCGTCGGTACAAATACCCGGTACATTTTAGAAAAAGGTACTGCAAGAAAATATTGTTTAAGAAAACCGAGGAGTTTTTGAAATACTTCAAATTCCTATACCATTTTGAAAATTTGGCGACGGGGGGGTAGAAATTTAAGCGAGTAACAAAGTATCCGAAAAGTAACAACAGTCGGTACAAATACCCGGTAGGTTGTAGGAAAAAGGTACTGTGATAAAATATTGTTTAAGAAAACTCGCCCATCGCTACAGTATTATAATTATGTATGTACTATAATAAGAAGTGTAAAAAACATAGCCTTTCGTATTAAACATTTGGAAACTCCAATCGACAAAATAACAAAAGATTTGGTAGCCCACAAGATGAATTTTGATATAATTTTATGTTATTTTGTCTGTAGCAAGACAAATAAAAAAAAAAAAAACTCAGCCTGACCTACCTAGGTACTCACCTGGATTGGGTTCACGATAGCATAAATATCGCTCGACGTCGAGTGACCTGAGTGACCATGAATACAGGCCCTTCAAGCTGCCATACCCATAGATTTATATATATAATGAGTTACAATCCACTGGATTGGTCTGCAACGAGTTTGGTTTTTCTTCTCCATTCGTCTCTATTCTCAGCCAGTCTTTTTAGCCCTACGTATGAGCCACAGTTCATGTCTCTCTTCAGTTGGTCCATATATGCGTCTCTTGGTCGGCCTCTGCCATTTGTCCCCTCGGTCTTACCCTCTGCGATGGCGATGAGTAGTCCTGGATGCCTGATGTTGTGGCCAATCCAGTTAGCTCGTTGTTGGCTGATTCTCTTAAGGAGTTGCCTTTTTTCGCCTACCCTGGTTAATACTTCTTCATTTTCGACGTGCTCCGACCAATGGATCTTGAGCATGCGTCTGTAGCACCACATCTCAAAGGCCGCCAGCCGTCCGCTTTCACTCTTGCTGATGGTCCATGTCTCACAACCATAAAGCAGAATGCTCCATACAAAGGCTTTAGTAAGGTTCTTCCTTACGCTTAAGTCAATATTTGGGGATTCCAATATCTTTGATTTTTTGTTAAAGGCAATCCTTGCCTGGTTTATTCTGCTTACAATTTCCGATTTGGAGCGTCCATCCTGGTTTATTCTGCTGCCCAGGTACACGAATTCACTTACTTGTTTGATGCTCACTCCATTTATGGCAATGTTCGCAGTCGCTTCCTCTTTTCCAACGACCATACATTTTGTTTTTTCTTTATTTATTTTCATGTTGTACTTTGACAACAGAATACTTTCCATTTTTCCTAAGGCTTCGTTCAGCTCCATCTCGGAGTCTGCGAGCAGTGCTATGTCGTCAGCATATCTGATCATGTCGACCTTTTTCCCATTTATTTTGACTCCTGTCCAGTTCTTCATTTCTTCTCTCAGTTCATCAATGGCTCGCTGTATATAGCAGTTAAAGAGAGCTGGCGACATTGAGCATCCTTGTCTTACGCCTTGTTCGACCCTTGCTTCTGCGCAGCTCTCTCCGCTTTTAATGGGCCAGTTGCGGATTTTTTTTTTATTGATTAAAAATGTTAAACAGCACGTAAGAATCACGAATATATGCATAATTTTATTATATTTAGCTTAGTTTTGGAGAAATCAGCATTTGAAATTTGAAAAATAATATTCCCGCAAAAACGCCATCCATTACCTTCCATCTTGTGATGACGTCACTTCATCCGAGCGTGTCTGTGGTTTTCTGTCTTGTACGGCGTTTAAATGTAGTTTGTTTACGTTTTTTCCGTGTTATTTTTAAATATTTATTTATTATAAGCACAAAACAGATAATACCTACTGCATATATAAAGTATAGAAAAAATGTAAATCTTTCAGAGATCAAATCTATCATCCAACACAATGCGCCACAATTAGTTTAAATAGAACAGAAATCGTCAGCTCATTATTTAAAAGAACTATTTATTTATTATTTACTATTATCGTCATAACATATTCGGTATATATAGTGGTTTGTAAATGTTGTATAGACTTGAGATAAAAATTGAAAATAGAAAACAAAAGTTTAAAGCTGGTATTACATAATATCTTTAACTGGAACAATAAAAGTTTGGTTTTGTAAAGGTCAATCTGACAATATTACCAAAAGTATCTACATTAATGCTGTGCGATTTTTTGTCACAAATAGAGATTTTATAGAGAATAATTTTCCATTGCATATAATTTTCAAGATCTTCTTCTAACTGAAATCAAAACAGGGAAAAAATATTGATTCAATAAGTCGTTCGTAATTAAACAAGAAACAATAAATGTCATAATAATAATAGACATTACAGCATGGTCGAAACATATCTCTAAATTCAATATAAGTAATCTCAAATACATTATCATGTCTCCTTCGTGTTTTCCCGTAAATACGTATTTTTCAAATAGTTTTATTAAAATTCTTTTTACAAATATAATATTATACTGAAATTATCCTCGCAAACATAGCGACTAACATTGGATAAAACTTTATTTTTATTATCTTCTCTTTTGATCACCATACACCACTTTTTCCTTTTTACCAGGTCTGTAGGCACGCAAATAAATGCTTTATTTGGAGCTGTAAGCGTGGTGTCTGAGCATAGTGGCTCTATGCAATATTTATAAAATTTATTTGTAGACATTTTTAAACATAAAAATAATAATTTTGTCTGTAAAGACCGGGAAAATGCAACGAACAGCGAACATTCACTTCTCAAACAAACTGGATAAACATGTGACCTCGAGAAATTCGAATAAAATGACGTCACATCCGCCATTGACCAACTACGTCGCGTTTTGATAACTGTCAAATTTTAATGATTTTATATTTTATTTTTACGTATGAAAAAGTGTTTTTTATACATTTTAAACCTCAAATTATTAATATGTGACCTTCAATTTACGTACTTCAAGTATTTTCAGCAAAATCCCTCACTACCGCAACTCCCCCATTACGGCCATTTCGTTCTTATATAGGCTCCAGATTGCTCTTCTGTCTTTGTAACTCATTCCTATTTCGTTTAGGATGTTAAAAAGTTGTTCCCATTCTACTTTATCGAATGCCTTTTCTAGGTCGATGAATGCTATAATATGTGTTTTTATTAACTGTTATTCTCTTTTCTAGAATAAGTCTGAGACTCAGGATTGCATCTCTTGTACCAGTCTCCTTGCGGAATCCAAATTGATCTTCTGAAAGTGTTTCGTTTATTTTATTTTCCGCCCTTTTCATTATAATGTTGGTGAGTATCTTAGAAGCGTGTGATATCATGCTTAAGGTTCTGTGTTGTTCGCACTTTGTCGTGCCTGCCTTCTTAGGAAGCGCTCGTATCAGACATTTGGCAAAGTCCTCAGGTATCTCTCCTGTGTCGTATATTTTGCAGACGAGCTTATACAATGTATCAAGCATGCCTTTTCCCGCGCATTTAAGCAGCTCTGATGGAATCAGGTCGATGCCTGGTGCTTTGCCGTCTTTCAACTTTGCTAATGCAATATCAAATTCACTTCTTAAGATGTCATCTCCATTATTTTCTACGTCATATTCTGCTTCCAGTGCTTTGCTTTCCTGGAGTATGCTCTTTCCTTTGTACAATTGTTCTAGGTATTCCTTCCATCTTTTGACGATCAGTTCGTCCTCAAACAGCAGTTTGCCGTTTTTATCTTGTATAGCACATCGTGGCTGTGTTTTTTCATTGAAGAAGTTCTTTACTTCAGAGTATGCGGTTTCGAATTTCCTTTGTTTTATATTTCTGTTGATATTTTTGCATTTTTCTTGCAAATAACATTCCTTTTTCAGCTTGGATTCTCTGTTAATTTTATTCCTAAGGGCTTTATATTCTTTTTTCCCTTCTTCTGTTTGAGAATTCTTTAGCTTCCTTCTTTCTTCGATCATTTTTAAAATGTCGTCTGTGATCCATTCTTTCCTAGCTTGCGGCTTTCTTTTCTCTAAAACCTCGTCTGCCGCTGCGGTTATTTTCTCTTTAATTTTCCCCCATACTTTATCTACATTATCATTGCTCACAAAATCGCATATCTCAGTTTTTTCGTCGTATTTCTCTTTTACTTCCTTTATTTTTAGCATCTTTAGGTCCCATCTTTTTGATGATATCCCATAGATTTATATACAGTATAAAAATCTATGCTCATACTTATTGCAGCTGTCAAATGTAGATATGTCAATTTTATCTAGTCATGGGTAACAGATCACTTTGAGGCGACCCGACCCGTTCGGGTCCACTGATAGCAGTGAGCCGAACATATGATTCGGGTCACGGGTCTTTCCGGTTACAACCCAGATCTTTGTCTTTAGCTCGGACCCGTTTCCGCTGTAGGTACATACACGGGTCACGGGTCTTTCCGGTTGCAGCATGTATAACTGTGTCTACGGGTCGGATCTGTTTCCGGTGTTGATAGCTTATTGTCTATGATCCACTATGTCTTTCATACGGTATGGAGATTTTTACACTTAATATCTGAACGGAGTACTCAATAATTATAAGAATAATAATAATGACATTTATTGGCCATAAAATATTTATTTATTTACATAACAAACAGCTGTATCAGCCTTTACAAATAATACAAATTAAAAAAAACAGTCAAGAGAAATAATGCATAAACAAAGAAAAACAATATAAATAAAGGAAAAAAAACAACATACTACCAATTAATTTCAATTAGGAAAATACTTTTTATTGTGAACTGTGCAAAGGTTTAGTTGAAATAAATAATGGATAAGCTATTGATTAAAGGTAAACATTTTATATGAAAAAGTATTGGTTTCATAAAATGTTTCGCCATGATATTTTTTTGTGAAATATTTTGTGTTTGTGTATCGTAGTATTATTTTGTGAAAAATGTTTTTAGAGACTAGCAAAACTTTGCGATACTTTCCAGCAATAAAACACAATATATTATTAGAATACGGATTTGTATGTATGGGAAGCGGCGTGATGGTATGTATGTATGGGTAAGTACAAACGGTCATTCTATTCAATTTGTGAACAAAACATACAGAACTTACGTGTCATCCGCTTAAACGGATCCTACATGTCATCGTCTCAAACAGATCTTTCGGGTCATCGGGTCCTCACAGATCCAACGGGTCTCCGCTCAAACAGATCATTAGGACCCGTAAGATCCGTAGGTGATCTGTAGACCCGCGGGTCAATTTGGAAGGACCCGAACATTTGACTCGGGTCGGATCTGTGTTACACATGACTAATTTTATCTCGTATTGTCACTGATTGCAGTAGGTATATAATTTTCGTTTTATTTTCTTTATGAAGAATCACATATTTTTCCCTATTTAAGTTTTCAGATCTGAAAGCCTATAGTATGAGGAAGTTTACAAATATCTTACATAGGTGTAGGGTATTTCTTTTTATTAATGATTACTTGTTATTGCTGTCTAATCAATTTGCATAAATTTAGTAATTGATCTGTATCACTCTGATCGAAATTATCATTTGGACAATGTATTACAATAAACGAAAGTGGCAGAAAAATTCTTGTACATAAGGAAAAATGTGAAAATTATATATAAATAATCATAAAACTTCCAAAAATCAATCAGCTCCCATTGAGGTCGTTATGAGAGATGTTGGTGCTCTTTATTAGATTTTTTTTCATATTCAACTATTTATGAACATCTTTTGAAGATTTTCAATACTGGATTAAGCAGGGGGTGGGGGAGAAAAGGTGGCAAATTGCAGCAAAGTTATTTTCTTATAAATCATGATACAACAGAAATCAAAATATAAAATTGACATGTCATCACAATTACTTTGTTCTAAGCCGATAAGGTTTAATTAAACTTATTTAGTGACAGTAAAATCAAATTTTTAGTTAGGAGAGTAACACAAGCCATGATCACGGTCCTCGTAACCGACTAAGAAGAAAACAAGCCAATTCCAAGTGTGTTGATGTGATTAACGACACATGATATAAGACTCCCTTGCCCCTCTATGAAAGTGCCTAAATCAGGCACAGGTATTAAGCTCCCATACATTCACTACTATTTTTTTCTAGATCATCTTTCAAGGATTAATATAATAGTTTATCAAAGTCGTCTTTAGAGATTACACCTTGGAGCCATGAATATTCTTCAAACTAGTCTGACTTATTATATGCAGATTTTTACAAACTGTTCCACACCATATTATCTGAAAAAATAATTCCTTGCAAAATAGACAAGCCATTAACTAAGCTGCTCTACATTGTAAGTCGCATTATTAGACTTGGGAGGAAATAAAAAGAACTAATATTTACAAAAATTTAATTTTCAAACATTTAAGGTATAGCTTTTTACACAGTAAATAAAAATAAAAACAATTTATAACAATAAAAAAAACATATAATTGAGAAAAAGGTATGCAAAAAATATACCTTTGATAAAAAAAAAACATAGAATATGAAACGTATATTTAATCTAAAAATATATATATTTTCTTCTTCCTGGCACTGTCTCAACTTATTGCCGCTGAAGGCTGTTGGGGTATATATGTTTATTAGTTTTAGTGTTAATTGCTTAAGCAGATTTCAAAATTGTTACAATGAAACTCATTTCAAATATGCCTTGAGAATTTTGAAATATTTGTATTGTACTAAGGATTTAAAATAAATGTATAAGAGTAAAGAAAATGTTGAAATATTAGATTGTTATGTAGATGCAGATTGGGCAGGCGATAATATTAAAAGTCTACTACGAGTTATATTATAAGATTATATGGTAATGTTATATATTGGAAATCTAAGAAACAAAGTAGTGTTACAAAATCTTCTACGTTTGCCGAATATGTAGCGTTGTCCGAAGCAGTAAATGAAATAATTTTTATAAAGAGTTTTTTTGCAAATATTTGATATTAATTTATTTATTTGTTTAAATTAATAAAAAAAAAATATATTATTTCTGAAGATAACTTAGTTGAGTGTGCAAAATATGAGGACCGAGTTCCATGAATGCAGTTTGGTGGAGAATAGCTCAGAAAATGATAATATGGATCTTGCCGGATCATTTTATGGTCCAATTTTTTTATAGCCCCCCCCTTCAAATTTTTACGAAAATCGATGGAGTACATACTACAAAGTAATTTTATTGACTATACTGCTTCATGGCATATTCCACAAGTGGGGTAGTCAGCTGACCAACCAAATGTAACAAACATGCAAGATGCCCTTTCCGTGCTAAATTCTCGATAAAATGGATGAGAGCACCTCATATGATGCATTTAAGAGAGTTATGCTCTATAATTACCACAGAGTAGTTGATCCCCTTTCTTATGAAGAGGGCATATATTTCCTTCATTCCACTCTGTGGGCATTATCTGTATTCTCCATGTCCCCTCTACAGTTGTGCATACATGGAAGAAGTATATCCTGAAGAAATGATCTGCACATCAGATACCTTACATTTGATAACGGCTACAGTACAAACACTTATATGGAACAATATTTTTATTTTTTTTGGCACGGAGAGGGCAGCTTGCATGTTTATTACATTTGGTTGGTCAGCTGGCTGCCCCACTTGTGGAATATGCCATGATGGGATAGCAGTATAGTCAATAAAATTACTTTATAGCATGTACTCCATCGATTTTCATACAAATTTGAAGGAGGGGGGGGCTAAAAAAAATTGGACCATAAAATGATCCGGCAAGATCCATATTATCATTTTCTGAGCTATTCTATACCAAACTGCATTCATGGAACTCAGTCCTCATATTTTACATAGGTACGCACTTCCCTCTAGAGCAGTGATTCCCAAGGTGGGGCGTACGCCCCACCGGTGGGGCATCACGCCTCAGAGTTGGGGCACCGCGCTTGCACATATTATTGAAAATTTACCAAATTTAATTAAAAAAGAGGCCGGTGGGGCATATGACTTATGAAATGACTACGGTGGGGAATGGCATGAAGAAGGTTGGGAAACACTGCTCTAGAGCTTGGTCTATATAGCAAAATATGGAAATTTACTGAGAATTCAAAACATATTGAGGTACTCTTTCACTTTGTAAATGAATGTTATGGTGATAGAATAAATAATTGATGTAAGTAAAGAAAATACAGATGAAAATATTGCAGATTTATTAACAAAAGCTTTAGGTAAAAATACTACTACTATACCATCATGGCATATCCCACAAGTGGGGTAGACAGCAGACCAGCTGCATATAAAACATGCAAGCTGTCTTCTCCATGCCAATATAAAATTAAGACATTCAGGATGGGTGGCAAACCTCATCGCTGATTTAAGATGTAAAATGTCTTATTTTTTCAAACACCTGCCTTTTACAGGACACTCAAAAACTTATGGAGAAGAGTGGGAGACCAATTCTTTACCGGGTGCTCCACGGGATAGGTAAAAATAAGTTTATAAAAATGTTGAACATTGTTTGAATTATTATGTATTTTAAATTAGGTAATTTGAAACAAGTGTTTCTTTCTGCTATAAGTTATTGATCAGGATGGTATTATACTTAGTATAGAATATAAATTTAAGGAGGCATGTTGGTAATATGTAAATTAGTTTTACTATCTATAGTTTGTATATTATATATGTGTAAAGAAAACCACCTACCTACTCATAGGAGTGATTTCCTTTAGTTTATTTATTTGAATTTAGAATTTTTGTTTTGACAGTTGGTAAAGTAATTTTGTTTGTAATTTTGTGTTAGTTTTGAAAGACCTGAAGTAAAGACTTTAAATGTTGTTTTTTTGATATTATTTCAGGTAATTGTTTTATTATTGTTTATTTTATTTTTAGTAATATTTAGTTTCTTTAGTTTAAATAATGTTTTAAATAAACTTTTGATATTATTTCAGAAAAACACTGATTGCTTTATTTCAAGTATAAACATCCATTATAAAACAACATTTATTGATAATATTTAACACCATGGATAAACTAAATGAAACGTTGGAAAAACTGTTAACAAAATTAGTTGAAGATAAGCAAACAAAATATGAAAATCCAAATTTGGGAAAAATTGCAGAGAAATTCATGATTGAAAAATTTACAGGCAGAAATACAAATGCATGCCAGTGGATGAAAGATTTTAATTTAGAATGTAAACGATTTCAAATCGAGGATGATATAAAAAAAATTGAAATATTAAAAGCCTTTTTGGAATACTCCAGTCAAGATTGGTACAGCTGTATGTTGATTAAACATACAGTGGAATCCAGATGGGAAGACTGGGAAAAAAGTTTTTGCGTGACTTTTGAAAACAAAGGATGGTCACCTATTAGATACGCTCTCGCTTTTAATTATCAAACAGGCCCGTTAATTGAGTATGCTTTAAAAAAAGAAAAACTATTGTTGAGAGTGAGAAAATCAATTGATACTGGAACACTTGTAGACCTCATAGCATTTGGACTACCAAATTATGTTGCTGATAAAATTGATAGAGAAGCTTTACAAGGAACGGAAGATCTATACAATGCATTAGGAAAATTAGAATATCTTGTTGGGAAGAATAAATATGTTAAAAAAAGGGTTTCATATCCTGACACTCAATTAAATAAAAATGAATACAAAAAACCATGCAAAATCTGTGCTAATGAGAAAAAAGGAAAACGTTACCATTCTGAAGAAAATTGCTGGTTTAAAAGTCAAAATTCTATTGTAACTGTAAATAACTCAGAATTGGAAATAGAATTGAATGAAAAGAATCCAAAAAACTAGATATGCCACCATTAATAAAAGTAAAGTTAATAATAAATGATGCTTTAAATGTTTCTGGAATTTATGATTCGGGTTCAAATGTATCATTAATTAATGCTAAATTATTAAAAATACAACAAAAACCAGATACAAGAGATATACAAATGGTTAACTTGAAAACTATTAATGGTGAGAAGAAAACTAAAGGTATGGTAACACTTAAAATAAAGATTTTCAATATTGAAAAGATTATGGATATTTTCATAATAGATAATGAAAATTTTAATTATGATTTTCTAATTGGATTGGATTGCATCAAAAACTTCAGATTAATACAAAATGAAGAATTAAAGATAATGCAATGTAATGATAAAAAAGAAAATTACATATTAAGTTTAAATGAAAGAGAAACTTCAAATATTCAAAATGTCGATATTCCTGATGTACTAGGTGACAAGAATAAAGAAGATGTTTTTCTACCCACTGAGGTATTACAACGAGAAAACAAACAATCAAACCAATGTAAAATAAATTTCAATGAACATATTAACTCAGATGGTTTTGAAATGTTTGTAAACCATCTAGATTTATATGAAAAATCACAAATCGATAAGTTGATAGAAAAATACAAATCAGTCTTTGCAAAAGATAAATATGACATAGGTACTGTGCGAGATTATGAGGCTCATATTGATTTAATGGTGGATAAATACTGTTACAAACGTCCATATAGATGCACAGCTGAAGATAGAAAAGAAATAGAAGATCAAATATCACAACTATTAAAGAAGAATCTGATTGAGGAATCTTATAGCCCATTTGCTGCTCCAGTAACTCTGGCTTATAAAAAAGAAGATAACAAGAAAACAAGATTATGTATAGATTTCAGAGAATTGAATAAAATTGTCGTACCTCAATCACAACCGTTTCCATTAATTGAGGATTTGATGGTGAAAACTGTAAACTGCAAATATTTTTCTACTTTTGATGTAAATTCAGCATTTTGGTCGATACCTTTGAAGATTGAAGATAGACACAAAACTGCATTTGTTACACAAGAAGGCCATTACCAATGGACGTGTCTTCCGTTTGGATTAAAGACTGCTCCAGCTATCTTCCAAAGAATATTGAGTAACATCATAAGGAAATACAAACTCTCTGATTTTGCAGTAAATTTTATAGACGATATTTTAATTTTCTCGAAAACTTTTCAAGAACATATACTACATCTAACAAGACTACTGGAGGCAATAATAACAGAAGGTTTTAGACTAAAATTTTCCAAATGTACTTTTGCAAATAATTATGCCAAATATTTAGGTCACATAATACAAAATAATTCAGTAAGACCTCTGAAAGATTATTTAACCGCTGTGAAAAATTTTCCAATACCAGAAACAAGAAAAAATATACGTCAATTCTTAGGAAAAATAAATTTTCATCATAAATTTTTACCAAACAGCGCAATTATTCTGGACCCGTTACACAATTTATTACGAAAAGATGTGAAATTCATATGGTCCGACAAATGCCAGAAATCATTTGAAAAAATTAAAGAATTGCTGTGTTCAGAGCCAATCCTGAATATTTTTGACCCTGAATTACCAATATACATTTACACGGATGCTAGTATCAAAGGAGTGGGAGCAGTGTTGAAACAAGAAGATAAAAACGAAAACAGTAAGCCGGTTGCTTATTTTTCAAAAAAATTAACTGAAGCACAAAAAAAGAAGAAGGCAATTTATCTAGAATGTCTGGCAATAAAAGAAGCTGTGAAATATTGGCAACACTGGCTAATGGGAAAAGAATTTATAGTGTACTCAGATCATAAACCATTAGAAAATATGAACATCAAGGCCAGAACTGATGAGGAATTAGGGGATTTGATGTATTATTTATCTCAATATAATTTTAAGATAAAATATAACCCAGGAAGATTAAATCAAGAAGCAGACTGTTTAAGCAGAAATCCAGTTCTAGAACCAAATGAAAATAATGACGATTTTATAAAAGTAGTAAATTTAGTAAACCTGCAAGATATAAAAAATGACCAACACATGAATATGGAACTACAAAATAGCAAATTTATATTGGAGAATGATATTTACTACAAAATGTATAAAAAAAGGAAAAAAATCATACTATCAGAAGAATATAGTAAAACAATAATAAAAGATGTCCATGATACCTACTGCCACATTGGAAGAACACAAATGATAAATAAAATAACACCATGCTATACTGCAAAGAATATCATCACAAACATTAAACAAATTTGCGATGAGTGTGAAATTTGTATAAAAAACAAATCAAGGAGGAAATCAAAATATGGTTTAATGTCACATTTAGGACCAGCTACAAGCCCATTTGAAATTATATCTATTGATACCATAGGAGGGTTTGGAGGATCACGATCAACAAAAAAATATTTACATCTGCTGGTAGATCATTTCACGAGATATGCTTACATTCTCACATCGAAAAACCAAACCGCAAATGATTTTATTAAACTGATAAAAAATGTGACACAAAACTACAATATTGATATGGTACTAACAGACCAATATCCTGGCATAAATTCAAAAGAATTTAAAGAATTTCTAAAAATGGAAAACATAAGAATAGTTTTCACTGCTGTGGATTCACCTTTTTCGAATGGGATCAATGAAAGGTTAAATCAAACCTTAGTAAATAAAATAAGATGTAAAATAAATGAAAGTGATAGGAAAACAGCATGGACTACTGTTGCACAGAAATGTGTAGAAAAATATAATGAAACAGAACACACAGTCACTAAGTTTGCTCCAAAATACCTTTTGGAAGGCGAAAATGTTAATATTTTACCACTAGAATTAAAATCAAAATTTACAAAAGATTTGAATAGAGACAGAAAACTAGCCCTTGAAAATACAATAAAATCTCACAATTATAATAAGAATATATTCGACTTGCATAGGGAAGAATATAAATTGGAAGTGGGAGACAGAGTTTACGTAGAAAATGGAAATCGACTAAATAGGAAGAAAATGGATGAATTAAAGATTGGACCATACAAAATTTTAAAGAAAATTTCAAACTCAATCTATGAAGTTGATACCGGACACAAGAAAACAGAGTCAAATTTCTACCACATTACGAAACTTTTTCCAGTATTTGTTATTAAGTGAACAATTACGTACGTTGTCACTTGTAATTGTTTTTTTCTTGGAGGGGAGGTGTAAAGAAAACCACCTACCTACTCATAGGAGTGATTTCCTTTAGTTTATTTATTTGAATTTAGAATTTTTGTTTTGACAGTTGGTAAAGTAATTTTGTTTGTAATTTTGTGTTAGTTTTGAAAGACCTGAAGTAAAGACTTTAAATGTTGTTTTTTTGATATTATTTCAGGTAATTGTTTTATTATTGTTTATTTTATTTTTAGTAATATTTAGTTTCTTTAGTTTAAATAATGTTTTAAATAAACTTTTGATATTATTTCAGAAAAACACTGATTGCTTTATTTCAAGTATAAACATCCATTATATATGTATTGTGTTTTAAAAAGGAACTACCTTTTTCTTGTTATAAAATAATTGTGTCAATCAAGTAAAATTGCACTGTAAGTGTGTTTTTCATTTCGAATATTCAACACATCCTTTAGGCTTGACTAAACCATTATACACCTGTATTTATTATAGATAAATGTATAATAATAATAAAGAATTTATTTTCAAAATAAATTTACATATAGCCTTGAGGCAATGTTTTTCAGTAAACCTATTCTTTATCTTCTCTACGTGTCTTGTCGGGTCCCCCCCCCCTGACGTTGACGACCACCTGGGAGAAATCCTTCCTGTTCTGAACAGTACGAAACAGCTCCTCCACACCTCTCATCCCGGTCCACTCCTGAATGTTCTGGAGCCAGGAAAGCCGCCTTCTTCCAACCCCTCTACAGCCCTCAATCTTCCCTTCTTTGACCAGATTTAGGATGGCATATTTTTCTCCTCTCATTGTGTGACCAAAATATGAAGTTTTACGGAGCTTGATTGTTGTGAAATAGAGAATTCTCTATGAGCATTTGCTCTACGTAATACTTCAACGCTAGGTACTTGTCATGTCAGTCCAAGATATTCTTAACATTCTTCAGTGGATCCACATTTCAAACGCTTCCAAGCGGTTAATGGTATTAACCTTGAGGGTCCATGCCTCGACCTATAAATAAGACCTCAAGGCTATATGTAAATTTATTTTGACAATTAATTGTTTATTATCATTATACATTTATCTATAATACTAATATATACAGCTGTATAATGGTTTAGTCAAGCCTAAAGGATGTTACTAAACCTATTAGCAAATTTTATTTTTATTTTGTTGCCAACAAAATTACTTTTATTTATATTACCAATGATGTTTCAATTGACTTATTCAAATAAATATGTTAAAATCATTGATTTCTAAAATAAATATTTAGTAAAAAGGATGTTACATTTATGTGCAATTTGATTTTTTATGACACACCCCATTCTGATTAGAGAAAGTCAAGTGTTTGAATAAACATACTAGATTTACAGCGTGGTATATTTTTTTGGAGTTCTTGTGTTTCAACATTTTCTAATAACAATAATAATACACTGTTTCACTTCTTATCTTTAAGTTGATAATGGTTTTTCCTACTAATGCTGAAATATAGGACATCCTTTATAGCTGAAGAAGAATGCAGATAATATGGTAGATAAATATTTGGGACACAAAAATAAACATGGTAAAGATAGCCATACAGCGGAGTTGCCAAGAATAAGGCTTGGCTGGTCTGCTTATGGCAAACTTAAATTCATCTACGAGAACAAGCAAGTTCAAATATGTCTAAAACGTAGTCGATGAGCAATGTGTCCTACCTGTGGCAACATATTGACTAGAAACAAGGTCAATCACCTGAAAAAGTTGAGGTGCACACAATGATCCCTGGCAAGACATATGCTGGGTGTGAGCCTTAGTGATAGAATAAGAAATGAGGAAATCAAACGTGGAACCCAAGTTGTTGACGTCATGAATCGTAAAGTAACACTATTTTTTAATGTCATTCAAAGGTGTTCTTTAAATGTGTTTAACTTTTTTATGCAGGGCATACAAAATAATTATTTATAATATCTACCTTCATCTCAATTTATAAAACATTTGTTATTTGTGCGTTTTCATTTATTTATTTATTCTATTTGCACATCATTATGTAAGTGTTAACAAAACAATATAAATTTAAAAAAAACTAGGACGATATGCAGTGGCTAGATTATCACTATAAAGTGATTTCTTCCATCTAACCACGACACATTGAGTTACCTAGTTAAAACAAATTTACTTACATAAAATATAATACAAAACATCAATGCAAATTTCATACCAAATTAGTGAAGATAATATTTTCATTTTGTAATAAATGAACAAATATCTCTTCATAAATAAAGGCTAGCACGCAATTTAGCTCCTATATAATTATAAAAACATTTTTTCTTTAATTTGCAATTGATTTTAAAAACAAAATGACATAGCAATTAACCTTAAATAATAATGGTGAATACATCCCATACACTTTAAATTTGACAGCTGCAATATGTACGGTGCGGTAATCCAAAGAGAATATAATACTACGTAATACGGTAATCTATGGTACGGTACGATGTTCGAAGTATTTGTGGGCTTTAGCACACCTCCGCCGCGAAATAGCGAAAGCGAAACCGCTGAGCGGAGTCGTAGTAGCGAAACCGCTTTTAGCTAGTACATTTGCGCGGAACGCGAACAGCGAAATCGTGATACCGAATAAACACTATTTCGTACGCAGTAGTGTGAAATTAGTGGAACTAAATTGCATATTCCAAAGTAATTATCCGATATTGGCCGAATAATAAATATTGAACAATAATCTATCTATACCATCACAGCTTTCCCACAAGTTTATTACATACAGTTGGTCTACTGAGTACCTCACTATCTAAACCATCACGACATCTCCCACAACTTTGTTACATACAGTTGGTCTAATGACTACTCCACTCTATCTATCTATACCATCACGACATCTCCCACAACTTTATCACATACAGTTGGTCTACTGAGTACCTCACTATCTATACCATCACGACATCTCCCACAACTTTATCACATACAGTTGGTCTACTGATTACCTCACTATCTATACCATCACGGCTTTCCCACAAGTTTATCACATACAGTTGGTCTACTGAGTACCTCACTATCTATACCATCACGACATCTCCCACAACTTTATCACATACAGTTGGTCTACTGAGTACCTCACTATCTATACCATCACGACATCTCCCACAACTTTATTACATACAGTTGGTCTAATGACTACTCCACTCTATCTATCTATACCATCACGGCTTTCCCACAAGTTTATCACATACAGTTGGTCTACTGAGTACCTCACTATCTATACCATCACGACATCTCCCACAACTTTATTACATACAGTTGGGCTAGTGACTACTCCACTCTATCTATCTATACCATCACGGCTTTCCCACAAACTTGTGGGTACTTGGTAGATCAACTGTATGTAATAAACTTGTGGGAAAGCCGTGATGGTATAGATAGATACAGTGGAGTAGTCAGTAGAACCACTGTATGGAAAAAACTTGTGGGAGATGTCGTGATGGTATAGATAGTGGGGTAGTCGGTAGACCAACTGCTTGTAATAAACTTGTGGGAAAGCCGTGATGGTATAGATAGATAAAGTGGGATAGTCAGTAGACCAACTGCTTGTAATAAACTTGTGGGAAAGCCGTGATGGTATAGATAGATAAAGTGGGATAGTCAGTAAACCAACTGCATGTATTAAACTTGTGGGAAAGCTGTGATGGTATAGATAGATAAAGTGGGATACTCCAACTGCATGTAATAAACTTGTGGGAAAGCCATGATGGTATAGATAGATAAAGTGGGATAGTCAGTAAACCAACTGCATGTAATAAACTTGTGGGAAAGCTGTGATGGTATAGATAGATAAAGTGGGATAGTCCAACTGCATGTAATAAACTTGTGGGAAAGCCGTGATGGTATAGATAGATAAAGTGGGATAGTCAGTAGACCAACTGCTTGTAATAAACTTGTGGGAGAGTCGTGATGGTATAGATAGATAAAGTGGGATAGTCAGTAGACCAACTGCTTGTAATAAACTTGTGGGAAAGCCGTGATGGTATAGATAGATAAAGTGCGATAGTCAGTAGACCAACTGCATGTAATAAACTTGTGGGAAAGCCGTGATGGTATAGATAGATAAAGTGGGATAGTCAGTAGACCAACTGCTTGTAATAAACTTGTGGGAAAGCCGTGATGGTATAGATAGATAAAGTGCGATAGTCAGTAGACCAACTGCATGTAATAAACTTGTGGGAAAGCCGTGATGGTATAGATAGATAAAGTGGGATAGTCAGTAGACCAACTGCTTGTAATAAACTTGTGGGAAAGCCGTGATGGTATAGATAGATAAAGTGGGATATTCAGTAGACCAACTGCATGTAATAAACTTGTGGGAAAGCCGTGATGGTATAGATAGATAAAGTGGGATATTCAGTAGACCAACTGCTTGTAATAAACTTGTGGGAAAGCCGTGATGGTATAGATAGATAAAGTGGGATATTCAGTAGACCAACTGCATGTAATAAACTTGTGGGAAAGCCGTGATGGTATAGATAGATAATGTGGGATAATCAGTAGACCAACTGCATGTAATAAACTTGTGGGAAAGCCGTGATGGTATAGATAGATAAAGTGGGATAGTCAGTAGACCAACTGCTTGTAATAAACTTGTGGGAAAGCCGTGATGGTATAGATAGATAAAGTGGGATATTCAGTAGACCAACTGCATGTAATAAACTTGTGGGAAAGCCGTGATGGTATAGATAGATAATGTGGGATAATCAGTAGACCAACTGCATGTAATAAACTTGTGAGAGATGCCGTGATGGTATAGATAGTGTAGTAATCAGTAGAATAACGGCATGTGGATATTGGCAGGGAGAGGACGACTATTATGTTTATTAGTGACTGCCCCATATGTGGGAAATTTCATGATGATATAGATAGAGAGAATCTTACTTCACTTACCGCAGACCCACGCTATTTGACGTTTGGTCAAGGTTTCGCTCCAAAAATCTGTCGAATTGTACAAATACAAAAGCGGCACAAAAGCGAAACATCAGAGACTGCGAAAAAACAGGCGGAGATGTGAATGCATATTTCGTAATCTATGGCGAAACGGTGCTAGAAAGAGATAGATGTATAGAAAACAGTATGTATTTGAGCATGCCATCTCGCTCTTGCGTACGACGCACACGAACTGACAGATTTAAGCGGAGCCGCTTTCTCGATTCCGCAGCGGAGGTGTGCTAACGGCATGTATGTCTATTAGCCGCTCGTATTCAACTATGGTTAGGTTTTTCAGTTTCCATGGTTTTATGACTACCATTTTATTTTGTTATTTTTCACAAGTGTCAAGATATCACGCATTTGCATTTAATAACATTTTTTTGATGAAAATGCCGTTTTTTTCGTATTAAATAGTAATATTGTTCTTGAAGAAAATACACATAATTTATTAAAACAATGAGGCGATACAGAACACAGGTGTGTAAAACATATTAACATAATAATATACATACATGACTTTCCATATTAAGTTGAAATTAATTTCTGTGAGTTTTTTGTTTTAGTTTTAAATTGGAAAATAATATGATGTTATTATTGTTTCAGATCTGTGGAATATAGACAGAATATTTATTATGTCGAATAGGGAACTTGCACTCGAGAGGAATATTTTGTGAAATGCATTAATTAGGTAGAAAAAAGGTTATATATCGATTATATTTTGATTAAAACTCAAAAATAAATATTTTTCATTTATTATTTTAATAAATAAAATCACGATTTTTCGCCCGCTGTTTGAACGCCATGTCGATGGTTATTGCATTTGTGACGTCACATGTCCTGAGTGATGTTTTGTTGTTTATCGTAATGTATGGGATTAACAATCGCTTGGTATTTGAGTCCGGTTTTTAACATTTTGGAAGGAGGTAAATATTACAAAAAGTTTCCAAAAAGATCATACAAATATTGTGTAGTCCAAGATGTACAAATATACCAAACTTATACGACACCGAATAAATTATTTCTACGCATGCCGATATTGTAAGCCTCTTACTGTACTGTAAGTTCAGCGACTTCTTTGCAGCTTTCCATATCTATCGCCCAATGACAAAACAAACAAAATCATTCACAGTATCATATTGTTATAAATGAACATATCTATCAAGTAGTGGATGCTTGTAGTGTCGACATTTGTTATTATATCCTTAAAATACGATATGATTTACAATAAAAATCTTTTGGTTTTGACACACTGGCTGTCAGAAACTCACTCGCTGTGGATATATTATTATTTGTAGATGATCGATGACTCAATTCAGCACAAGTTATAAAATTTAACTTCTGTGCTAATTTCAACCAACTTTGATTTTTTCCAATAACATTGGACAGATTTTTTTAGCAGGATGTTCGTTCACTCCGACCATGCACCCAGTACAGAAAAGTAATGGCGTATTTAGAACCTGTAATCACTAATCGAACCTAAAAATGATGGAAAATTGATAATAATTGCCATTGAATATTATGTAATTATTACACAATGTTGTATTGCACTTTACAAATTAGTAATAACATTATAAGACAAAGTTATAGCGCCTACTGGCGGGCTTAATTATGCATGATAAATATTCAATCGCCCCTTGAGAAAATCGTTTTTCGTCATTATAACTAAATAAAAAAAGAGGAACTGATGTATGTTTATACGTAAAAATTTAATCATATTGAAGTTTTTGGCAAAAAAAGCGTTCAAACCCAAACCACAACAGTAAATAACCTCGTCAAACCAATAGATATATACTACGAAATGTACTAAGCATCTGTAGACAGAGAGATCGAAGGGAC
The DNA here is from genome assembly GCA_947579605.1 of Athripsodes cinereus. NCBI lineage: Eukaryota > Metazoa > Arthropoda > Insecta > Trichoptera > Leptoceridae > Athripsodes > Athripsodes cinereus. Next base: position 13,290,637 of record OX388312.1, on the reverse strand, counting down.
CAGAGATGTGCAAAATACTTTCAAAAAAGTATTTAAATACAAAATACAAATACTTTTGAATTTTTGTATTTCAAATACAAAATACTAAATACTTTTTCAAAATGGTATTTAAATACAAAATACGTATTTTCAAAATACTTTTTTAAAATACCTTTTTAAAATACTTTTTACAAATAGTCGAACAAGGTGTAAGACAAAAGTATTTAATATTTAAACCATTGATTGAAATTAAAAAACTGGACAAAAGTATACATAAATGGAGAAAGGGTTGACATGATTCGATATAGCATTGCTTGCAGACAATTGATGAATGCCATTGATGAATGAAAAACTGAACAAGAGTATACATAAATGGAGAAAGGGTTGACATGATTCGATATATCATTGCTTGCAGACAATGAGGATGAGCCTTAAGAAGAACTGTCAAAATAGAAAAAAAAAATTAAGTCATGACAAAATGTACGGTTTAGAGGGCTATTTTTCCCGGATAATTTTCGTTCTCGGGAAACGGGAAATTTAAAAATGTATTTCCCGAGATTCCCGGGAATCCCGGGAAATTCATTATTATATTTATTAATATTCAATTTTCAACAAATTTGGTAGAAAAACTCGCAAAACTTGTTGACCCTTGCAAACATTTTGATTTGATAAAAAAAAATCAATTTTTTGTTACCAATATAAGTTATTTGCTTAAAAAAAACTAAATAATCGACTGACGAGATTTATTTAGGTAGGTACTCTTTGTTATATCAAAATACAAATTGTTTACAAAATATATATACTTTTAACTTTTATTCATCATATCAACCAAATAAATATTATGGATTTTGGCAAAGCTTTTTTAATAAACAAAAATCGAGTTCTTTTGGTGATTTTGACTTCAAAAAATGAGAAATTTTAACAAAAAAGTGATTTTATAAATCGGGTAATATCCATGAATAAAACAAAAAATTGACAGTTTGCTGCACTAATATTTTTGAAAAATATCTAACTTTTCGAAATATTAAAAAAAAAACATGAAAAATCGTAGGATTCTTGTACATTGTCGGCCAAACACACCCCTGATTTCGATGTTTAGAATTATGCTTTTTTCAAACGAATACATTGAAGCTAAATAATTAATGTTTAGAATATTTACTATTTATTTTATTGTTTAACCGGATTTGGGTGCAGATGTCAAAACCGATTGGAGAACCATGTCTACACAATGCAGCATTGTGCAAAATCTAATCAGAAGAAGTGAGAAAGGTGTCCCAACGCTTACGAATTGGTTCTAGGCTGACTTAAGTGATCACTTTCGGACTTTAGACGGGAGATCGCGATCCATTTGAGATCTGAAAAATGAGATCCCCAAAAGATGGTTGCTTCTAAGGTTTGCATAAGCGTCTCTCGATTAGTGGACCTTACATCGTAACAGTGAGAATTGTGGAATTGGTAAACGTTGTTCATGGACATCAAAAGTTATCACTTAAGCCAGCCTAGAGCCAATTCGTAAGCGTTGGGACACCTTTCTCACTTCTTCCAATTAGATTTTACACAAAGTTGCATTGTGTAGACATGGTTCTCCAATCGAGGTTTCTGATTGGCTATATAATTATGTTTTTTTTTAAAGTAAAACACTAATATTGGTAAAAAATATTTGTTTTTTAAATTTTTTATTACACCAAAACAAGTTTATTACGACTATTACGGTTAACTAAACAAAGATTTCGGTATCGATATGGCGATCTGCATGACTAATAATTTGTGTTTTTTTCCCGGGAAACGATTCGTTTTTTTCCCGGGAAACGGGAAATAAAAATTAGAGGGTTTTCCCGGGAATTCCCGGGAATAACCCTCTAGTACGATTGTTAGAAGAGATAAGCCGAAAATTGTCATAAATGGATTGAGTATCATCAAGCAGGTAAGAGAATTCCTGACTTGGGCTGCAAAATAAATCAGAATGGATAATCCAAATCTGAAATCGATGGACTACTGTAACATCATATTATATACAGGACTGCTCCAGACTCTTCCTTATCGTCTTCAGATGGTTTTTAATGTTGCCTCCGGATCATTTACAGAGAGAATAAGAGCTGCCACATAACTTCACTACTAAGAAGTCTACACTAACTGAGAGTCCTAGACAGTGGGGCGCAACTACCATTCAAGAATTTTTATATGGGGTTATCCGACTAGAATGAACAACATTACAATATCAAAAATTTAACGGAAACGGTGTAGCCAACTTAAGAAACCATGCGTCATACGCGTCATTTACTTTCATTCGTTTGTTCGATGTTTGCCGTTCTCTGAGAGCATATTTTTGTAAGTATTACGTAGTATTATATTCTCTTTGTTTGTAAGCAAATCGTTAAAACGGTTAAAACTCTGTTTATTCGTAAATTGAGTACACCTTTACCATTTATTTCCGATACTACTCTAAGAAATTGCATCTCAATACTCTGATGCGCCATTCATCTATGTGTATGTGTTTAGATATGAGGAATAACTGCCATCCTTATTGATCCTGATTTGTATATTATTCTTCATCAAATTTGAATATTATGTTGCTTTGTCGAGTCGTAGGAACACGTTTCAAAATGGTGAATATTTAACATCTAAAGTCATTGTAATTTCACAAAAGTAGTTTGTTTTGTGTGTAGATTTTCATTGTATTTTTTTGTTTTCAGATCGTCAGCCACTGTGAACATCTGTCCGATAATACTCTAAGAAATTGCATCTCAATACTCTGATGCGCCATTCATCTATGTGTATGTGTTTAGATATGAGGAATAACTGACATCCTTATTGATCCTGATTTGTATATTATTCATCATCAAATTTGAAGATTATGTTGCTTTGTAGAGTCGTAGGAACACGTTTCAAAATGGTGAATATTTAACATCTAAAGTCATTGTAATTTCACAAAAGTAGTTTGTTTTGTGTGTAGATTTTCATTGTATTTTTTTGTTTTCAGATCGTCAGCCACTGTGAACATCTGTCCGATAATACTCTAAGAAATTGCATCTCAATACTCTGATGCGCCATTCATCTATGTGTATGTGTTTAGATATGAGGAATAACTGCCATCCTTATTGATCCTGATTTGTATATTATTCTTCATCAAATTTGAAGATTATGTTGCTTTGTAGAGTCGTAGGAACACGTTTCAAAATGGTGAATATTTAACATCTAAAGTCATTGTAATTTCACAAAAGTAGTTTGTTTTGTGTGTAGATTTTCATTGTATTTTTTTGTTTTCAGATCGTCAGCCACTGTGAACATCTGTCCGATAATACTCTAAGAAATTGCATCTCAATACTCTGATGCGCCATTCATCTATGTGTATTTGTTTAGATATGAGGAATAACTGCCATCCTTATTGATCCTGATTTGTATATTATTCTTCATCAAATTTGAAGATTATGTTGCTTTGTCGAGTTGTAGGAACACGTTTCAAAATGTTACTGTCCTAATGCGGCGTGTCGCCTATGTTACTTGTGTTTTTGTATATTTTTAATACTTACTTACTTACTTACTCAGCCTTCTTCTTGTGTCCAGTATTGAACAAAGGCCTCCCTCTTGGACTTCCATAAATTTCTGTTGGACGCAACTCTCCTCCAGTGCAGGCCCGCCACTCTTTTAATATCGTCGGACCATCTTGTTTGGGGCCTACCCACGCTTCTGCGTCCTGTTCTAGGCCTCCAGTCCAGCACTTTCTTCGTCCATCTATCATCAGACATACATATTTTTAATACAGTATGCCAATTCTGAATCTTAGTTTCTGTTGAACTCCAGATGTGGGGATGGGGAAAAAATTATCTTTTATTTAATTTAGAACTCTGGGAGTGATTTTGAACAGTACTTCTTTATTCGACGATTTATAGGGAAGAGGAAATACAACATACAGTACTACACTGCAAATGTATGAGGTGTTGCCACCATAAAAATACTATAAATAAAAATATAATTATTGTTGATTCAACAGTTGCACTAACTTTGTATAAGGAAATAGTTCATTTTGACAGCATTTGAGCTGTAAAAGTTGGTTTAGTTAGTGCGACTAAGATTCAGAATTGGATATAATATCCTTGTATGAACAATTTAAGATGAGAGTCAGCTGCCAAATATAAAAATGAATTCATATTCTGCTATATTCAAAGAACTCTTAATTTATTTAATATTGACAGTTGTAATATAACTCTTGCCTTTTACTAAAGTTGTAATATATTTTTATTAAGGCATTCCGCTTGACAAGTGATTTGTGCCTGTTTGCCTGTATTAAATTATGTTCAGTATTATAACTATAATAATGCAATTTGTTCTTAAATGTTATACTTAATATATGTTTCTTATACTGTAATAAATCAATTTTCAAAAAGTATTGTTTCATTTTATCAAGAAAAAAAAATTATGATTTGAAAAGTAGTACCTACCTATAATATACACATATTATGTGCCATCTGTGGTTATTCTGGAAAGCTTTTATTACAAACTATTACACTGCAGTCTCAATAGATGGCAGTGTATAGTTCCCCCAGAATACCAATATAATCATAATGAATTTCGAATCCCAATATTGGTACCTTTAAGTCGGATCTTCCATACATTTTTTCTGTCAATTTTGTTTGTATGGAGTTGCGTCTCTTATTACGTAGTATTATATTCTCTTTGGTCCTAGAGATACTGGTGTTTAAACTGTGTCTCACTGTCCACAAGGCAGCACACCACCCACTGAGCTGTTCCGCTGACGAAAATGTGTGGTGAAGGCTGTGCTCAGCTTCTTAAACTCGTTGAACTCAAAAGGGCAAATACCTCTAAATTTGCAGAAAGAAGAAACAAAGTCGCAGCGTCATCTGCCTGGAATAGATTGCCTTCAGACAAAATTGAAAATGCTACCATTCAAGAGAAATCACAGCGCCCTTGAAATGGCCATGGATCATTAAACGGCGTCTTGTATAATTTGTTCAGTCATCATTATTATGTGTGTATATCTCAAACATGGATTACTCTAATGGAAACTTTGTATTTGTAATTCAACAAATTGGCAAAAAAAGCTTGCGTACGCGCATATCAATTAATGGCAGAATTTTGTTTCAAACAATAAAAAGGTATTTTGTAAAAGTATTTTGTGTAAAATACAAAATACTCAAAAAAAGTATTTCAAATAAAATACAAAATACTTTTTACAAAAAGGTATTTGAAATACAAAATACAAATACGTATTTTGTATTTTGTATTTGTATTTTAAATACTTTTATTTCAAATACGTCACATCTCTGGAAGGGACATATGACGTCATCAAAATGGCGCGTTCGGATGTGGCGTTTTCGCGGAAGTTCAAAAATCGAAATTTCAAAATGCTATAAAACAGAAACTAAGCAACGTATCGAAAAAAAAATTACCGATATGTGTTACTGATTACTTTATTTATTATTTTGAAGAATAAAAAAAATATGTGCAAGTTCCCTATTGTTGACAAGGCAGCTAAAACTTATAATGTTGCGGACATGGAAGTACTTAGAAAAAGTCCACGTGCGTCGTTACAAGATTTTGTGATTCTGCATCAATTAAAAGTAAATCTCTATATTTTCTTTCATTCATATTATCTAAATTTGTTCGATATATAACACAAATGATTTTTCCTTTCACAAATTATGATGAAAAGATGTTTAATAAACAATATTCTCAACATAATATTTTTTTCAATAGTTTCCTATTCTATAGTTCATTTCCTTGATATAACATGTTGAATGTGAATAAGAAACTTAAAATATCCAATAATATTTAGATTTATTAATGAAGATGATTCAATTTTGTCATGTTCTTAGCCATATTTATACAAATACATAAAGTACGTCCACCGAGAAGATGCAATTGTCCACGTGAACAATTCTGAGAACGTTTAGTACATCCAGGCAAATTTCAATAAAAGGCCGTTTCTTCTACTCCGTATTTTTTAAATAGCTTTTAAATGACTGTACCCTTTTTATAAAGTCACTACCGATCACGCGGCTATAATTAAAAGTTTGCTTTTGAAACCTTATAAAAGGTATTTTCATTGCAATTGTGTAAATTATCTTTCCATATATATTGAAATTACCCTTTCTACTTTTCGTTAAAAAAATATTTACCAACAGATTCAAATACATTGCTTAAACGAAATACATTATATGAAATAGCGGCTACACGGAAAAATCACCTCAATTTATATTGTACATTAGAGATATTTTTTTGTACTTCTTTTCGAATAGATATGTTTTTATTATTTGACAGTGAATATTAGACACTAGCCGTGTAACCCCATAGAGGTAATTTGGCGCAAATCAAAAATGAGGTTTCGGCGAAGAATAAAACTTCTTGATGTTAACATTTTTTTCGAGAATGCGATTCGCAATGTGACAAGTGGAAAATTGGAGCAATTGTTTAAAACACGTGATTAAAGTAGAAAAAATATTTTGGATGTCAGATGGAATGATGGATGATGCTTTCGACCAATTCGTGATAAATGTTGGAAACACGTCCGATTCCTCATCTCTCTGATTAATTGTTTCTTTTTTTTAATTTAGCTGAAATTTTTTTATAAATCTTTTTGTGCTTAATTCCGACATACAGTAATTCCTCAAATTTATTTTATAAATTAAGATATATGCACTTACAAAGTAAATATATGTTATATGAAAGTAAATATATGTTATATGAAAACTGGGCCGATTTAGTCTATAAAATTTGTTATTTTTACTTTAGTTCTATTAATTATTCTATGTTATCACATTTATAATGTTTGTTCGTTTTGCTATAATTATTTTTGTGTTGACACTTTGTTAAGGTGTTTAATTAATTATTCTATGTTCTCGTATTAATAATGTTTTTTGTTTTGCTATAAGTATATATATATTATGTCACGTTGACATGTAAAATGTTTTAATCAATAATTTCATTATCTTTCTAAAATTTTGTTCCATGCATTACTTAAATAACACTTATTCCAATCAGTTACCTGAGTCTGCCCAAAAATAAGCTTCAAAAAATTTAAAATGAAATAATCAAATCATTTAGTAAAATAAGATTTTTTTGTATAGGTACCTATGTATAATCATAAAATTTCGATAAACGGTCCCTCATGTTTCAGTTTGTAATAAATATTTTTTTTTAATTCAATAATTTTGTATAATCCAAAGGGTTGTGTATTGACACAGAAAATACATTATAATATTTTTTTTTTAAAAAAAAAGATATATCTGGGTTTTGTTTAGAAACCCAAATACAACCTTATACACCTTTCACAGTAAGCTAAAAGCTTGTGTCGTAAAAGGGGAGTTTGCCGGCACCTGGCATCGAACCACGGACCCCTTGTTCACGAGGCCGAGACTCTACCTCCAGGCTACCGACGAACTAAAACCTATATTGAAAAAAACACACTGTTAAATTTTCACATATAAAAAATCTGAAGCGTTTTCGTCGAGTTATCTCGACATTATTGAGAGCACTACAATAAAGATAATCTTAAAACAGTATGTTTTTTTAATATTACAAAATTACAATATTTTTATTATGCACACTGGGCAATTTCTATCCAGTATCTATTCTGCGAGCGGCCCATCTGATCACGTGAACATCACGCATTTCTAATGTTATTGTCGAGTGCATGGATAGAAAGACTGAAGTATAGTTAACTTTGGTATAAATATTGTTTTAGTAATACCTATATGGTATGTCTTATAGTTTTATTCACGTTCAGTAAAAATAAGGAGAATATGTCGCAGACTTTCATGTGCTTTATAATTTACAGTTATTGAAGTGTTTTTGGTTGTGCCATGTTGTTGTTTTCTTGTTCCTTCCTTTTATACGTTCAAGAAAGAAGTTAATGGTTGCTAGTCTTCTGTCTCATCTACTTATTTGGAGGTTCCCCATGGTTTTAATTTTGTTTTTTTTTTGTGTATTCATACACAATGAGCAGTCCTGCCTCATTCCTACCACTTTATCCCATCCCCATATCCTATCATCTATGTCGTATCGCGTATCCGGAATTGTTTATATTGTTTTTATATTTAAGTAGTTTTTTATTTTATATGTATATTTGTTTTAGTATTTATATATATGTATATATTTTCAATTATTTATTTACTTAATTTACTTACTTTTTTTATTTTATTTTTTGTTTAATGGGTTAGTTGGAAGATATCGCGCTTCTGCGATAAACTCGCCCATTGCACAAATTTATTTGTCTGGTTCTGCAATGTTTGTGTTTTAATAATGTTTGTTTTTTTGTGCAATAAAGATTTTTATTATTATTATTATTATTATTTCTTGAAATTTCACGACGCCATTATGGTGTGATGACATGTCAGGAAACAAGATGACAACAACACGACACATCCAAAGAGCTTCAATATCTACAAAATTTGAAATTTCCCGCCTACAGCGAAAGCGAAACTCAGCTGTGCGTACCCCACACAGAGATGGGGCTTTCCCTGTGAACTTCCATAGAACGATTTATTTGTATGCTGCTTGGCTTCTATACTTTAGTATATTAATTATTATTCTATGACCATGAAGTTGCAGTGAGTGGCGAATGTCACCCTGGATATCGTGAACATGGATGTATATGATCGTGAACAGCTTTGAGCGTTTTATGACCCAAAATGTCATCGTAATGGCGCCATTTTCGTAAAATTCATTCGCGGTAGTGCGTCGTACTTTACTTGATTACGTTTTTAATTTGAATTGGCTTTGATTTAGGAATGGTTTTAGGATAATGCATATTTAAACATTATTAAAAAATAAATTACTCACAAAAATCTGCACTTACCTACTATTTTAATTTCTCTACCATTTCACTTCTTAAACTAAAAAAATATGATTTTCTATTTTGAAAATTTGTATACGACAAGAATACACCATAATATACGATTGACTTCGCAATTGTTTTGACAACCGCCATCACTCAAACGTCAAAGTCTGTCAGAGCGATAATCACCTAGCTATGATTTCGGACGAGCCGATTCGTGGCACAAGAAAGACACAACATACCGGAAAACGTCATCAGGATTGTGCGGGGTGGGGGATATGTACTTTAGTGGTGGGAGTGGTCAAAGGGAGGGGGCGCCGGTGCATCCGTCATTTGTGTCATTTCGTTTTTGGTCCAGTTGCCTGCGGTTGTTACTGACGTTGATATTAGTGCACGCTGTTTATTGTTGTTTTTTTTGCCCAATTAATCACGCAGTGTTGGAGTAGTTAGTGAAAAAGGTAAGATAGTTTGAAATATTATTTAAAATGCTGGTAAAAAAAAGGTAAATTATATTTATAGTGCGAATAATTTTTGAAAGATCGTTAATTGTGATTAATAGTAGGTACCTATGTAAAAAAAACGTAATGTTTTCAATATTTATTAAATTCATACAATAATTTATTTCGTGATTGCCAGTAGGTAGGTACATAAAAGAGACGTATTTGGTTTGGTTTTATTTTCATACTATAAATTTGTATTTCGATCGCCACATTGATACATTGTTTGACCTCAAATTTGGCTAATTGTGGACATTGATCATTGTGGAACCGAATATTGCTGATAAGATTATTAATTCTCGTGGTATTTAATGGGTAGCATTATATAATAAATAAATAAAAAAAAAATCCATTATTGGCATACAATCAATGCCTTTGTGAATTCAATTAATTATTTCTCTTTGTAGATTTTTTTTATTGGTCACGTGACGTGCTTGTTTATTTATTTATTTTTTAGTGTCTAGATTCCCTAAATTTTCTGTAGAGATCCTTTCAGTATACTTGTTTAATATGCGTCCTCACCAGCTTTCTCTGGATGGTTTACCACCCTTCTGCCCTCTTGTACAGCTTCCACTATCTGTATTTTATCGGGTCAGGGACCCAATGTGCCTAGGTTCTTCCTTGTCCATTGCTGTTTCCAAGCTCCCTAGCCACTGTTTAGAGATTCTTTCAAAATTCATGTTTAATATGTATCTTCACCAGTTTCTTCTGAGTTGTTTACTGACCTTCTGTCCTCTTCTTCAGCTTCCATTACCTGTATTCTTGATCCTCTCACCCTTTGTAAGCATTTATGTCTATTGTCCATGTGTTGGAATAGATTGATTTAATTATTGTGTTATTTATGCATATATGATCATCTGCTGTATAAGTTTACATAAATGTTTCATATTATTTCAGATTGTTTGAACACTCTTCTACCATGGATCCAACTCTTTTTTGTGATATATTATGCGACAAAATCTTTAGCAGAAAAGATTACAAAGTTCGACACATGGAAAAGTCCCACAATGATGAATTTATAAAGAATTTCAAAGCGTTCCTATACAGTTGACGAGAGTATTGGAAACAGGTACCTATAAAATATATATTACTAATCTATTATTACCATACCACTGTAGGTACTACTTATACCATCACAGTGCATCCTACAAGTGGGGTAGCAAGCAGACTAGCTGCATGTAATAAACTAATGTAATAATAAAACTAATCTTGCCTTGTATTTTCTACTATACTGTACTATACCCTCACGCCGTGTCCCAAGTGGGGTAGGCAGAGAGAACGGAACGCCAAACAGATCTATCTTGTATTTTCTCTTTTTATAAATATTAATACTTCTATCTCATTCATATGTTTTCAGCGATTCTCTTTTCTGTAAAATGTATACTTCATTCTAAACACAACTGATTAATTCACAGGTTATTCTACAAAGAAAATTTTATCAATCATATTAATTTTCATAACTTGATATTTAGATTTTATATACGAGTGCTAGAGTTTAAATATTGTGTTACCGAGAATGAGTGAACGGTTGCTCCAAAATGTTTTGACTCTCATAGTTAATTAATATAGTTGATTTTTAAAATGTTTTTTGTTATTATTGTTTATTGAATATTGATATATAAACTATTAATCAACTCCACATTATTATTTTTCAGAATTTTTTTGAAACAAAACATTATTGATGCACACAGTAAATCTTGAGATACATCAACATCCACCTCCTCAAAAACTGAAAAAAAAATAGCACGTCCTGACTGCAGTTTACAATGTCAAATGTCAAAATAAGTGTTTGATTGTTCATCTAACAGATAAGTCACATCTACCAAGATCACATGCAACAGCTGACATTCAGTTCAATGGAAGGTATATTCTTCAATCATATTTTATTTGATTTGAAATGCAAACAGAGTACAGGGTAAGAATATTAAGTAACATTTATTATTTTCCCACTTATATTTTATGTTCACTTGAGAGATCTACGCACTAAAGAAAATATGTAAAATATGAAATGAGGGACGGTAAAATCTAAGTGAAACTCTTACTTACTAACCTCCCCTCCTTTACCAGTATAGATGTTACAGGAATATTATGAGCTTCTTTAATTTAGTTTTTAAGTCAAATAGAATATATAATCTATAATTTCATATTTGCATATATGATCTTAATTATTTATATTTTTTCAAAGTTCACGATATAGAAGATGTGAATGGAAAACTACTTGTTACTCCCTTGTCAGGCATTACAATGCGATGCAAATATCTGATCGTACTCTATACTACTTCGTATGCCACCGAAATGAATTTTTTGCTGTAACATTGTATGTAACTTCTTCATTGTTTACCGGAAAATAACTATATGTTTTCAACTTATATTTAATATTTGTTATGGCTTTTTTTATGTTATATGTTGATAAATAAAATAATGCAAATAAACATCGTGTTTAAATTTTTATCATCGTGTTACATTTATAAAGTATTTGCTCTTGCCCCTGTATACCTACTCTTAATTCTCTACCTACTTTTTTTATAAGGGGGTTTCTCTTTTGGATATCGAAGTAGGCATATTTTATTTCCTTCAGAAACAGTCTATAAGAGGTCTGATATTCTCTTAATTCTCTACCTGCTTTTTTATAAAGGGGTTTCTCATTTGGATATCAAAGTAGGCATTTATTTCCTTCAAAAACAGGCTATAAGAGGTCTGATATTCTCTACCTGCTTTTTTATAAAGGGGTTTCTCATTTGGATATCGAAGTAGGCATATTTTATTTCCTTCAGAAACAGTCTATAAGAGGTCTGATATTCTCTTAATTCTCTACCTGCTTTTTTATAAAGGGGTTTCTCATTTGGATATCAAAGTAGGCATTTATTTCCTTCAGAAACAGGCTATAAGAGGTCTGATATTCTCTACCTGCTTTTTATAATGGGGTTTCTCTTTTGGATTTGGATATCAAAGTAGGCATGTATTTCCTTCAGAAGCAGGCTCTGAAAGGTCTGATATATTCTGATTCTCTACCTAATTTTCTTATAAGGCTGGGGGCAACCTTTGGATATCTAAGTAGGTATGGCTTTCCTTCAGAAGCAGGCTATAAGAGGTCTGATATACCTACCTACTATTTTATAAGGCTGGGGTCAACATTAATTTGAGGTCAACCTTCTTTTGATATCTAAGTAGGTATGTATGTCCTTTGTGAAATCTGTTTGCGAGGGATGGAAGATACAATAAGGACATTAAATGAAGAAAAGTTGCCGCGCCAATGCTAGAGTGAATGGTGCACTTCGATCCATTGTTAGCAATAGCAATGTGTCGAACATGGCAAAAATGCTGGTGCACAATACTCACAATAACATTCTGGTACCGATATTTATTCATGCAAGAGAAACTTGGACTTGGTTAAAGAAGGACGAAGGTGGAATAAATGCTGTATGGAGATGTGTTCACTGAGAAAAATGGTAGGTATAACGTTGCGAGATCGAGTGAAGAATAAGAATATCAGGAGAATGAGAGGAGTGCTGTGGACAGAATGCGTATAAACAAGTTACGATGGTTTAAACATGTTGAGCGAATGCAGGATGACGAAGAGGATCTATTTATCTGAAAGAGGGGGTGTGGCTTGATCACGTAGATCAAATTCTTAAGGACGGCCTCGTGTTGAGCAAGAGAAATCGGCGTGTATGTATGGAATCTGGATGAGTGTAAAGGAAGTATGTAAGGATAGATCTATATGGCGTTCCATTCTCTCTGCTTATCCCACCTGAGGGTATATTATAATATGTATGTCCTTGCAATACTTAAAGATAAATACATTTTTTCATTCAATACCGCTGCAAGGCTTATTTTCTGCGAAGATAAGGGTAGCCACATCACACCTTTGCTGGAAAAGTTGCACTGGTCAAGAGTTAGTGAAAGGGACCAATACAAACTGCGCTTTATAGTCTACAAAGCTTTGAACAAAATGGCACCTCAGTCACTTTCTGAGCTCTGTGTTCTCAAAACACCTGCAAGTAGACCTCTACGCTCAGCTAAGACATCCACTAACATGCTGGACGAAAACAACAGAGCAAACAAGTCCTGCTTCCATGATAGAGCTTTTGGAGTCGCAGGACCCGTCATTTGGTACCGACTCCACGAGGACCTCCGTAAGAACCAGCCGATAACAACGTTCAGGAGCAAGTTGAAGACATCGCTCTTCCAACATAGTTTCCCGCGCCCTTGAGATGGATGCTCCATAAAATAAATCATCCAATATAATAATAACACTCATATCCAAATCAACTCATTCTCCTACTATCCTCATTCTTCACTCTGTCCCGCAATGTTTTACCAACCATGCTTCTCAGTTTCATTTGAAAGGGATATAAAAAAATATTATTTATGAAGGAACACACTAATAGATAGTCCATAATTACAAAACAATTAGGTAAAAATGCTAAATTTTGATAATAAACTTGAGATTGTAAATATTACACCACCAACTGCAAGTAAGTTTTATTGATATTAGATGAATGGAGAAAACATAGTTATACTCGTAATCATATGACTACTGTCACTACTGTATAATATTTCAAGTGATGACATAGTATAAGAACCAAAGACTTTTATTGTAAAAGTCTTTGAATGGATCCAAGAAACATTTCAACAGAAACATATGAATAGAGAGGTATTTTTTTTAAAGAAGAACTATACATAATGTAACACATATAGACGAGTTAGTACCTATAATACAAGATTCATCTTAGTTTGGGACTAGCTCGATCTGTGTGAATTGTCTATTTATAAAAGAAAATCACACTAATCGAGCTAGTCCCAAACTAAGATGAATCTTGTATTATGGGTATTGGGTACATATCCGTGCCCTTGAGATGGATGCATTACAGGAAAATTGTGAAAACATATCTATCTATAAGTACTATCAAGACAAATCCCATTAAAAGAGTTAACAACAGATAAACTGCGTGTAATAAACATACAAATTGCCCTCTCCGTGTCAGTTAAAGACCTTATAAATAACTCACTAATAATGTAGGTAGTATAAAATACTATGTATTATACTGGTATGTAGTGGTTTTAGGATACTTGTTGAATTCGTTGTTTATAATATATTATATAGGTCGTCCTCCCCGCGCCATGAAAATAGTATTATGAGAACCATTCCTTTTCGTCAAATCGAGTGTATTATAAATTATAAGCAAAAAATAATAACTCCCACTAAATATTTCAATAATAATTAAAAAAAAAGAAAAAGCTCAAAAGGCTGCCGCTTCAGTTTTACTATGTAAAATTACATAGAATATTATTGGTATCCTTAAGATCACAAATAATAATTTACGAAAATAGCAATGCACTCTTCTTCCTTTTTTTCAAAACACTGAAATGAGCATTATTTTTGAATAGTAGTTTTACAATGGCTTTATAACATTTTTGTGAAAAATTTTTAGTGATCTCTAAATTGTGGAACCACAAAAAGAGCTATTTTGAAAACCATAATGAATAAAAGTCATCCTTTGCTATTGCATTTAACAACAGTCTTTGAGTTTTTTTTTTATTATTATTGACATATATGGTGGGCATATTTATTTTTTACTGCTCAGGATAGAAAAGCTTGGAGATCTATTGTTTCGGAGGCAAAGGTCCTACAAGGGCTGTTCGGCCATCGGAAGTAAGTAGTAAGTAAGTAATATTTTGTAATATAGGTACCTACTCGATTTGGTGAAAAGGAATAGTTCCCATAATACTATTTTTATGGCGCGGGGAGGATGACCTGTATAATAATTACTGTACTATAGGTACCCTAACTCCGTCGTTAACCTTCACAGATCGTTCTTAGAACAACGAAGAAATCATTTGTTTCCAACTCGGCACCTCGGTACACTCATGGTGTCCGCGGTTGGCTGTAAATAAGCTACGATATTTTGGACATGTTGAACGAATAAATGAGGAAAGTATGAGAAAGAGGATACTGTCTATCTATCTATACCCTTACACTGTGTCCCAGGAGGGGTAGGCAAAGAGAACGGAACGCCATATAGACCTATCCTTACATACTTCTTTCGTTTCCTATACATTTCTCATACATGCACTGCGATTTCTCTTACTCAACACGCGGCCGTCCTTTAAGATTTAATCCACCTGATCAAGCCACGTGGTTTTTGGACGTCCGCGCTTCCTCACACCATTTCTCTCAGATAAATACATCCTATTCGTCATTCTTTCATCTTGCATTCGCTCAACATGTCCAAACCATCGTTACTTATTTACATGCATTCTATGAAGTAATATAATTCTATGCATTCTATCCACAACATTCTTCTCACATCCGCTCATTCTCCTGATATCCTCATTATTCACTATATCCCATTATCCTCATTATCCTACCAAACTTCTTAAAGATAATCTAGACCTCCTTATGCCAACGATCACACAGATTTTCGAACTATCTTTAACGCGTGGCATTATACCAGCACTCTGGAAAGTGTCGCATGTAATTCCGCTTCTCAAAAAGAGCACACTCGACGCCGACGACGCAACCAATTACCGGCCTATCTCCAACCTTCCTTTTCTATCTAAGGTACTCGAGCGCGTAATTGCATCCCAGCTGACAGCTTACCTTGAAAGCAACGACTTATATCAGAGTTACCAATTCGCTTACAGGAAAAACCATTCCACCGAATCCGCCCTTACAAGACTGACATCCGACTTAATAACGGGCGTCGCATCAGGAAACATCGGCCTAGTGACGGTCCTCGACATGAGCGCCGCCTTCGACACCGTGGATCACACAATGCTCCTTCAATGTCTCGAGACCGAATACAATATTCACGGAACCATTCTGGAATGGCTGCGATGCTATCTAACCAATAGAAGGTGGTCCGTAAAAGTGGAATCTGGGTCAACCAACGAAGATGTCGTTACTCAAGGAGTACCGCAAGGATCAGTCCTTGGTCCAATACTGTTTATATTGTACATAGGATGCATTGACCGCCTCCTGGAAGAGTGTGGCATGCAAAACTACGCATACGCCGACGATCGTGTCCTTGTTAGTTTCTGTAGCCCGGATCAAAAGGACAATCTAGTGGCTACCACTGTCCGGTGCGTTGAAAAACTCTCGTCCATAATGGCCCAGAGACGCCTAAAACTGAATCCAACCAAAACCGAATTTATGTGGGTTGCCTCCCCAGGACGCCAACATCTCATAGACACCAAACAAATCTCTGTCGCTGGCACCAACATAACACCATCGCGCACAATATCCGTTCTCGGCGTCTTACTGGACGAAGCACTCTCCATGGAAGCCCAAGTATCCAGGACAGTAAGCACAGCCTTTTTCCACATTCGTCAACTGCATCTCGTATCCAAAAATCTATCTGTAGATGCAGTAAAAAGTCTGATCGCCTCCTTTGTCATCTCTCGTCTGGATTACTGCAACATCATATACACAGGACTGCCCCAGACTCTTCTCAATCGCCTCCAGATGGCTTTTAATGCTGCCGCCAGGACTATCTACAGAGAGAACAAGCGTTGCCACATCACTCCACTACTAAAAGATCTACATTGGCTGAGGGTCCCAGAGAGAGTGGAGTTTAAATTGTGTCTCACTGTCCACAAGGCCTTATGCGGCACGGCACCCACATGTCTAACCGAACTCTGTTCCGTCGACGAAACTCCGAGACGACCGCTGCGCTCGGCCTCTTCTGCTGTCAACAAACTCGTGAAACCCAATATGGCGAACACCTCCAAATTTGCAGAAAGGAGCTTCAGAGCCGCCGCGCCATCCGTCTGGAACAGACTGCCCACAGATCTGAGGGTGAATCAGTCCACAACCACGTTTAGAACCAAGTTGAAAACACTACTGTTCGGGAGAAGTCACGGCGCCCTTGAGATGGTCACGGATCATTAAACGGCGCCACATATAAATAGTCCGATTATTATTATTATTATCCCGCAACGTTTTACCAACCATTCTTCTCAGTAAACGCATTTCCACGGCGTCCACTCTCGTCCTTCTTCAACCACGTTTCACTTGCATACAAACAAAGAGGGTATTCTATTCTATTCTAATGTAATACTACTGTAATGCTTAACTGACGAGTGCAAGTGCTCAAATACGAGCCTACGCATGATGGATAAGAATAAGGTACATACTTATCTGAAAGAAAGGGTGTGAGGAAGCGCGGGCGTCCGAGAACCACGTGGTTTGATCACGTGGATCAAATTCTCAAGGACGGCCATGTTTTGAGTAAGATAAATCGACGTGCGTTTATGAGAATGTAGAAGAAGCGAAAATAGTATGTAAGGATAGATCTTGGATAGATCTATATGGCGTTCCGTTCTCTCTGCCAACCTCACTTGGGTCCCTTTAATTCTACGTAGGTACCACAATTCATGACTGACAATATCAATTGTACAATTTATTATTATTTGTCAATATTCCTTATTAGTTGTATAATATGCTCATAAATATGGGTACTGTATTAGGCTTAATTCACAAGTGTCAACACAATATTTTAGGATGCGTTTTTGAAGGGAATTTATTCCACAAAACGGCATACAGTAGGTATTTTTAATTGTGTGTTCATTATTATTATTATTCTGAGACCTGCACTATCCCGAAATGACCCTTAGGCGTTCGTATATCATATATAGTTGCATAGG
Organism: Athripsodes cinereus; assembly: GCA_947579605.1. Taxonomy (NCBI): domain Eukaryota; kingdom Metazoa; phylum Arthropoda; class Insecta; order Trichoptera; family Leptoceridae; genus Athripsodes; species Athripsodes cinereus. Next base: position 13,272,718 of record OX388312.1, on the reverse strand, counting down.
TATATCAGTGTAAAAAGGGAATACTAAGAAATTAGTTCAACTAGCCAGTTTGCGCGCTTCGCTCGGCACTCTGTTATTAATTTATTGAGTTTATTAAGAGATTCCCATCAAAATTTACAGGATCTCAATATTATAAAATATATTATCTTTATTTTCTTAATAGTTATCACAATTAAGGTTAATTTAGTATTCACAGGCATAATATAATGATTTATTTAGCGCCGTTTAATGGAGCATTCATCTCAAGGGCGCGGGAAACTATGTTGGGAGAGCGATTTGTAGTGAAGTATTATGCAATTTTACCCAATAACTAGAGAAACAATTGAAATTACTGATTGGTGTATAGGTATTATTGCAAAATAGTGCTATCACAATAAACTAAATTATATTATAATGTTATGTTAATCGTCGTTTAATTATGGAATCGACATACAAACAGACCTTATTAGTTATTCGCACAAGAGTAACATGTGGTTCATATTATAGTTATAATATTACACATGGGGAAGACGAAGGAATTTTGAAACGATCCTTGACATTAACTGAAAAAAAAACATTCTCAAGACATCCTTCGATGAAGAGATGTAATTTATGGACTATCTATTAGTGTGTTCCTTCATAAATAATATTTTTTTATATCCCTTTCAAATGAAACTGAGAAGCATGGTTGGTAAAACATTGCGGGACAGAGTGAAGAATGAGGATAGTAGGAGAATGAGTTGATTTGGATATGAGTGTTATTATTATATTGGATGATTTATTCGGCGCCGTTTAATGGAGCATCCATCTCAAGGGCGCGGGAAACTATGTTGGAAGAGCGAAGTCTTCAGCTTGCTCCTGAACGTTGTAATCGGCTGGTTTTTACGGAGGTCCTCGGGGAGTCGGTTCCAAATGACGGGTCCTGCGACGCCAAAAGCCCTTTCATAGAAGCAGGACTTGTTTGCTCTGTTGTTTTCGTCCAGCATGTTGGTGGATGTCTTGTCTGCTGAGCGTAGAGGTCTACTTGCAGGTGTTTTGAGAACACAGAGTTCAGAAAGTGACTGAAATGCCGTTTTGTTCAAAGCTTTGTAGACTATAAGGCAGAGTTTGTATTGGACCCTTTCACCTGCTCTGTGTTGAAAGGGTCTAGAGCAGCGATGCATGCGGCCCGCCGTCGGTTTGTCTGCGGCCCGTCTGCGATTATTATATGCATCTAATAATTTATGTTATTTTTTATATAACATGATTAACATTTAATTCTATGGTTGCACCTAGTTGTGTACACAATACTGTATTAACTGATTTTATAAAAGTGTTTTCATTTACCTACCTAAATAATATTGTCGAAGGATGTGTTGTATACTGTTAAAAACAGTGTTCCTGTCATAGTTTGTGTTAAATGTGTGCAAATAAAGAAATAAATATTACAATACTTAATAAATACTTAGTGACTCGAGTAAATACTCCTTAAAAATACTTCAAACCATTTTGGTAATTCGGTGACGGGGGGGGGTAGAAATATGCGGCCCGCCCTTGCTTCATAATCTTCCGAGCGGCCCCCGTTCCCTATAAGTCTGTGCATCCCTGGTCTAGAGTGTTGTTGATAGAATGCGTATAAATAAACTACGATGGTTTGGACATGTAGAGCGAATGGACGATGAAAGGATGACGAAGAGGGAGTATTTATCTGAAAGAGGAGGTGTGAGAAAACGCGGACGTCCAAGAACTACGAAGTTTGACCACGTGGATCAAATTCTCAAGGATGGTCGTGTGTTAAGTAAGAGAAATTGGCATGCACGTATGAGAAACGTCATGAATGTAAAGGAAGCGAAAGAATTATGTAAGGATAGATCAACATGGCGTTCTGTTCTCTCTGCCTACTCCACCTTGGACATGGCTTGAGGGTATAGTATTTTTTTTTTTTTTTTAGTATAGTATAGTAGTAGTATTGATTTCAAGAGAATTTAGATAAACAAAATTATCTACCCCATATTAGATAAGGTAGGTACGTAGCATAAATTGTAAGTACCTGCCTACTTAAGTAATGTTTTGGTAGTACTGTAGTTACTTAACACATGAATACATACCTACTTATATATCCAAATGTTGGCCCCAGCCATAGAATTAAAAGTAAGTAGAGAAATAAGAAGGGAATACATACAATTGTATGAAATTATTTTTAATTTGTATTTATTCACTTTTATACGACAGAGCCTTTTACATGTTGAACAAGAATTGAAAAATAACAATTTGACAGACGAATTTGGTAAAATACAGTTTGAAGCTGCACCCATATAAATTGATGAAAAAAATATAATAATTTAAATAAAACTTAATATGTAGGCAGTGACGTAGCTATATCATCTGAAGCCGGTGGCAAATTCATTGGGTGGGCCCCGAAAGTAAAAATAAATCGTTACTTTTAATTAAATTTTAATAAATTACTTAAGTAGTTACCCAACAGTTTATCTATTATTTTGTGTACTTAAATATCTAATAAATTTTCTAATAAATTTTAGTATCCGGTACTTACTTTTTATTCTTATTTCCAAAAGCATAGGTAGTATTCAGTGGCGTAGCCTGCATTAGACGGGCCCTGTATCAAAATTTGTACTTTCTACACGTGTACATAATACATAACACATAATACAATAATTTTCTTTTGTTGTGTTTTAATATTTTGTATATTTTTTTGTAAGTAAATTTGTTTTTACTAGTTTTATGTCAATGTGTCGTGGTTAGATGGAAGAAATCATTTTATAGTGATAATCTCGCCACTGCACATCGTCCTATAGTTTTTAAAATTTTATATTATTTTGTTAACATTGTTATTTGTAATGATGATGTGCAAAAAGAATAAATAAATAAATAAAATAAAATAATACAAATATTACAAAAACGATATAGAAATTTGAAATACTTCAAAAACTCTTCGGTTTTCCAAAAGAATATTTACTCGAATCATTAAGTATCCGGTACTTACTGTGGTATTTTATTTTACAAAAACACATGGCACAAGCCTTTTACGTGTTTAGATACAATTATACTAATATAAAAATTAACAGTGACATAAAAAAAAGATGAAACAATAAATTTATAGCACCAACAGACCAACGGTAAACAAAAAAACTTTAAGAAATAAATTTATGTATATGGTGATAATTAAATTCAAATTATATAAAATTATAAAGTTGTCAGTAGGTAATTAACGATAAAATATTGAGTAAGATTAATCAATAAAAGTCTGACAATTAAAAACAATAATAACTAAGTAAAACAATGAAAAATGTAGCAATAACAGGAAATTAAAAGTATATTTATTTAAGATTAATTGAATAAAAATAAAATTAAAACTGAACAAAATTGTGAAATAAATAAATAAAATCCATAACGGTAGTAGGAATAATACAATAATGAATAGGACATGTAAGACAAAGTTGAACATGAATAATCAAAATAATAGGAATAATGTATTTATGAAATAATAAAAGGATATTAAGTGAGAAAAAAAATATAACTGCTAACTGCAATAAAGGAAAATAATTATATTACATACATACATACCATCACGTCGCTTCCTTTGCGGGGTAGGCAGAAAGGATTGAGTGCCACTTCCTTCTATCCTTGCATACATCTTTCGCTTCCGTCACTGTCATACAATTCCTCATGCATGCTCTCCTGTTCAATGTGCTCAACACGTGACCGTCCTGTAGGATTTGATTTAAATGATCTTGCCATTTAATCCTAGGACGTCCACGTCTCCGAGCACTTATCCTCTCAGCCAAATATATATATCTTCTTATAATTATATTAATATGATTATAAACATTTGAAAAAAATAAAGACTAAACTATAATGGTTAAAATGAATAGAAGTCAACAATAATAATTAAATAAGTCACAAGTTCCGAATGAAATAACTATGATATACAAATGGTAACAAAGAAAATAAGAGTCGACTGCCCAATGTCATTCAATGTCTGAAAAACTTTACAACGTCAGTTTTAAATTTGAGGAAGTTGTCGGCAAATATTATATCAGTAGCATTTCCCACCATATTCCCTAATCTGTGATAACTCCGAATATCCTGTGTATGGTCTTTAGTTGTGTTAAACTTTAATTTAAAGTACTTAGGTATATAAAATGTTTAGTTTTTACTAAATTTGATTAAAAATGGCCTTTCGGACTGGGGTCTCGTGGCATTTAGCCAGCCCTGCCACCCTTTAGTTTCGCCACTGTATGAAGGTAAAAAATATTATGAATACAAAATGATTATGTACATAGCTAAACAAATAAAAATAATAAATGAGTCATACGAAGACAGTCCTTTAGGGCCCTTAAAATCACCAACACATTTCAGCTGTTTTGACTTTTTGAGTTCAGTATTAATTTATATTTTATGAATTCCAGCTGTGATGACTTCTTCAAAATTTTGTTAGTAAGCATTGTTTTTTTTAATGTCTATAGTCACATTCATAATTCACTGGATTGCGGGTGCATTGCCGTAAAATAAGAATAGTCACATTATTATAGGTACTAATTCTACAGCAAAAAAAATGTTTTTGTAATGACTCTATCGCCAGGATAGAGATTCTCCTTTGATTCTGTTTTTTTTTATGATATCTTTTGTTTTTTCATTTTTTCCTTTTGAGACTGCCTTGGCCAAAAGCTGTTACGATCTCAGTCATCTCAGTGCAAGGTGATGTTTAAATAATAATAATAACTGACATAATAAATCTTTCACACAATCTATAAGTATTGACTGGGTTGAGATATTTTTTTTCAGTGTTGTGGGAATGAAAAAAATGTGAGAAAAAAAAGCAACATATTAAATGTGGGTATTATAATATATTTACCTACTTAAACATATTTACATGTGCACATTCATTAGTAAAATAATACTGTATTTTGTTCTGTTTGGTGTTTTTTTTATGTAATTACTATTTAAATTTTAGATCTGTTTCTATTTCTGGAATCTGTATTATTATTAAGTATTTTGTATTGTATAATACCTCTACACAGGACTTGTCCTCATGAGGTACAATAACTATTTGTATATAGAGTTGATATTTTCAACCGACGGTACTTGGGGGAAATTCATGTTGAATTAATTAAAATAAAACACTTATTTGTAGTATATCCACGGTGACTTTTTATTGGACGCGAGCCGGCTTTCAAGAGCCTCCGCTCTCATCATCAGGCTGGCGAAAAGTGCGAAGCGAAACTTTTCGCCAGCCTGATGATGAGAGCGGAAGCTCTTGAAAGCCGGCTCGCGTCCAATAAAGTAACCGTGGATATACTACAAATAAGTGTTTTATTTTAATTAATTTGTATATAGTATCTATTAATGACAATGTAGGTATGTATTAATTGACAGCTGGTATTGTATATAACTGCATGAAATAAATAATAAAATGAATAAACAAGTCCTGCTTCTATGATAGGGCTTTTGGCGTCGCAGGACCCGTCATCTAGAACCGACTCCACGAGAACCTCCGTAAAAACCAACCGATAACAACGTTCAGGAGCAAGTATTGAAGACATCGCTCTTCCAACACAGTTTCCCGCGCTCTGGAGATGGATGCTCCATTAAACGGCGCCGAATAAATCATCCAACATACACACATACATACAACACCATCACGGCATAACCCACAAGTGGGGTAGCCAGCAGATCAGTCGCATGTAACAAGCATTCAAGCCGTCCTCTCCGTACCAACAAAAAATAAGACGTTCATGATGAATGGCAATATGCAATTTCAATTATACTAAAAACAAATATGTTAAATACAACATAAAATAATACATTATTTTTTAGTAATAGTTTTACAATGGCTTTATGAATGGTATTGGGTGACCATTTTTTGGTGATCTCTAAATTGCGTAACCACAAAAAGAGAAAACTTCTTATTTATTTCATTTTACGGCAATGCACCCGCAATCGAGTGAATTATGTCTTGAGAAAACTTCGATAACCATAACGAATAAGTCATCCTTCGCTACTGCATTTAACAATAACATAATTATTATTCACAAATAAATAATATATTATTAATGATTTTACATGTACCTACTTTATTTAAAGTGACTCGAGTTTCGACATGTAATGACTTTGTCAGACTCAACATTACATGTTGAAACTCGATTCACTTTAAATAAAGTATCTACATGTAAAACCATTAATAATATATTATTTACTAGTGTATTATGGAGTTTTTCGAAATAAATACTAACAAAATTCAATAATTATTAGTGTTTCATTTATTTTTTTCATATTCGTTCTTTTTTTATTGTCATCATTGTCTTCAGTCTGCTTGGTATTTTATTCATAATATCGTTTTTAAGATTTTTACAATGCACAAGTTTTTATAACGGAGAGTTGCTCAGTACTGAGATACATCTCTTTTTGTTTATAAAAACTGTCAAAAACAATTAATCTTTCTATTTCAGATTATTTCTCTGTATCTATTGTCATTTCATACTCATACATTAATTATTGCCTTTGACACAAATTTAAATACTTAAGTAATAGTGGATAAATTTGTGTAAAAGTTTTTTTTCCTTTTTTAAAAAGATATATAAATAATAAATAAGCTCGCCCATTGTGCATACCATTATTTGTATATACAATGTTGTAAGTAATCTAATTATTTTTGTTTAAATATTTTGTACAATAAAGTTTATTATTATTATATATCTGGGTTTTGTTATAATAATAAGATAACTTTATTGATCAGAAAAAAAAATCATGAGCAATTGGCGAGCTTATTGCCTGGAGGCAATATCTTCCAGCTAACCAAAATAATGTGTGATACTATGTTGACAATGTGTAATTAATACTAAATGTGAACAGTTAAGTACCTAATACTAAATTTAATTATAACTAATTACATTCTTAGTCCTAAGTAGAACATTATAAATATGTGTCATGTTTCCTCTAATAAATACTATAAAATGAAGGATAAAGGCACGGGGAGGAGCCCAAATACAACCTTATACACTTTATTTTTAAGATTTTACTGCATTTTTGTGTAATTAACGCATTACATTTCATTAACTTGAAGATATTTGTGATCATTAGAACCATCAATATAGCATTATTCCGAATTTTGAAGGTATCCTCTCTACATTTGAATAACTGTTTCGATGTTTATATGTTGGATGATTTATTCGGCGCCGTTTAATGGAGCATCCATCCATCCATTGGGCGTGGAAAACTATGTAAGAAGAGCAATGTCTACAACTTGCTCCTGAACGTTGTTATCGGCTGGTTTTTACGGAGGTCCTCGGGGGGTCGGTTCCAAATGACGGGTCCTGCGACGCCAAAAGCCCTTTCATAGAAGCAGGACTTGTTTGCTCTGTTGTTTTCATCCAGCATATTGGTGGATGTCTTAGCTGAGCGTAGAGGTCTACTTGCAGGTGTTTTGAGAACACAGAGCTCAGAAGTGATCCCTATTAATATCACCTATTCAGATAGTAAGCCTTAACAATCGCATATTTTCGTTAACGAACAAACTTTCTCTAATTTATTAATTGTGTCGGTGCACACGTAGTAGAACTCCATAATTATGTAATTGAAACACGTGTTTCTTTCAACTATAGACCTACATATAGTAGAATCTATAGTAGAAAGAAACACTTGTTTCAATCACATAAAACTTTGACTAGTTTCAGAATAATAAAGACTGCCTCGAAATATTTTGCATTATTTTTGAAGATATAAATTATCTTCATAAAAAATAATAATGATGATATTTGCTGTATTTTTACATTAAAATCTTGGAAAAGTAAAATTCATTATTTTCTTTGATAGATATCTAGATATGACTAAAAAAAATAACAACACCTAGAACATTTCAAACAAATATCTTTTTAATTATTTAGATAAATTTACTTATTTCAACTACCTATCTATAATAATAATTATAATAAAATATATTTGAAAATATACAACTTGTTTTAAAATAAATGCACCATTTTGTGGGAAAACCACCGTAAGGATCCTGAACAACTGGGTTTTGAACTTTCTTTCATTGGGGAACTTTGGGTAATTTTTCCTTCCCATTATATCTCCCAAAATGCAGAGATCGAAGATGTATGAAGAAAGAAGGCTTTAAGATAATTTAATTGAAGAAATATCTTATAAGAGAATAAATAATGCATGTTCGCCAATTCATGGTACTTAGGTACATCATAGGAATAATTCATAAAAAATAACCTAATAACGGACGAGTTATTATAAAGTTATGATAATTATAAATAATATTATATAAAAATTACAGCCAACAAAAAAATAATTAAACATACAGAATTAAATAAAAATCATTATTATTATTATAGTTTGTTATCAGGTTAGGTTAGGTTAGCTGATATGTCTGATCTCAACACTACTGTCACAATAACAACTATCAGGCCAACAAAATTATCACAACTTCAATGAATCATATAAATTCTTGAAGCTGTTCAAATCTGAAGACTCAACCAGCTCAGGTGGCAAACTATTCCAATGATTAATATATTATATTGATATAATTATTATATAGAAATAAAAATGACTATGAAATTGACACAAAAGCATGACAAAAGCAACTATACACAGCGAGTCGAATCGAAGGGTGATTGCTATTTTCATGTGAAAAATAAAAATGAGATTTGATATTTGCTCTAATATCTTTGGTGTAGGTACTCCAACATGTACAGAGGTGACTCAATTGGCACAGAGACGCCATAAATAGAGGAGGCTCGTTTCTGCCCTGTGCTCCAGAGAGTAATTACTGCCTTAAAAAGAGTAATTAATATTTATTTTTATTATTACAATATTCGCAGCAGGAAACAGTTTACAAAATATGTTAACAAAACCGGCAAAAATCCTAAAATTACAATATTGTTATCTTACTTTCAAATAAGTTTAATATTTTTTTCTCCGGGATTTTTTTCCAGCCATCAATCGTGGTACAAATTTTCAAAAAAAAATTTTTTTTACTAAAATTACAAGTACTATAGGACAGTAATAGTCTTGACTTTTGCGGGGCCCGGGCGAATCAATTTGTGCGATATATTATGTATTTTTTTAATATCAATTATCAATATCCTCATTCACATAATTTTAAAATCTGCATCCTCAAAACAGAATTACTCCATCCATATCCGTTGACCGTAGAGCGATATCTGTAACAAATCTACGGCATAATATCCCGCAAGTGAGGTAGCTAGCAGGTTGATTGAACATACGTAATAAATATGGAAGTTTGACATTCGTTATGTTTTTTTGTTTTCTTTTATGACTTAGCAGGTACAAAGCTTTATGCAATATTTACTGTGAGTTAGAGTGAGACTATTGCGTGACGACGAGAAGAGAACGACAACCATACATCAACAAACGCGAAAGGTCGTCATTCCCCTCCCCGCGCAGCTACAAAATGTTTGCCAAAGTGTCTGTCCATTACTCTATTTAGGTCCATGATAATCACCTAGCTATGATTTCGGTTGTCAACCGACGACATGCCTGATAGCAACGCGACAGTGCGAGTCGTCGGGTGACTCGCTACGGCTTCGTGAACGATTGGAGCTTCGTCAAGTGATCACTCGGCGACTGTATGAACGCATGAACGCTGCCATGGATCTCTTTATGTGTTCTTGTCTATGGATGAACTATTGATAAGAAATGACAACCCTGAACCCTTCACAAAAATGTAATGGAATCGTCGGTCTGATCAGCGGAGAATTTTGTGCATTTTGATTTGTGAATGGTGAAGACGGAAACTTTACCGATTAATTACATGTTATAAATTGTTACAATATTGGGCTCGTGTTTGAATAATGATCTTACGTTCAGTCATATATTATTTTGTATATAGTGGTATAGCATTCACAGGGTGTATGTACAATATTTGTACTGTTCGGGGCCTGACTATCAATGTCTTCGGGCAGTAAAGTTTATCACACAAAACTGATTAATATTTACTGTATATAACTGTGATAATGTGTGAAATTAGTGAATATTCCCGCGGTGTAGAATGTTAACAGGCATTTGTTGATGTGAAACTGTCAGCAGAGGTAAAGAGCCATTAGATTGACATGAAGTGTAGTTAACGTAACTAGTTGTTAATTGTTGTATAGTGTGCCGTGGTTAGTGAGAGTGTGAAAATAATGGCAGGCGTCGTTCCTAACCTGGGGAATGTGCCTGTGCAGCTGAGACCTGTAGAGGTCCACAAAACTTTGCAGGATGGAGAGAAATTCATCAAGTGGGATGAGGTGAGTAAATGCTGATCTACATGCCGACATCGGAGCATTTCAAGCGGCACTGAAGTTTTACATTTCCCATACTTGTAATAGCTTAACTGTCACTCTACTCTGGGTGTGTGCTTTGTATACCTACCTGTACCTGACAGACTACCTTGCCACCCTGTTAATTTGTCATCACAGACTACCTGCAATGAACCTTATAATATACTGCTACTGCTATACCATCATAGCATATCCCACAAGTGGGGTAGCCAGCAGACCAGCTACATGTAATAGATATTGAAACAAAAAAAAGATACATACCGAATGGGTGGCGAACCCCATTGCTGAACTATATAAATATATGTTGTTTCGGATGTTTTCCCGTAGTGAACCATATTTTTTTTTTTTTAAATATCTTTTATTGATAAATACACAGTATACATTGATATTACATTAATAAAACAATATAACACATAGTAAAAATGCTCCCTCCATAAGCAACTAAATGCTTGTGCGGAGGGTCGGATTTCAATTATAACATTAACACACATATAAGAATCAGCTAGAAATATTAATACACATATAAGAATTTGTTACTAATAGCAAACTTTCAGTTCTCATGTTACATTCATCAAACGTTCAACAAAATCTACCAGCACAATACAAAATTAAACCAATACAATTATTCACAACGTCAAAACAATGTACAAATCAGTTGGATCAATTTTCCTCTCATCAACATGAACACAAACACACATACACAGAAATACATCACTTTTACGCGATTCAGTGCTCAATGATGACATCATGAGCCTGAATCTCAAAATTGTCGCTGAAAGTGTTATCCCGTCTTATCCGGCTTGTAGCGCTTCTTTATTATTTTTATAAGTTCGTCGCCTCTTGGAGTCTTTCTCACGTCCAATGGCAGGTTATTGAATTGGGTCTCTCCGAAATATGTGTAATGCTGCTGACCAAAAACTGTGCGTTTCTTAGGTCGAACGAATACATATTTATGTCTGGTACGATTCTCAGTAAGGAAATAATGATATTCCGGTTCTTTGAGAACCTGCAGAATACAAAGTTTAGAATAGAGGTCTCTAAATTTAGGAACTTTAAACTCTGTAAATATTTGTTCGGTAGGGTAGTCTCGTGGTCTTTTCAAAATTATTTTGATAATTAATCTTAATATATGGCAATATGGTATGGCAACGACATACAACCGAAGGTTACCCAGAAACCTATCTTAACACACATATATCGTCGTCGGTTCTATGAAACCTCTTATGTGCTCCAAAACAAATTTTACAGGAGACGCAAAAAACTGTTTAAAAGTTCACAGATCAACAAATGTAATCAATTTATTATCAAATTCATGTAAAAATGTCAAAGTTTTACATGAATTTAATAATAAATTTGATTACATTTGTTGATCTGTGGACTTTTTAAACAGTTTTTTGTGTCTCCTGTAAAATTTGGTTTGGAGCACATTAAAGGTTTTGATTCAAGTTCCATTGTCTCGTTATTGATACATGTAAACTCCATAGTAAGCATGTACCCATACTTATTTAACAAAGCAAAATTATATTTTTTATGCAGCTATTATGGCATGTTCAGAGTTCTGACAATATTTATCTTCTGTCTGGTGCAATTTAGTTTTTTTTTGCAATAAATTTGGTGATCTTTCATGCTCCCTATGTTGGCAAATGGAAAAATATTTTAGATATTATTTTGTGATGGTTAAATGTTTATCATTCCTATCCACAGAGGAATACTAATCAATAATCTTCTCAGCTAATTAAAATATTTCTCTTTTAACAATCAATAAAGGTAATAATCTTTATTTTGTAGGTACTGCTATTATGGATAAATAATAATTATAATTTTACTTTTCTGAAGTAACTAACTGCATAGGCCACCTAGAAAATAAAAGTGACAATAACTAACATTTACAGAAAACAATGCTTTTGATAGTTATTTACAAAGTGTATAAAAAAATTAACTGAAGTATTGAAAATAATGTTGATGTATAAAACCGTTAAGATGGTCTGAAAACTTTTCAAAGATACAAGTAATTTTTTCTTAAAATTTATTTTTATTCTTCTACAATTATTGTACATAGTCTCCTTGTTAGCCTAGTCTAGGAATTTATTTTTCAGAGGTACATCAAACCTAAACCAGTGATATGTTATACCTAGATTTGCAATATGAATCTCAAACATGTACCATCAATAAAATCTCGTTGCGGTCCTTGGTGCCGGAATTTTTAGTTTGAAAAAAAGCGACACACATATCAATTGTTTGTAGATAACAAGAGATAGACAATATGAGAATGGGGATTATTACAGACGACAAAGGCCGGTAGATAGAGATGAATATATATACAAAAGAAAAGAGATGAATATATATTACTCAGGTATTGTACCTCGACGGGTGGGTACACATTTTTAGAGAATATTTGTATGACATTGCAAATCTAGTTGTAACATATCACTGACCTAAACATAATTTTTAATACTATTTTTATATAGATATGTATTGTTTCACCTGAGAAATAATACTCCCAAAGTAGTTTTTGAACACAATATTAATTATTTGCATTTTTCACATCATAAGTATACTTACATTTTTTCATTTGACTGAATTTTAGGGTGGGTTGGGGTTGGTTTGGTGTTATTTTGTGCTGCAGCACATTTATTTACAATTATTTTTATGTTTGATTGATTCTTGATTAGATTAGGTAAAATAGCATTCAGACTGTTTCACTTTGGGTGTGTGAGGGTCCTCCAGAGTGTCAGGGTCAAAGCTGTACATCCAAAGTGAACATCATTTTATTCATTAACCACAATTTCACTGCCATGTAATACTCTCAGTCGCGTATTAGTAGTCCGATGTATTTTTGTAAAAAAAAAATGAATAACAATTATTAAAAATTGAAACAAAATAAATAGGTTCATTTTGTTAATGATTCTGACATTCAATACTATTTCATAGAGAATATGACAAATGAGGCTTATAGTTCCAATTGGCGTTAAGTCCATTTTACTTGATTTTCTGAGAGGCCCATATTTTTGATAACTACTGATGTATTATTTATTTATTTGAATCAATTATATACAGAATATACATGGTCCTGTTAACTCATAAAAGTCAACAGGTTCTAATATAAAACATAGTTATTAATATGAGGAAAGTAGTTGTTGCAAGTATACTCAGTTCTAAAGATGTTTATCCAGAGAATGAAAATGCAGAAAATAATTAGAAATACTATAGATTCACCTCACAAATATTAAATCATTTTGGAGTTAACAAAGTTTGATACTTTCATAAGGATTTAACAGTTTTTGGAATACACATATGTTTACAGATTCTGGTCTTTAGGTACAAAAGCTTAGGGCCAAAATTACCAATTTTCTCTCACCTTTTACGATGTTCTTGTTCCTTTATTCACAATTCTTTATTAGTTTTTCCCTAGATGTGTAATCAGGGGCCGTAGACAAACCGTACTTAGCGATCGACTACTGGCGAATTTTTCGACAATCTACCTACATTTACCATACAATTATGCATTATTGTTGCGGTTATTGACGAAAATTCGTTTGTAGTCGATCGCCAAATGCGTGTTTGTCTAGGGGGTCTGCTACAATTTCACAGTTTTTAGTTACAAGACTCATTTTGATCAATCTTTTTTTTAAATAAAGCAAGCACTAATTATACTAAGGTCGCCATATTGCATTTGGATAAATCTAGAGCTGTGACTGGCTGTCTACGGACTTATGGTTGTTTAAAACAAAATGTAAGACAGACTTAACGCTGTTGGGAAAAAAACTATTTTTTTGACAGCGATTTTCTTGTATATTTAGTGGAGAATGGAACACACATAACTATTGGGTCAAGTATTCATAAAACAGATAGTCTATTCCAATCAATGTTTAGTTGAAATTTGATATAAATTGGACTTAACGTCGATTGGAACTATACACCTCAAATAATAGAAAAAAACTTGCTTATGGTCGTTCCAGTGAATGGACCTTTCATCAAAGTTATGTCGGGCGGTAATCCCTTTCACCCATCATCGCTGTTCACATCTTTTCAATTGGAGGATCATCCAGGGTGATCACTGAAAGTGACTGGGATGGAGTTTTCTGGAGAATACTATGGTTTTACATTTCTGGGAGGAAAGTGTAAAGCCGAATACCTTACTTAGGTATAAACAATACACTGCAATAAAAGTATATTATAACTATAGACTAGCTATAAAGCAAAATAAGTGAAACTCTTACTGGACAGATATGTGACCTGATTATATCTGCACATTGTGAGTAGTCGAGTTGTAGATGATTGTCACTTACTAAATATTCCATATGGACATATTTGGAAATACATAGCATGCCAGAAAATGCTTTGAATAATGTGCTAGCTTAACGTTGTTTGCAGTCTACTAAATATTTTGCCAATCTTTTTTCATACGTTACTTTGAAACCATATTCCATATTTTTTGTATTTACACATTTTAACAATGTGTAAAAGACGATAGGAATAGGATGTCTCAGATGTGAAAATTTTGTGAATAGTTATATATGTCTTTGGTCTACACACTTCTTCCAGCAATCCCATCTTTTTAATCCATCCAAAAAGTAATTGGCATCTTTCTCTGCAAAATAATTACTTACTAAGGTGATGGCCTTCTTATATTATGTAAAAATCTGTCCTTCAAGCGCAATCTTTAGATTAAGGAACAAAAAGGAGTAATTTTTTTATTATTTATTTATTTTCCAAAATAGTACATACAAACAAACATAAGAACAACATTATGGAATATATTGCCCCACTAGACTAAAATCTGTTCTGATGCAATACTAAGAAAAGTATACAATACAATAATTCATTTAAAAAATATAACAAAAGAATACAACTCTTTCGTGTTTTTGGCAACTTTTTGTAACATCATGAATAAAATATCAAAATAAACAAAAGACGTAAAAGAATAAAAACTTTGAATAATAATAAAAAACAATTCTAAATATACACATTAAACACCTATGGTGGATGCTATTTAAAAACATTTTTATACCTGTTACATTATTACTGCCTATTGAAGCCGGGTGTTTCAAGTAAATATAAGAACAATACATAATAAATATCTTTTGAAATATTCAAATGTACTTCCATTCAGGAATCCTACGGAGCACACAACAACACAATAATAATAAAAACCTTTATTGCACAAAAAATCAAAAAAATAAAATAAACTATTTAAACTAGACAAATAAATTTTGTGCAATGGGTGAGTTTATCGCAGAAGCGCTTCCAACTAACCCACATGGAACCAAATTTATTTAATAATATGAGTGAGATCTTTTTCACACAACTCTCTGCCCCTGTCCATAAACCACCTCGTGAGTAATTTAGAACTAGATCTGGTAAGTAAAGAGGGTGGTCAAGCATTTCAAACAGTATTATATGTGTTTTGTAGGTACTCTGGTGGGTTTCTGGGCTGGTATAAATAATGATACTCGTAATGTATATATACACACAATATATTAATAATTACAAGTACAGGTTTCAAATACAGAGAGAGAGAGAGAACGAGCTGTGTATCGTGCTAATGTCGGATAATGAAAGAGACCCGCTACCGGCTTACATTCCCTAATATAAGCCGCCTGTCTATCTATCATGTGGTGTTACCAGTATACAAAAATACCACACTTTCCCCTCTCTACCCTTAGCAAGTGCTCACTCCCTTGCTTTTCAATAACCTCTAGTATTTCTTTATATGTAATTTCCCCGACTAATCTTGGATGTATTAGATCACATACTAATTTAATAGTTTGCTCGGACAAGCAACATAATAAATATGTAAGCTCTTTTCTTTTCATCTGAAAATTTTTCATCATCTAAATATACCGCTTGCTCCCACCTCGTGCGGAATACTCTCCAGTCCATTGTCCTGTGACAAAATGGATCTATTTCCCTCAAGTTAGGCATGCTAACTTCCTACTCAGAAACAAGATGAAAAAAAAATTGAACACTTATCTCTATATCTCGGCAAGCCGGTTGCCAAGAAACTGCTCCGTGGATCTCTCTCAGGCGTCTCCAGCCACTCCCAGCTCCAGACCAGCTGTCGTCTTTGACCCTCTAGTGATTCCACTGCTCTTTCCACGTGATTATCGACCTCCAAGAAGTTCCAGACCGTCACGGCCGCGTCCACTCCAGATTATGCCTCAAATGCCCTCTGGATCTGCGCCTTCTCGTTCACTCACTCGTCTCGTCGTGCCCTCACTAGCACGTGGTTTGTCAGATGCCTCAAGGCATCCAGCTGTCTCCAGAATGCCTCAATTGCCCTCTGGATCTGCTGTCTCGTCCACAAATGCCCTCAATAGCTTGCGGTTGTCTCAAACGGCCCCACATGGAATGCTTCTCACTTGCAACAATACACGCCTCGTCTCTCTGTATACCCCGACTAATTTTAAATTCACAAATTACCCACAATTTTATTAAAAAAAAATTTAACTGCTATCCTACGTCTGCGCCAGTTTGTTTTGTAGGTACTCTGGTGGGTTTCTGGGCTGGTATAAATAATGATACTCGTAATGTATATATACACACAATATATTAATAATTACAAGTACAGGTTTCAAATACAGAGAGAGAGAGAGAACGAGCTGTGTATCGTGCTAATGTCGGATAATGAAAGAGACCCGCTACCGGCTTACATTCCCTAATATAAGCCGCCTGTCTATCTATCATGTGGTGTTACCAGTATACAAAAATACCACAATATGGATTCTCGTTATGGCAACTGCTGAGGTGTCAACTGATTTTTTTTCTGCAAAAGTTGACGATTTTCACAGTTTCTACCTAGTAGCTTGTCAATTAATGATGTGTAGTGTGCTGTAATGATTTTTCTTATTTGAAAATAATCAATCAAAAGATAACTCCATGACTATGCCAAAAAACTGTTGTTACTTTGCCAGCTGAAAAAACAGATATTGCTTTTTTAGGAGCTGATTCTCCCTTTGCAGTTTACTATTTTGGCTGTATAATGCTGTGAACTAATGTGGTGTTCTCACTTTGGCGAATATCGCCAGCCATTTGAACCGTGTGAACAAAATGACAGCTAGTCTGAAACGATAAAAACCAGTAGAAACGATATTGTATCGAGTTGACCACCTTCCAACTTTATTGGCCGATTGAACGATTTGCGCATGCGCAGATGTGCGCGGCTTTCGTATGTATGGTAAAAACTTTATAACCTATAAATTTTATGATGTTTCCCACTTCGTGACAGCTGTTATCTTTGTTGTTGGTTTGTGGCGTTTGTTTCCTTATTTATAAGGCGCCTTATAACCTCTACTATAACATTTTCAACTAAAAATAAACACTTTGCGATCTCCATTTCGACGCCATTTTGAAAACAGTGTCAAAATCAAAGCGCATCTGACAGATCGTTTCTATATCGGCGGACTGTGTGAACAGGTGTGACGATCAATGGATGTCCGGCGATATATTAAGAAATTCGCCTGGCGATATTCGCCAAATGTGAACACCTCATAAGTTTTGTCTGCAGTAACTAATCGGTGTCAAAATTTTGACTTTTGACTTGCACTTGAATTGTGTCAAAAAAATGTTGGAAATGTTAATTGGAACTAGTTTTTAACTTCTAACATGGTCGAAGGCATCACACAACAAGCAGACAGCTTACTCATACCTAAATCTTGATTCAGTATCTAACAAACAAATTACATTCTTTGTATATATTCATAACCACTGATATCTTTCCCACTTTAATTTGACAGATCTTTAAACACCATTTGATGAACTTTAGCGATGCTATCATCAGTTGAAAATTGCAAGTTATTGAACAATTAGTATAAAATTTGAACATTTCAAAATAATTTGTATACAAAATATTTTTTATTAACAAGTAGAGTTTAATATCATGAAATACATCAATAAATATTTGTACGTTAGAGAATGAATCCCTGTAATCCCTGAATGTTAGACCTGTAATCTCCGTAATACAAGAGAGACGATGGTCCTGGCTGGGACACGTTTTGAGAATGCCCAATGATAGTTGGCCAAAAAGAGCACTGTTCTTCCGTCCGCAGGGGTTCCGTAGGCCCGGGCGTCCCTCTTTCACAATACACCGTTCCTATGACAACAATATCAGAGCGCAAGGAATGTCGTGGGAAGAGGTGACGCAATTGGCACAGAGACGCTCTGAATGGAGGAGGCTGGTTTCTGCCCTGTGCTCCCGAGAGGAGAGTTGAGGGCGATGATGATGATGATGATGAGAGAATGAATAAATAAATAAAATGTATACACATGTGAAATGTAATTCAATTGTTTTTAAGTACCTAACTCTTGCCCTGAAGATGCCGCAAGGTGAAAACGCTTGGCAATAAGAATTTAGTCTATATTAAATGGACTGAATTAATCATAGTGAAATTTAAACAGTGTTTAGTTTAACATTTTAAAATTAATATTCAATTGTTTGAATTCGCTTTTAGTATAGGTAATCTCTGAAAATTGTTTTCAGCGCAATAGCAAACATAGGTAGTCAAAGATGTAAAAATGTTATTTTTGTACTAAGTGAAAGAGGTGTAAATTCCATAATTTATTTGACCTCATATTTCTTACATCCAATGCACTTCTTCTAGATAGTATATTTTTATTTTACATGAAAAAAGATAAATGTAGATGTAATTTAAAAATTAAAAAAAAAAATATATCATAATCTTTGTTCCAAAAATTATCCTAATTCAATTTCAAAGAAAATTTATAAGATAGTGACCTTAAATAACCTCAATAAAAAAATTGTTACAGGATTCGGGAGCTGGAACACCGGTGACCCTGCGTATTGACCCAAAAGGATTTTTTCTGTACTGGATTGACCAAAACCACGAAGTGGATCTCTTAGATATTGCCACCATTAGAGATGCTAGGACTGGACAATATGCAAAAATTCCTAAGGTATTCATTTAATTTTTCTTTTGTTAATAATAATAATTACTAAACAACTTATAAAGAACCATTTACTCAGTAAGATTGTGGAATAGTATCTATTGTTAAATTGGACATGTATTGTGAATTGAAATATGATTGTCATAAAATATGAGCATATATCCCTAGCTATATGTGTCGCTGAGTTACGAAATCCGCTATAACACATTTTTGTAATACAGAGAAAATCGATAAAAACTATTATTTAAGTATTTAACAAACTTTTTTGAAATATAATTTTTTTTTTTTTTTTAAAAGATATATCTGGGTTTTTGTTATAAACCCAAATACAACCTTATACACCTTTCACAGTAAGCTACTAAAAGCTTGTGTCGTAAAAGGGGAGTTTGCCGGCACCTGGTATCGAACCACGGACCCCATGTTCACAAGGCCGAGACTCTACCTCCAGGCTACCGACGAACTCTTTTGTTCTTTAAAGTACACTAAAGTACAACAATAACTTTATTGATTGTAAGATTGGTGTAACAATTTATTTTTAAAATAAATTTTGTGATTAAATAAAAAAAGACGGTTCATTTTGTATAAATAAAATTGCACGTGTCGGCTTTTGATAGGCACATGATGTTAAAGCGGGTTTCGTAAGACACACAGGATGATATAGTGGATTTTGTTAGAACTACATTCAAGTGCAACATGATAATTTATACCAGTGGCGTCAACAAATTAAAATGCTGATATTTTATTTTAACAATTATTTATTTATATATAAATATAGCATGAGTATTTATATTTCAATAAAAACGTAAATTTATATGAATTAACAAAATACGTTTTATTACTTGCTTTTTTCCATAGTAAAAGTAATATTTTTGAAACTTGAGGAAATTGTTGCCGTATGTAGAAATATTTTTTGGTTACCAAATTTTTGAAAAACTTTTTTTATAGGAAAAAAATTGCAACTATGAAACTTAAGCCCCACCCTTTGTTGAGTAATATGTACGGAACTTAAGGAAATTTATATTCGAAGTAAATTTTATTTTTGGCGGCAAAAAATAAAACCGTCAAAAACAAAATCTAATTCAAATGTAAATTGGCCCCACCCGTTGTCGAGTATTTTTTCCCTTAGAAAAAGTTTTATATTCGAATTAGATTTTATTTTTGCCGGTTTTATTTTATTTTTGTCGGCAAAATAAATACGTTTTATTAAGTACCGAAAGGCATGCAATTTTAGTTTTATTTATACAACTTACCAAAAAAGTGATTTTAAACATCAAGTAAGAATTCGCATTACGTGAAAGAAATGATAAATCAATATTGTACATATATAAATTGATGAGTTTGGCTGAGGCACAAAAATGTTTCGGAGACATTTGATTATTTATGCATATATTTTTGTATGCAGATTTATTTTCAATAGATGATAATGTACCTGAATTATTTCATCATAATAATATTCATTTTTATTTCATAAATAGCATGATAAAAAAAAGTGTTCACCTATGTCACATCAGAACTGCGCGCCACTGAATAAATACAGCAAAACGCGCAAAATTCACTCAAAATATGTCAATATTTACTTACCGTTTTTGGCGTTGTAAGTGAACTTTTCAACTTTCTGTATGACTTATCTTTTTCCTTTCTCTATTTTCTTTACATTTTTTAACATTAAAATCTTGATCACTCATTATGAATCAGTTTAAATTGCAATTATTTAAGAGAACCCAGAACGCCAAACTCACCAGATAAGAACAATTTTGTACTGGCGGCCATATTGATTTTTTGAAAATACTGGACTCTTATTGGTTGGTTGAGTTATAGGGGATATTGAAAGGGACATTAAGTGATATAGTGGGATTCGTTTCTCAACCTCGTTTTATTTTATTTTTTCTGAAAAAATGGTGAATGTTTTCAAGTAAACAATTTTCTAAAGTTATAGAATATTTGATTACGAATCCAACGACATATATAACTCAATTTTTGTTAAAATGTGTTATAGCGGATTTCGTAACTCAGCGACACATATCTTTGTTATAAAGCATTAAAATGTGTCAAGTAGCTTCTCTTTTCTATTGGTGGCAGAGGGCAGAGCAAACCGGATACTTAATAATTAGAAATATTTAATATAATTATTCCAGTTGCCATATGAACAAAATAGTCATCGCATACACTATTGCTTTGCTTTACAATATGCAACGCTACTGTTTGTTAGAATATTTTAATGCGGATATTGAGTGAATTAACTTGTTCAAAACAAAATATTGTACAAAATATCATGTACGAGGCATGTTTTTTAAGTAAGTACCGTTTTGGAATTAAAAAAAGACGTGCAAAGATATCCTAATAATTTTATTTTTACATGAAAGCCTGTACCTTAATCTACTTTTCTACATAATTTCCGTGAATATTGAGGCACTTGTCATAACGTGGCACCAGTTTTTGAATACCCTCCTCATAAAATTCTGACACCTGACTTGTTAACCACTGTATCACAACTGTTTTGACTTCGTTATCGTCTTGAAGACGCTGACCACCCAGGTGTTTCTTCAAGTGCAGGAACAAATGGTAGTCGCTGGGCGCCAGATCAGGGCTGTATGGAGGATGATCTAGAGTTTCCCATTTAAAAGATTTGATGAGATCTTTGGTCCGATTAGCCACATGTGGACGGGCATTGTCATGCAGCAAAATGATACCCTTACTCAACTTGCCACGTCTTTTGTTCTGGATTGCACGACGCAGATTGTTCAATGTCTCACTCATAATGTTTTGTCCGTAAACTTCACAGATCTCACGATGAATATCGATCGGTTTTACGCGTTTAGCACTAAGAAATCGTATAACAGCCCGTACTTCACAATCGGCGGGACTCACGATTGTCGGAGGCATCTCAAACACTCATTAAACAACGTATACAATGAAGAATCAGACTGTAATGGCGTCAGTGCGTAGACAAAAGATGTAGGTAACCAGCGCGCATGCGCGGAACGCCGACCGTAGCGCTGCGGCGGCGGAATCGCAAAACGGTACTTACTTAAAAAACACGCCTCGTATATTTCGAATCCCTTCCATACAAAGTTCGTACTACTAAAAATTATAAACTTTATTTTACAAAATATTTGGATACAAAAAATAAGGTTACTACATGGTATAAACGAATAATTTTGCACAATAGGCGAGTTTATTGCAGGGACGCGATATCTTCCAACTAACCCAAAAATGTAGGGGTTTATCGAATATATTATTGGAACAGACTTGCATTGCTCCAAGTTGCGATTATTTTAAAGAGGGATTAAGGAAGACTATCTCATTGCATTTTGTCGTACATTGGAGGAAACTTTTTGACTACTGTATATTTTTATGTGTAGGGATTTCTGTTATTAATTATAAGTGGATGTGATCTGTGAAAATTATTGCAAGTAGTAGGTATCTCAAATGTATGCCTATACATCATGATGAGTTCAAAGGTCAGCTTTATGCGCTAGTCAATAGTGTATGAATGAAATTCCACTGGGTGTAAGATACCTAGTTACAAGTAAAATAATTTCTTTAGGCACTCACCGTTGATTGCGAGTGCATTAAGTAATCTATTATTATTTTGACGCGATGATAGGAAATATAACATGCAATTTTAAGAATCAATTGCATATATAAATTCAATTATTATATTATTGTTTTATACACAGAACTAAAATGAGCGAATTAAATGTCGAACATATAAAAAACACCATAAAAAAATTTGGAAGCATTGGTAATTATTAATAAAAAGTTGCGGTTCCATGTTCTTTTAACATACTAATCATATACGGAATTTCAAAAACAAATCAGAAAAGGGTTTCTTGATTAAAAAAATAATAAAATAGATATTTTTTAAGAAATACCATGAGTCAAAAACATTAAACATTGTCGGTATTAAGTAGGTATTGAAAACAGCAGGGTTATTCTTGACGCTTTCTTATTCGATACTAATACTTTTTCTGATACTTTTCTTAAATTGGTATTCTTGAAATTAAGTAGTGGCGCTATTAAGTAGGTATTGAAAACAGCAGGGTTATTCTTGACGCTTTCTTATTCGATACTAATACTTTTTCTGATACTTTTCTTAAATTGGTATTCTTGAAATTAAGTAGTTGCGCTATTTCCATGCGAATACTTTTGAAAGCTTTTCGTGACTAGAAATCCGTTAATGCGTCTTAATTTAGTACTAAATTGGTATTATTGAAATAAACTTAAGACCGCCAATAAGACGGATACTTATGAAATGACGTTTAATAATAAGAAACCAAAAGTGTTGTCTTATTTGAAGAAAACTTCGTGGTAAATGATTAAAACATGTAAATATTTTAGGAAAATAATGTATTTTATATATTTTTAAATATTAAAATATAACTTATAAATTATTTGTTACATTATTAAGAAGAAATTTTCTTCTTTTAGAGCAACGTAATATCAAGTTTAAAGCAAATATAGTACGTATTAATATGTAAGCATAGTTTTTCAAACTAAATTTTGTGTTTATATTCAATATTTGACATATTTTTACGTGTTGATTTTGTTAAAGGGTTCACGCATTATGATAATGATAAACATATTGAGAAATGCATACAACAGTGTTTAAAAGATGTTACGTTGGCCCTAAACCACGCTAACATTATATAAAAAAAAAAATTAAATTCCCAATCTTTAAGCAAAGAATGCAACGAAAAGAAAGTGAGTTATCATTAAAACAATATAGCTCATGATATAATATAATTTGCTCTACAATTCGGCAAAATGGTTGCCAAAATTACATAATGCCTGTCGTGTAACACAGCCAAATTGTCTCTTCCACCATCCCTGTAGAAGATATGGCTTATGCATACTTCTTCTGAAGATACCCAAACTGAAGAACTAAGGAGAGATATGAATCAGAGGGATAAATTTTGTTGCAGCATTACAGCGGACACATCAAAGATAGCAACAAACTTTTGCTCTACATAATATAGTATATATACATATTAGTAAATAAATATTTTTTCTTAACTCAATTACCATACTTTTGCCTTGTTCTTATTATATAAACATTTTCTACTTAATTTGTTTCTTTTTTATACATACCCTTTTTTCTAGTCATGCCATGGAAGGAAATATGGTAAAAAATAAAACAAAATAATATTTTTATATTAAAAGTTTATTGGTTCCACTTTGTTGCGAACAAAAATGCAATGGCAACACATTACAAACATTCATATAGAAATATTAGAATGAAATGGAAATCTGAGAAGAGTGTGTGAAAACAGACTGATAGAGCGAAGAATGTAAATTGAGGTGTTGTGAAAAGATAGAATGTGAATAAGTTGAGATGTTTTGTCAAATTGAAAGAATGATGAAAAAATCTACATGGCTAAAAGGAAGGTATCTAGGAAGTGTGGCTGTCCTCAGGTAACACGGTTGGATCACTGTCTGGATTCTGAAGGATGGTGACGTCAGAAATAGAAGGATATGTATGAATTTGATGGAAGCGAGAGAAGTAAGTCAACACCTATTTCTTTAGCGATATATCCTCTTAGGGGATATGGTGTGGTAGGACAGATAGATGCAACACCATATCGAGGGGTGAAAGGCTATTTGTTTTAAGCAACACTTTTGCCGGAAATGAGTTATATATATGGTCGGAATCGGCAAATTTTTCTGCGTCGATTGGTCTAGGTTTCGAGTCAATCGGAGTACTTTTTTGGCGCTTGAACAAAAAAAAAATAGGTCTAATTTCTCAAACGTGATGTATGATCTGACATCAAATTTGTCACTTGATTTAAACACTTCACTTAAACCATTCATTAATACTGATTAATACAGACTATTGGAGCATAAGCTATTTTTCTTTCTTCCAATTTGCAGATAGATGGTAGTTAAAGCTTTTTTCCGTGTGTGCAAATTGTCATAAAAAGTACCTTAAACCGTTTTGCCCTCTTCTGCTATTTCTCTGCATTGTCGCTTCACACATTTAGCCGATATTTAAAAAAGTAGTGCATGTCGCATGAACCGTTTTCGCTGCAACCGTTTGCACCAACTTTTGACTGTTCAACCAATTTTCTATTTCGTAATATTGATAATGATGGTCGTTTCAACTTTTTCGTCTCATTTTTATTTTTGAAATATGTTATTTGAGACAAATAATAATTTTAATAATTTCATCTCTATTTATCTAATTTTTGGTTTTTGTTTTTTCGATAAGATTATGTTTGTTTTAATAATTATACCAGTGCATTGTTTTATTAGCTATTATAATATTTATCCAGATTTCTCATTGTAACAATAAATATTATTGACAACAATTCTTTTACTTGTTTAATAAAAAATATCATAATTAATGTTTTTATGTTTTCTTTTAAACCCAAGATTCACTTAGCATTACGACAAAAATTATTTTGTATCAACTACCTAGTAGGGTGTCCCAAAAAAATTAAAGTGATATTTTTTTAATGCATACCCTCGTATTTTGTTTGAATGGTCTCAAAACATTTAAAAATAAAGTTTTGCGTACTTAGGATCACGATAACCCGTGCCGACTTGCAGCGAAACGTGTCTGTGTTTGCACAGTACGGCGCGACGGAAATCTCGTTCATTGCTTGCTTGTTACTTGTTTGTTTTATTAGTCAACGCATTACTTTTGAGTAGTCAACATGTCAGTGGAGTTAAGAAGTTCTAAAAAGGAGATTTTTTTAATAGGAGACGTAAAACATCAAATCACCGGTTCGAAACTTCCCTCTAATGGACAAGTACTGGGAGTTTTGTTCTATAATATTCGTGAAGTGAATTTAAGTGTCAATGAAAGTGCAAATCTAACTATTCGTGAGTGTATTATTTACTGGGAAAAGGCACGTATACCGACTAAATCATTACCTAACTGTGTTAAGAAACTAATTTCGTTATACCAAGTTTGGAGAGATTTGCAAAAAAATGCGAAAAAAACACAAGAAGTGTTTGAACAACGTCGACAAGAGTTTCTTTCCAACTTAGACAATTTGTTTGACATTGCTCATGCCGATGCGCTTCAGCTAATAAAAATAAATGAAGATAGGATCTTTTTGGAGCACCAAAGAAAACCAGGTCGGCCTGGTCACTTAGCCGGAGTGGACAAAAAACTTACAGAAAAAGAAGAAAAGGCGCGCCTTAGAAACATTGAGGAGGAAAAGCGACGTGCTAAATATTTTTCATCGTTAGCTCCATCGACATCATCTTATGAACCACCACAAGAAAACTCATCTTCTGATTCTGAAATAATAGACTTAAAAGAAAATAGACCCAGCCTAAGTGGTGCTTCCTCTCAGCCCGATAAAACTTGTATGCCGAAAAATTTTATAACTCCGAAGTTGGTTGCCGCATTAGATAGATGTCAGTTAAGTGTGAGAGATTCTGTTTTTATAATAGAAGCTACTATTGAGGCATTAGGGCATAACACGGATGATTTTTCTATAAGCAAGTCCTCGATCCATAGAATTCGTACAGAAATGCGCAGAGAGCGGGCTGAAGCTATAAAAGTTAATTTTCAAAACAATATCCCGGATACGGTAACTGTCCACTGGGATGGAAAACTATTGTCGGCTCTAGATTCACGTAAATCTAAAGAAGAACGCCTCCCGATAGTTATTTCTTATGATAATAATGAACAACTTATCGCTGTGCCAAAATTGGACAGCTCATCAGGAAGCGAACAGGCACAGGCAGTTTGGAATGCCATTATCAACTGGAATCTTGAGGACAGAGTGCAGATTCTCTGTTGTGATACTACTGCTTCAAATACAGGTCGTATTAATGGTGCATGTGTGCTTCTCGAACAAAAACTGGATAGAGAAATGCTTATTTTTGCTTGCCGTCATCACATCTACGAACTAGTATTAAAAAGTGTGTTTGAAGCGAAAATCAGCCAAGTAACTACAAGCCCAGACATTCCATTGTTTAAAAATTTTCGAGAAAACTGGAAAAATGTCGATGCGGATAAAATACAAATTTGTACAGAAAAGCTATCCTGTTTAAATGTTTCAGAAATTGATAAACTGCTAGAATTCTACCGATTTGAATTAACTAAAGAAATAGCTAGAGATGACTATCGTGAATTAATTGAGCTTTCAATAATATTTCTTGGTGGAGATACAGAGAAGAAATTTAAGATTCGGCCTCCAGGTGCTATGCACCAAGCTCGGTGGATGGCGAGAGCCATTTATTCGTTAAAAATATCATTACTAAGCTCCCAATTCAGAATTTCAAACAAGGATAAGGCAGCTCTATTGGATGTCTGTCTGTTTATCGTGACATCCTACGTCAAATTCTGGCTCCAATGCATTTTAGCAGTAAAAGCACCTTATCAGGACTTATGCTTTTTAAAGTCCATGAAAGCTTACGAAACAGTAGATAAAAGCATTTCCAAAGCAGCTTTACAGAAGTTTTGCCAGCATTTATGGTATTTGACAGATGAAGTGTCTATTTTGTCTTTATTTGACGATGATGTCGATCAAGAAACTAAAGAAAAAATGGTTGCCAACTTAGCTACAGAAAACCCATCAGCCCATGATAAACGTTACATTGCATCCAAAGAAGAACTTTGTGGCCCACTTTTTGGTATGTCTTTTATGTTAATTATGCTTCGATTTTCTTCTATAGTTTACCATACGATTGATAACCGTTCCTTTTGTTTTAATTTCAGAGAAAAACATCGATGACTTCGTCTCTGTCAAAAGCAAGTTCCTATTTAATCGACTCAAAATTGATGACAGTTTTCTGAAGAAGAGCCCTTCTTTATGGTCAAATGATGATTCGTTCCAACAAGCTAAAAGGAAGCTATTGACACTGAGAGCAGTTAATGATACGGCAGAAAGAGCGGTTAAATTAATGCAAGACTTTCATGGTATAATCACTGTTGAAGAGGAGCAAAAGCAATTTTTATTACGTTGCGTACAAGAACATAGAAACGTATATCCTGATTGTAAAAAGCAAACGTTAAAAAAGAAATTTAATGATTAATTTGTCTTTTACTATAAATACATAATAAATATCATAAATGTGTTTTATTTACTGAATATAAATAATGAACTCTACAATGTCCCTATAGCTCCATACTAACTTTTCAACTAAAACTTTGACGTCAAGTCGGCACGGGTTATCGTTATCCGATCTCAATAATATTTAATATTTAAGTTTTCGGAGTCAAATGAAAAAAAATTAGAGGGTATGCGTTTTGAAATTCGAAAAAAAATAATTTACCCTTATAGCCTGGGACACCCTACTACCTAGTTTTATAAAATCCTTTCAGGAGGAGGATGTAAGACAATTAATTAAGAATGTTATTGTTGCTTAAGTCACTGTTCCTGTTTCCGTTTATCTTTCAGCTTGTAGTTAAAACAAATAGCCTATTTCAATTATCTTTGGTCAATGTCAGATAAATCGTTATTCCTTCCACTAATTAATTACAGCGATGTTGCTTAAAACGTTTTTCCCTTCATTAATGTTTAATGCCGTTGGTGGTTGAATCATTTTTCCTGACTCCGGATAAAAGCCAAATTGTATTAAGCGACACATAATTTGGATGTTTTGAAGGTATTATTACTGAAAATTATGCCAAAATATGTGTTGATTTTTTTTAAACATGCTGTTCTTAGAACGTTTTTAAATAGGACTAATCGTTTTTTTATAATATTTTTTTTTCTAAAAAAAATAACTTTAAATTGCTCTCCTGTAAAGTTCACAAAATGTCGCTTAAAACAAATAGCCTTTCACCCCTCGATATAATGGGAAAGACAGGTATATTTAAAAAACATCTCAAAATAAATTAACATTTGGTTCATCCCACAGCACCCATTCTGTATATATTTTGAAAATTGGACCACTTGCATTGCCAAACCATTTTAAAATGAAACAATTAGTATAGTTGACTTTTATTGAACCATATTAGTTTCCCACAGACTTCATCTCCTTCCACTTGAAGATGAAAACAAGGTAATATGAACTAATGAAGATTAATATAAGTAAACTACATAACTGTTTAATAATTCATTTTAGAATGGGCTGGGAGTGCCAAGTGGAATATTTTCATAAGCAGAGATCCAAATGTTTATTTATTTTGTTGTCAAATGTTGATATATTGATTGAATAAAGTTTTATTGTTATTATTATTTCTAATGATTTTGAAATATCTTCCAACGTTTGTCCGTTTCGCCCGTTGTTTATCCACCTCAAGGTGCTCTCTTTCTATTTTCATCCTCTCCTTTTCTGCCCCAGCTCGCTTCCACTCAGCCTCAATATGCCTTTCTTCTAGATTTAAGATTCTTTCACACTCCATCTCAAAAACATTTCCTGGAGGTCTCCTTGGTGAAAATTGAGTGCATGTTGGTGGACGCTGACGTCGTAGAGCTGAAAAAAAATTAACATCATTTTATATACTTGATTTCTGGATAAGTGTTAGAGAGCCTGAGGAGTGTGATTAGATGGAGTGTAAACTTAGATTTCAAAGGTTAGAAGAGTATTATAGGACAGTCACTTCAATATATTGTATTGTATTAGAACCAACTTAAAAGGAATAACAGTGTCTTGATTACAATGAAACAACATTCAACAATTATAATATCTACCCTAATGGTGAATGTTTTTGACTAAGTCAAACCAAACTGGACAGAGAGGACTGCAACTTGTAAGCCCAATGGATACTCCATCTAAGATTCATAAAGTGCAACATATACTTATGTAATAATGCTATGTATCTCTCATTGATGAAATCTATAATAATGGTGTAATCAACTTCATATTGTATAAAAGCACATCTTCACTACAAGTTGTTGTGAAAATATAGTAAATTAGTAAAAGACAGTTTTAATTTTTATATAAAAAAAACACTAACTGGAAAGTCTTGCTGCCTCGTCAGGTGGTTTACTGTTTCTTGTTGGACTTCCTGTGAATTCAATTATGTCTTTTATTTAAGGTTAGAACCTCCCCTTCGATGTCACCAGCGCGTTTAATTGCATGTTGGACAATCTCGACATGTTTTCTAAAAAACAGAACAAATATATACTTAATGCACTTAAAAAAGGTTTTGTTACCTGTATTAGACAATGATAATGTATATTAATATATTGTATTAATGTATTCACAAACATCCTGGCTCTATATTGAAGTATTTGTTTACTTATTGAGAGTGGAAGTACATTTGTATAACTTTTTAAATGTACTTATACATTTAGCTAGAATATTGTACCTATGTGATTTTTATAAATTAATAAGTTATAGCACAAGTTAATAATCTATCTATCTAAGTAATAAACAATAAGTTATATCATAATAATACAAGTAAAACTTTATATTTACTTACCAACAAAAACTCACAACAAATGCCGCGAAATAAATGACATTTAGTTTCTAGGTTAGTTCGTAAGCGTCCTGTCAAAAGTCAAGAATCAAGATGACCAACTTTGAAATATCAAATAACATTAAATAAACGATTTAAATGAAAATAACTATACAAATAATTTATTAAATGTAGTAATTTATTGTCAATTTAAATATTTTACATATTTATTCAAAAATATTTCGTGAAAATGAAATATTATTCGCAAAAATATGAAATTTGCTGAAACCATAGACAATACGACAAAAATTCACATTGTTGCTAACGGGCCGTTAAACTAGTATCGGAATAAGATCGAAGTTCCAAATAAGTGTTATAGATTTAATTGTCCCGTCACACACAGATGTTTTTAAATTAATTAAAACAATTGAAATGTCTTAAAGTTATTTAATTATTTAGAAAAAGGTACAAATTAAGGTGTTGTCAGTTATGTTGTCAAGTTACGTTATTATAAGACTACATTTTAATATATTTATGTGAGATAAGGACGACTGTCCTTCATCTCTGAGTATCTGAATAGATCTGTGGCTGTTACCTGGTCCACAGCATAATATAATGTTAATAATAGAGGGGTGGACCTAGCTGAATAATAATAAATCGAGGGTAGAAATCAATAAAATACAATAATTTATTGATAGGTACATGCCTCTTTGGGAATAACACAAACATTGTGTATTTTGCATTATCTCAGAGAGATCTGCAGTTGAGAATAATAGACCTACTAAAGTCAATGCATTTGGATACAATCCCAGGAACTATTATGATCCTTGATCAATAAAGATAACGATTTTTAGAGTGTGATGTGGGTATATTGCGACATCACAGCTGTCCTGTGGTAATGTAATAAATTAGATTATAATTACCTATTCATTGGTTGATAAAAGTAGTTGGGGTCCAGCCTATAACACCCCCCAGCTTAGTAGAAAGTACTCTGATAACCTTAAGTACTTTCGTCAAATTAATGACTATTAAGGTAGGTATTCAATTAGACTAATATCTCCGTTTACAGTTGGTAAACAATAAAAATAAAACAATCTGACAACCATAAACTAACAATGAACATAATACATTACATAATACATTGTTAAGTAAAATTGAAGTAAACTTTATGCAAGTTAAATCTTAATTACAATTTTCAAAAATTTGATTATTGTCATAGGGGTAAAAACCTTTATTGGACAATAATCTGAAACAAAATTTTCACATTATATACTACTTATACAATTTATTAAGTTTTAATAAATCTTAAAATTAAATACAATAAGTTCGGACCATTGTCAGATGGGTAAATTAAACCTTTATTAGACAATGTTAATAAAGACAGACAATATTATACTTATATTAATAATTACAAATATATAGGTTAACTTAACGAATCAGAATATTTATTACAAAATTCAAAAAGTCGGATAGTTGTCAGAGGGGTAAAAACCTTTATTAATGGACAACCATCCTAAATATAAACATAAATTTTAAATCTATTACACAATTGGTCAAGATATTCAGTTGTTATTATTGCATATATATTAAGTACAGAGGTTTTATATCGCACATATATTTATACAAAGATAAAAATCATTGTGTATTATTTTTTTCAATTCAAAGTCTTAGGTATGCATAAAAATTCCAATACAAAAGATGTCGGGAGAATGCACTATTTAATTTACTTTGTAATTTTTTTTTTTGTGTATGTTAAAGTAGGTAATCAACAGTACATATTTACTCCCCTTAATTTAAATTAAGAAACAATATATCATAAAATAATTGCGAAAATTGAAAATCATATAGATAAGATTTTGACACTTCTAATTTAAAAGATTAACTATCATTTATTCAATGATGAAACAAACATCTTACTATGTATAATTAACAAAAATGTTCAATGTTTACAAGCATAATAATTATACATTATTTTTTTTTTTTATATAAACCATTAGGTACAAGCTTGAATTTTTAATTCTTAAAGGTTTATATTCATTAATTTAATTCAAATCTTTCTTTCATTTACAAAACAATATTTCAAAGTTTATTATTCAATACAACCATATCAAATACATGGAAATTATATTAAAGTAATTTAATTCAAACATATTATTATGATAAATATAATAATGCAATATTATGGAAAATTTAAAGTACAGAATATACATAACATGAGTTATTAATAATATTTCAATAATACAAAAGGAGTATTTTATAAATTGAATTTTAGTTCTTTTGCAATGTTATTCACTAATTTAATTATGATGCAATCTTAAAATTTTGCAAATATAAAATATCATTTCATTGAATAATTTAAAATTTTGATTTGATTTTTATTTATTATTAATATTTTATTTCTAATAAATCACTGTATATTTACACATATATACAGTTACATAGAATTATAGGTTTCTGTTTCTTTCAACTATCTATCTCTCTCTGCAGGAGCAAATTTTACATGATTAATTATAAAAATGTTCAATTTCGTATTCAATTTCAATAATCTTGTTCAAGATAACAAGAAGTAGAACTTGATTTAATTTATGTTCTACAAATAAATCAAACCATGATTTTTATTATTTATTTTTTTAAAGTGAGTAAGTACAGTATATGATATAAATAAAATTTTAAAAGTTAAGTACCTAATTTAGGTCACCAAATATGGATTACAATTTCCATTATCTTCAGATATCATTCTTAAAAATCATTTACAATGGTACAATTATTTTTACATTATATTTCCTTATAAAATTCACCAATTCCAAAATTTTGATTAAAATATTCCTTAATATCCAGCAATTATTGTCTTTCTAAAATTTATATGTATAATTTGTCAACTTGCTATTCCCAGAAGGAAGTCACATTACATGGTATTTCTATTAAGTACTGTTAGTCATTTAATTATTTATAAAAAATCAATAACTTTTCCGTACATAAAAATACAATTTATTTTACTCTTCAAAGGCTACAGAAAAGTCAATATGTAAAATAAAAGCAATAACTGCTGTTTCAGTAATCTATGTTAAAACAAGGCTATAATGATAATAATATATTCTAAAATATGAAACATTTATAATATTTTCCTCAATATAAGTAAACAAAAATTATGGAATTTCTAAGTATGTTTTGCATTTTATCAAAACAGTAATTAATCTGAAGAAGTATGATTTTCTTCCGAACCAAAGTGAGAAAGAACATATATTAATATTTCAACAAGAAAGCATTACTTTTCACATCTTTTAAACATTCAAATTTTTTTTTATAATTATTTGCATTACAATAAAATACATTAAATATAAATTCCCTTCTTTCACTCACTTCCCACAAAGTGATGAATATAATCAAATTCATCAACAAAATATCAAAGTACATTAAAAATCAATTAATTTATTTCATTCACTTGTCTCAAAGCGATGAAGATTTTATTCATTAAATTATTAACAAAATATCAAAGTGCATTAAAGATCAATTAATTTATTTCATTCACTTGTCTCAAAGTGATGAAGATTTTATAAATCAAATACATTACAAAATATCAAAGTACATTATAGTCAATTTATTTGTTTCATTCACTTCAGTGATGAAAGTTTTGTTTATCAATTCATTTACAAAATATCAAAGTACATTAAAAATTTATTAAATCATTACATTCACTTGCCTCAAAGTGATGAATATTTTATTCATTAATTCATGTTCACAATATCAAAGTATATTAAAGATCAGTTAATTTATTTCATTTCAAATTCCTCAAGGACATGAAGATTTTATTTATCAAATTCATTATTAAAATATCAAGTATATTAAAAATCAATTAATTTATTTCATTCACTTGTCTCAAAGTGATGAAGATTTTTTTCTTTATCAAATTCATTATTATAATATCAAGTACATAAAAAATCAATTAATTTATTTCATTCACTTGTCTCAAAGTGATGAAGATTTTCTTTATCAAATTCATTATTATAATATCAAGTACATAAAAAATCAATTAATTTATTTCATTCACTTGTCTCAAAGTGATGAAGATTTTCTTTATCAAATTCATTATTATAATATCAAGTACATAAAAAATCAATTAATTTATTTCATTCACTTTTCTCAAAGTGATGAAGATTTTCTTTATCAAATTCATTATTATAATATCAAGTACATAAAAAATCAATTAATTTATTTCATTCACTTCCCTCAAAGTGATGATCAAATTTATAAATGTCGAATATATTCAAAAAATTTATTTTGCAAGTATATAATACATTAAAGATAAAATAATTTGTTCCTTTCACCCACCTCAAAGTGATAAGTTTTTTTTTATTAAATAATTTTCCATATCCCTCAAATTTGGAAAACATTTTAGTTTTACATATTAATAAATATTTAGGTATATATTTTTAATTTAATATCTCTCAAAAGCAATTTTTAATTTTTTTTTAAATAATTTTTCCTTTCACTTCCCTCAAGGTGATAAGGTTTTTATATTGTATCATTTTCCGATTATTTTTCCTTTCACTTCCCTCAAGGTGATAAGGTTTTTATTATTATTATTATTTTTTTTATTTCATGCATGCATTAGTATATACTTCATTGCCTTTACTCAAACACAAATCCATTGCGAAGCAATGTACAAAAGGCATTAAGAATCAGCCATTCTTCGAATAGCCTACAACATCACAAATCGGCTTCCATAGCCTACAATAACAAATCAGCCATTCTTCGAATAGCCTACAACATCACAAATCGGCTTCCATAGCCTACAATAACAAATCAGCCATTCTTCGAATAGCCTACAACATCACAAATCGGTCTGTACAGCTTACATCAACAAATCAGCCATTCTTCGAATAGCCTACAACATCACAAATCGGTCTGTACAGCCTACATCACTCCATGGATGAATCAAATCCACTGTACCAATTTACAGTGTACATACTACATAGATTGGGTATACGAAGAAAATGAAAGTCAAGACATTCGACTGCGTTGGTAGTTGCAATAAGATGTAAATGAAAATGATGAATTTTCACATGAATTGACTGTGTCAGAACACAGTGAGTGAGTATAGGTACCTATATGATGATGAAAAATTCTAAACAACTCAACTACCATTGCAAGTAGAATACAAAGGATGAACCAAATCATCAATTCAAAACTGTGCCAAAATCACAGTTTACACAAGAATAAGTATACCAATCTATTCGTCCCGTCTTGCCACCTTGTGAAATAAATCAATATTTATTTCACCAAATCCATCGCACTACCTCGCGATGTACATTGCAAGACATCAAATCGACCACAGTAATTGTGATCTACAATCAATTCAAGCATAAAGATGTTAAAGTTGCTTGATATTGGGTAGATAATTTTTGAACACGTGTACTTCACGATTTATAGTTATGTTAAGTAAATATTCGTTTAACATTATAATCATTTACATGATCAGTAAGGTAAAATTTAATTATTAGATGGCAATTTAACTATTGGAAAATATTTATGTAATATTATTATAATTCACTTTCCCTTACAAATAATACAATAACCTTATTTTTATTAAAATGATGTTGCAAAATGCGATGACTAATAATAATATTACCTCAATTCCTTACTATTCCAGTATTCAGGTAGATTTTATTATTTTTGTGGACAATATTATTGATATTATCTACCTTATATGTTATACAATTATTAACCTTTTGTCAACAAGGGACGCCACAAGACATGTATCCATTAAAGTTGTAACACAATGGATTAGGGATACATTTTGTGACAATTATTATTTTTATATTCAACCATTATATAGAGTTAAGTTACGCACATCTGCTTCAAAGGATTTTTTTTTTATATATATTTATATAATATGTCACATCGAAAGGTAATAATATTATGTTGAGGATCAAATTTTATCAAAAGATAATTTTTATTAATATTTTGGTATTTCACATTTATTAGATAAATTTTTGTATATTGTTTTTTGTATATTAAAATGCAGAAGCAAGGGTCGAACAAGGCGTAAGACAAGGATGCTCAATGTCGCCAGCTCTCTTTAACTGCTATATACAGCGAGCCATTGATGAACTGAGAGAAGAAATGAAGAACTGGACAGGAGTCAAAATAAATGGGAAAAAGGTCGACATGATCAGATATGCTGACGACATAGCACTGCTCGCAGACTCCGAGATGGAGCTGAACGAAGCCTTAGGAAAAATGGAACGTATTCTGTTGTCAAAGTACAACATGAAAATAAATAAAGAAAAAACAAAATGTATGGTCGTTGGAAAAGAGGAAGCGACTGCGAACATTGCCATAAATGGAGTGAGCATCAAACAAGTAAGTGAATTCGTGTACCTGGGCAGCAGAATAAACCAGGATGGACGCTCCAAATCGGAAATTGTAAGCAGAATAAACCAGGCAAGGATTGCCTTTAACAAAAAATCAAAGATATTGGAATCCCCAAATATTGACTTAAGCGTAAGGAAGAACCTTACTAAAGCCTTTGTATGGAGCATTCTGCTTTATGGTTGTGAGACATGGACCATCAGCAAGAGTGAAAGCGGACGGTTGGCGGCCTTTGAGATGTGGTGCTACAGACGCATGCTCAAGATCCATTGGTCGGAGCACGTCGAAAATGAAGAAGTATTAACCAGGGTAGGCGAAAAAAGGCAACTCCTTAAGAGAATCAGCCAACAACGAGCTAACTGGATTGGCCACAACATCAGGCATCCAGGACTACTCATCGCCATCGCAGAGGGTAAGACCGAGGGGACAAATGGCAGAGGCCGACCAAGAGACGCATATATGGACCAACTGAAGAGAGACATGAACTGTGGCTCATACGTAGGGCTAAAAAGACTGGCTGAGAATAGAGACGAATGGAGAAGAAAAACCAAACTCGTTGCAGACCAATCCAGTGGATTGTAACTCATTATATATATATTAAAATTATTTATCGTTGATCATATTTCTTGATTAAATTACTTTTTCTTAATTTATTCTCAAGTTTTCTTTCTGTTTTGTTTTTCAAAGTGTAACAATTATTTCTAGTGTGACCTAATTTTTTACAATAATTGCACGTAATATTTAATTTACAATTCTTTTGTTTTATGAATATCACGTTATTTGATTTGAAAGTATTATTTACTCTACTTTTAGTTACATTTTTACTTATTGAAGTATCAGTTTTAGGTTCCAACTGAGAACTTTCATGAATATTTTGAATTCTAATTTCATTTACATATTTTTTGCAAAACATTGAAGCTTCTGTATATGAATTAGGTTCTTTAATCATCAATAAATTTCTAAACTGTGGCAATACTCCACTCACAAAACTACGAAAACAAATAATATCCTTCATTTTTATCATACCGGGTATTAATTTTGAATCAAGGGATTCATTACGAATTGAACGCAAAAATTCATTTTCCAATATTTCTAAACGAAAAGTAAATTCGGTTATGCTTTCGTTTGGTAATTGGTTTAATAATTGTGCTTCTAAAATAAGTACATCTAAAGATTTTACTGGTGAAATGTACAGTGTAAGTATATTTTTCAGACAACTCCATGAAGGAATTTCATAATTAATTGAGATTAAGGTTTTGACTTTACCTGTAATCTGTTTCTTCACATAAGACAATAGAATAGGATATTGTTCTTCATTTGCAAATTCGAATGCAGCATCTGCATTAGCTATGAATTCATTTAAACCATGACGCGATCCGTCATATTTCTCAATCCATTTAAATAATGTAGAAAGACAATACATTTTTCGACTTTTTTCTTCACTAATCATTTCAGAATCATCTGAGTACGAAGAATTGTTTTCACTCATGTTGGTATTTTAATTTTAATTTTTTACAATAGGATTAGTTATTTAATTTTAGAAGTTCGTCCAATAAATTTAAGTATAAATACTTTCACTAATATATTAGACGATAAATAAGGAAATATTATTTTTTATATTCCTTAAATAATATTTAAATTGTAGTAGGTAATGAACTAACGCATTATTTGAAATACACAATGGAAGATTTTAACCAAAGCTACAATAATTCATATAATAATTTAATTCATATAATAACACAAGCTTAGCAGTAAAATTTTCAATCTTATTATATTACAAAAAAGATAGTAATATTATGGTTAAGATCAATAGTAAGCTCGATTAAGATATTTTAGATTAGAATTGCGTAAGTTTTTATAAGTATAGTTTTTATTCGTGTTTGTATTATTTTTACAAATTTATTCCAAACACTCTAAATCAGAATTTGGAGTAGGAGCAATAATATAATATTTTAAATATTCCGTAGATACAGGGAATATACACCCTAACAATTTAATCTGCACGAATCAATAGTTGCAGTTATTATAAGTTCATAATTAACATTATTATTTGCAACACCAATATAAGATTCAAGAAAATTCGACAATAATTTTTGTAATACTTAATTAACAAAGTGGGAATGAAATAGTGTTTTAAAAATAGTATTTTT
Source organism: Athripsodes cinereus (assembly GCA_947579605.1). NCBI lineage: Eukaryota > Metazoa > Arthropoda > Insecta > Trichoptera > Leptoceridae > Athripsodes > Athripsodes cinereus. The sequence continues at coordinate 13,233,719 of OX388312.1, read as the reverse complement.
AGAAGAACACGGTTTAAATATCCATATAGTTATTTCAACAATTCAAAATACAATTAGTATATTTTCAATATTTTTTTTTAGAATAAGTATTTTTATTGATTGAAATTTTGAATTTCTACCCAAATAATATTTTTATACGAGTTTCCCTTTATCAGGAGAGTCCGTTTACTCAAATAATTTTTTAAAGAGGGTATATTTTTTATACGTGTTTCCCTTCATCAGGAGAGTCCGTTTACTCAAATAATTTTTTAAAGAGGGTATATTTTTTATACGTGTTTCCCTTTATCAGGAGAGTCCGTTTACTCAAATAATTTTTTAAAGAGGGTATAATTTTTATACGTGTTTCCCTTTATCAGGTGAGTCCGTTTACTCAAATAATTTTTTAAAGAGGGTATAATTTTTATACGTGTTTCCCTTTATCAGGTGAGTCCGTTTACTCATAAATTTTTTTTAAAGAGGGTATATTTTTTATACGTGTTTCCCTTTATCAGGAGAGTCCGTTTACTCAAATAATTTTTTAAAGAGGGTATAATTTTTATACGTGTTTCCCTTTATCAGGTGAGTCCGTTTACTCATAAATTTTTTTTAAAGAGGGTATATTTTTTATATGTGTTTCCCTTTATCAGGTGAGTCCGTTTACTCATAAATTTTTTAAAGAGGGTTTAATATATGTTTTAATTTAGTTTCAATACAACTTTCATAAATAAGAGGTGTAGTTACCCAATTTTATATTGACAGGGAATTCTTACCCATAAAATAAATAAATACGTAACACTTTATTTAAAAATTGAGAGGGAGTTTCACCCATATAATAAAAAATTACGAGGGATAAATACTTGACTTTATATCAAAAGAGAATTTCACTCATTTTTTAAAATTACAAAATTAATTCAATTTATATTTTTAAAGAAAGCTGGGAATGTAACCCATACAAAAATATGAAATTAATGAGGTGTGAAACAAAATCTTACAATGTAATATACAAATTTAAATTAACATATAATTGACGTACCCAAATTTTGCTCTTTTTCTGCGATTGTCTAGAGATGGCATCGAAGGTAATGGAGTCGTGTAACTTCAGCTTTGCGTACTGACTTTTCCGGAAAAGTTCTCCGCCTGGCGTCGGCACATACACGTACTTCCGTTTCCTATAGAAGATGATCATAGCATGGTCGCCTGCCTTGTCTGAAGTGGATGTAGACTTGTACCAAGTAAAAGACTTCCCAGAACCGGTCGACTATGACGATGATAATCAGCCTCTATGATGACACGCTCCTTGTATGTGATGGACTTGTATCTGCACCTTCCTTGGACGTCTCCGTAGAATTTACAATTTTTTGTGAGTCTTCCTCTGCTTAAACCAACTGGACCGTCTCGACTACACGGCTTTCAATCTTGCGTCGCGCTGGATGTTAGAGAGTAGCGTAAAACGCAAATCGGCGAATTACTGCAGATAATCGGCGATGTTTATTAACACGATTATAGAATGATAACACGTTGAAAGTAGCTTGAACGTAGAGAGATATCGCGCACAGCTGCCACCAGAATTTTATGTTATAGATTTAATTGTCCCGTCACACACAGATGTTTTTAAATTAATTAAAACAATTGAAATGTCTTAAAGTTATTTAATTATTTAGAAAAAGGTACAAATTAAGGTGTTGTCAGTTATGTTGTCAAGTTACGTTATTATAAGACTACATTTTAATATATTTATGTGAGATAAGGACGACTGTCCTTCATCTCTGAGTATCTGAATAGATCTGTGGCTGTTACCTGGTCCACAGCATAATATAATGTTAATAATAGAGGGGTGGACCTAGCTGAATAATAATAAATCGAGGGTAGAAATCAATAAAATACAATAATTTATTGATAGGTACATGCCTCTTTGGGAATAACACAAACATTGTGTATTTTGCATTATCTCAGAGAGATCTGCAGTTGAGAATAATAGACCTACTAAAGTCAATGCATTTGGATACAATCCCAGGAACTATTATGATCCTTGATCAATAAAGATAACGATTTTTAGAGTGTGATGTGGGTATATTGCGACATCACAGCTGTCCTGTGGTAATGTAATAAATTAGATTATAATTACCTATTCATTGGTTGATAAAAGTAGTTGGGGTCCAGCCTATAACATAAGAAAGAGAAAACGAAAGTGTCAAGAATACGAAATTTAGTCATGGTCTTTTTATTTGCGATCTTAAGTCTAGTATTAGTATTGAATAAGAAAGCGTCAAGAATAAGCCTGCAGTTCTTACAGGCAATATTTGATTTCAACTGCTTATGTAGCAACTCAAGTGTTCGCTGATGTTAAAGAGAAGGAGAATCAAACATTTGAACTATTTTTTTTTCACCAAATCCCCGCAAATTCATAGACAGATATTTTCATGTATTGATTACCAATATCAGTGAATAACCATTGTAATAATTTTCACTGATGATTTATTCATCCTAATTTGGAAGTCACGAGAAGTCAACTACTTCACTCTAATGTATGTTGGTATGGATGAAAGAATTGCTCCAGTATAAGGGAGAAATTACATTGCCTCTTCTTCAATATTGATGTACTTGTAACAATATTATAATATGAACAATACTACTACTACTACACTAGTGACATTTTTTTTAAAAATAAAATGACAATTTTCTGTTTGTATCTAAAGTAATGTAATATTTTGTAACAGTATTAAACTTTGTAATCAATTTTAATTTTGTTTTTGAACATCAAATATTACACAAATTATTCTTTATCGATTTGTTGAATCTTAAAGTAACATGTTATATTAGAAAATACACTTGTATTTAAAATATTGTTGGTTTACTTGACCGTTTTAAATTTTTAGTAATGTAGTGATCTAATTTCTCTGTTCAATAAATTCTAACTATTGATTCTGACTTCTTGATTGAAAATCTAAGGTAATTGTCGAGTGTCTTCAAAAAATATGTATTTATATATTATATTATACTCAAGGTCATCCACTCGTTTGCGAGTGAAATAGTATATTTGTACAAAGCATGACCGATGTGAAAAATCTAGTCAAACCTAGAAAAACCTAGAAAAAATAGTGTGAAAAAGGGTGCCAGTAGATTATTTTGTCTAGGTCATCTTTCATTCTAGCCCGGGACATAATCAAAGCATTGTGTATATGTATTGTGCATTATATTCATGTTTATGGTGTATAGTATGGAAGAATTATGGTAGATGCTACCTAAGTACATACATTTCATTATTTTGGATAAAATATCAAATGCATAGTATGTAAATGACTAATAAGCAAATATAAATGATTTTAGGTTTGGTTAGTTTAGGTAGCAGAAGATATATATTGTGTACTCCCTCTCTGTACCACTGTACTGTTATCATAATATGAATTAATGTACCCACATTAGACAATCAATCAGATCTGGCACAACTCCAACTAATGTATTCTCTAATAAATCCTGGATATATAAACAATATTTATGTATGTATTTACTTTTAATATCTAAAATAGAGTTAAATACCTATCATCATTGTTCATTCAAGTATTGGCAGTAGGTATTTTACTACTATTACTAGATTTTGTAATCCCGCATCCCTCGGGTTCAAATAAACTGTGCCCATATTTAATTAAAAAAAAAATAGGTAGATATCTACATGGAAAAATTACTAATAACCTCTTCCCAATGAAAAATCTTGGTGTTAAGACACCCCACATGCCTCTATATTCAAGAAAAAAAAACACGGTAGGTATCTACATGGAAAAAATTGCTTAAAACCTCTTCCCAATGAAAAATCTTGGTGTTATACACCCAACATGCCCATATTTAAGCAAAAAAAAGTGGTAGGTGTTTAAAAGATGGAAAAAAGTGTTTAAAACCTCCTCTCAATTAAAAAAGGTTGATGTTTATCACCCCGAATGCCCATATTTAATTTTTAAAAATAAGCAGGTACCTACGTGGACAAATGTATTAAATTCTCATCTTAATGTAAAAACTTGGAAGTTTGAAGTCAAATGCCTCAAATGCCTATACATAAATTAGAAAAGAAAAAAGGGATCAATAAAAAATTGTTACCTAATGTTACCTAAATTGGTACCTAATAGGTATTCGAGTGATTCGCCATGAAATGAAAAAAGTGTAAAGAAAGAATTGTCATCTAGGTACTATCCCCCTCTACTCCCAATAAAAACTTAAAAAGATTGATGTACACTTTCAAATATTTCATAATGCATATAAAAAATAATAGTTGAAAATAAATAAGTAGTCATGGCTTATACTAAGGTAGGTACTTAATGTACTTATTAAAAAATAATTGTTTATTAATTTTGTACATAATGCTAAATTATTATTCTACAGTATAATTTTCTATAGTCTCGTAATGTCTTCCATTGTGAAAATCGCTCGAAATTACAAAAAATATGCAATTTTCATTCATACAATTCAGGATTTTTTATCATAAGCAAACACTGCATATTATTACCAAAATAATCTCCAAATTTATATTTTTTAAAGATATATCTGGGTTTTGTTATAAACCCAAATACAACCTTATACATCTTTCACACTAAGCTAAAAGCTTGTGCCGTGAAATGGGAGTTTGCCGGCACCTGGGATCGAACCACGGACCCCTTGTTCTGGTTTTGAAATTAACCAAGTTTAGTTTCCGTATTATTGTATTAAGGCCCGAAATTACAATCAGTAGCTTATCGTGGAGCTTTGGTGAGGAGGCTTAAAAGTTAAGTCGAGCTTACTGCTCACACGAGAATTTTAATCAATATTCGACTGCGACTTGACTAAGCCGCAAATATGGTTAAGTTGGTAGCCCTACTAGTTATTTTATCGTGATTTTGTCTATGCATTAGCCTTATATCTGTCATGTTAACGGAGACGCGCGCCATTTTTCGTGTTGTTTTTTGATTTCGTGAACACTCTTTGATTTTTTCGTTACCGACGAAACAGGATCAGTAATAAAAAAATTCAAATAGAAGCGCAAATGAAACAACCTTAGCAACAACAAACAAAAAGTGTAATGATGGCTCGAACATAATATATATGACATTAGCGTCAGTTTGTTCTTATTGTAATTAGTGGCGCCTCCTGGTGATGAAAAAATTAACTGAGATTAAGTGAGCTTAACGTTGTTGAGGACACCCCCGGATATTCCTTAACTTAAGGAGTAGGTTAAGCTGCATATTCGTGCTAAGGAGACATTGTAATTTGCGTAATTTTGGTAAGCGATGCTTTATGTGTTCCTTAAGGTTATGGAGGATCTTAAGCCTGCATTGTAATTTTGCGCCTTATTGTTACATCCATTTTGAAATTAATTCGATACACTGAAAAATGTTCGACGATGAATATTGCTACTTACAAAAACTTTCATAGATTTTCATACATTTGATTGCCAATTTGTTGCATTAAAATTCAAATATCTTCATCAATACGTAAGCTATTCAAAATATTTTAAACTTTAAACCTGCCCAAAGGATGACACCTCGTATAGAGTGTGTTATTTTACTTTTTGTTTTTCCTTATTTCAGAGTCCATTGAGGACATACGCACATACATATCTATATACGAACCGACTCAAATATTTATGTGTGGATTATTGTTAGTAGTGTAGTGGCAGTAATGACACATGTAACTATTTGTACATATTATTATACTGGTACAATCGCTGACACTTATATTAAACTAATTTGCTAATTTACCTCTTCCCATCACCCCACTACTAGTTTATACGCATCTTCTCAAATAATATATAACAATATTTCTCAGAAATTTAATTTAGTACACTATGTATAATTTATATACTATGTATATATATATATATATATATATATATATATATATGGACAATTTGTAAAGCGCCGTTTACTCATAACATGACCTCAAGGGCGCTGTAAATCGTATCCATCACCCGAAACTCCCAGCAGTATACCTACAGTATTTTATTTTATTTTGTTTCACATATATTTAGAGAATTGAAATTGTTTTAAACAAGTATCACAAAGGATCAATATCAGCTATAAATAAAAAATTACATCAAATTCAAATTCATCGTCTTTATAAAAACATATGGGGTATAGAACACATAAAACTCTATCATAAAATTGTTTTTACCTACTTGGCAGCCTCGTCCTTATTCTACTAGAGGCCTCCAATACATCACCTTGCTTTGCAATGTTGTGACCACAATCTTTTCTAGTCATTTATTGATACGCAATCCTAAATAGTCATTCTATTAGTCAATAATAAAATACTATAATGGTTGTTATTTCTTCTCTTACGAGGAATAGGAAGAAATAACGCAAGAATTATTTATGCTCGTTAGATCTATTCCCTGAAGGTGTAGACCAAGAGTGGAGCAAAACACTATTAAGGAAGTTAATCTTTTACTTTATTTACTTAACATTACTTAAGTACAACTCTCTGATTCAATAATAATACTGAGTTGCGCGGTAAAGTAAATGTCTCCGCTGACCAAACTATTAAGTACTGGACATGGGATAGACAGAGAGAACAGACTAGGCCATAGGCGAGATATGAAATAATAATAAAAACAACTTATATTTGGCGCCGTTTAATGATCCGTGACCATCTCAAGGGCGCTGTTGCTTTTTTTGAATGGCAGTGTTTTCAGCTTACTCCTCAACGTTGCAGTGGGTTGGTTCCGTCTTAAATCCGCTGGTAATCGGTCGTCCAGGCAGTTGACCCTGCAATGCTAAAGCTCCTCTCTGCAAATTTGGAAGTATTTGCCCTGTTGGGTTCTACAAGTTTGTTAACAACAATGGAAGTTGATCGCAGTGGTCGCCTTAGAGTTTCGTTGATGGGACAGAGCTCAGCGAGGCATAGAGGTGCTGTGCCGTTCAAGGCTTTGTGGACAATTGGGGTAGAAAGTAAATTCATTGTTCCATTTAATAAACAAAGATAATGTCCCCTCTGAAAAAAGACAAATTCAGTACAGATGGCATATCTCATTGCTGAACTGAGGATGTTGAATGTCTTAAAATGTTATGTTTAACCTCTAGCCCGCAGCAATATGGTAAACCTAGGTATCTATTTTACGCCGTGACAAAACAAACAATCGTAAATCATATAATTTTATAATACTGTTGCCTATTGTGTGTAGAATACACACAGTTGATTTTTATACCTGTACACCTATATATAGATATAATACAATGTAAATAATTCACCGATATCACCGATGCGACGTTGGCGCACAGGACACTGCTTTTTGTGATATCACCGGTGATACGTTGGTGGGCGAAGAGTTAATGACTTTTACAGGACGCTCAAAAACTTACACAAAAGAGTGGGATACCTATTCTTTACCGAGGACTCTACGGAATATGAACATCTTAAATGAAATTTAGCATGTATACATTGTTGTAACAATTTTCAGTTCATTTTTTCGCTACAATGTTATAACCTAAATATTTATGTGGTTGCTCCAACTGTATAACTGGTCGCTCACTTTAGTATTGTCAATATGAAGAGTCCAATCAGCCCCAGTTCCAGTTCCAGTTGCACCATATGTATCTATCTCTTTGTATAATCTAAATAATTAGTATTCAATGAATAAATATCACCTATTCATTCTTGGTTATTCAGATACGTTGCTTTAAATAGACATAAACATGTACATTATATTATATTGTATTGTGTCAAGTATTTATGTATTACAATCATGCATTTGGCATCATTTACAAAGAAAAGGACACACCATACCATAAAAATTGTATCTTTTTTTATAGAAACAAGTTACATTGCTTTCTTCAATGCAGGTGGATGTATATTTTTATTGTTTCATTATGTATAATGACAATTAAATTGACACTTGTTACAAAATTAATTGCTGCTTGAATTCTCCAAGTTGGTTAAATGATGTTATCTTAACCTACTTGTTGTTAAATAACATGTTATCATAATTGAAGGGGTCACCAGGAAAACGTAAGCAAGCGACAGGTTAATATAAATTTACTCTTGTAGGTAACTACCAAACAAAGTAATAATAAAGGCGAAATAAAGAACATAAAAAACTGCAATAGCTCAAATAATGTTGTGGGATGTCGGAAATCGGAATCAAATTGTGTTTTGCGACATCATGACATTTTATAAATATTATAAATTGAACAAAATAATAAGATTACAACATGGTATAAACAAATAATTTTGCACAATGGGGAAGTTTGTCGTAGAGACGCGATTTCTTCCAACTGACAAAAATATTACTTATCAAAAGATAATTCAAGAGTTTTTGTGTTTACGCTGTGGAAATCCATTTTTAATTTTAATAAATAAAATATAAAAATATATTATTGAGCACTGTTTAATCTCCACTATGTTAGGTTGAATACCGAACGTTTTCGCCTATACTTGTAGGCATCTTCAGGGAAACTGTATTCCCTGAAGATGCCTACAAGTATAGGCGAAAACGTTCGGTATTCAACCTAACATAGTGGAGATTAAACAGTGCTCAATAATATATTTTTATATTTTATTTATTAATATCAAAAGATATATCACACTTAGCCCAAATGACCCAATATGAATCACTGGGAAAAGACTAAGCGTCAGTGGTTACAACTTTTTTCTACAAGATTTGGAGATATTTAGAGTTTTTCTAAATTTTAGTTTTGGTCATTCATAAGAACGTTTAGAATTATTCTTTATTTTTTGTATCGATAAATAACTTTAATAGATATTTTTCAAATTTTCTTCTCAAAATTTGAAATAGGTTGTTATCCAGGAATATACATATTGGTGAAGGAGGTCTCAAATATGGTAAATTGATGGGATTTGTATTTCAGGAACCAAAACTTCGACAGATTGTCACAATGGGCTCTCAGGACACTTTAGAAGAAAAAACAATAACCATATGCTATGGAGCTGACTTTGTCAACCTGACATTCATACATTTTTGTTGCACAAAGAAAGAAATTGCACAAGTAGGTTCCATCATTTGTGTTTAATATATTTTGTCATATATGTTACAGTTATACAATGGTATGTCACTCATAATTTCAATATTTGTTTCAGCAATGGACTGATGCAATATTTCGTCTAGCTTATAATCTCACACTGATAAACAGTTCAACAATCATGTTTCTTCAAAAGGTTCACACAAAATTATCATTGGTTGTGGATAAAACAGGAAAGATACCAATCAAAAAGTAACATTTCATTCATTTATATTATTATTATTATTATTATTATTGTTAAAATAATTGTGTAAAGTTTCTTTTATTCAAAATGCCAATTATTTGAATTGTTAATCTAACCAAAGTGTCAAATGATAGGTAATAAGTAATAATAATTTAATTTAATATAATCCTGTTAATTAACAAGTGCAGGAGCAAGCTGTAAGCGAAATGCCGTGCTATGGGGAGAGAGTTTTTTTTTCACATACTCAAAAATTGATAAATTTGTACTAAATACCTAGAAAACACCAATATAAACAAGTTACAAGTTGATAAAACTTATGTATTTACTACTATACTATACTATACTATACCATCACGGCATATCCCACAAGTGGGGTAGCCAGCAGATCAGCTGCATGTAAGAAACATGCAAACTGTCCTCTTCGTGCCAATATAAAATCAAGACATTCAGGATGGGTGGCAAACCTCATCGCTGAATTTGAGATGTACAATGTCTTAATTTTTTCGAACACCTGCCTTTTACAGGACACTCGAAAACTTACGCAGAAGAGTGGGAGACCAATTCTTTACCGGGTGCTCCACGGGAAAGATGTATTTACTAATCTATATATATGATGGGTAAAATCCAATTTTGATAGTCAGGGGTCACAAATCGATATGAATATTTTAGTTCACATTTTACTCACTTAATAAAGTTTGATGCTTAATTTACAGTAAAGTTAAATATAGAGATATACATATGTGGTGTAAAATAAATTAAAAATGATTTTTAGTGTGATAAACCATAAAACAAGGATGAACGCACAGTGCAACATCACAATCCACTGTCACTATTCTTCATCTGTCGGCAAATTTCTGTTAGCGTTTGTCAATTTTATGTTAACTTAAATCCAAAAATATTATCACTAAATATCACATAAAAAATAATATTGTGTTTATTTTATAGATTAACACAATGCAAAAAATACTCAATAGCACTTTGTTAGTATTTAAATGAAAAAAGTTTAAGAAATCATACGTACACTAAGTATCACTGCACATAAGAAACACATATTTAATGTCGCCGAACAAAAAAATATTTACGAAAGCAAAAGTATTAGTAAATAACATAACATACATAGACAATTCACACAGATCGAGCTAGTCCCAAACTCAGATGAATCTTGTATTATGGGTACTAACGCGACGATACACACATATGCAATACACTACACACATACACATGTAACACCCAGACCCAGGACAATTTGAAAAAGGTCATTCTTCACTTTGCCCTGGCCGGGAATCGAACCCGGGACCTCGTGACTCAAAGGCAAGAGCGTTACCTCCACACCCCACCGACCGACATGAACAATTAACTTAACTCAGATTTGTTTATAAATTATCTGCTGTACATAATATAATTATGTAGGTACTAATTTTAGGTAGATACCTATTCATTTCAAATTTATAAAAATTCTTTCCATGATTTTTTCAAAATCGAAATATCAGAACCACAGATGTTAAATTGTAGGGATTACGATTCTAATTTGAAAATGTATAGAAAAATTATTCTTTAAATAGGCCAATCTATAAAAAAAACTTCATCGATGATTTTGTATATTCTCCATATTGCATTATTTATTGAAATTAAAAATGTATGGCGTAAATAATTTTCTTCGTATTTTTTCTTACCGTGAATTTGTAAGATGTTTTAATAGCTTATAGTTTATTCCGGGCGGAGAAGAATCCAACAAATCAGAGATCATTCAAATCGGTACAGCCATTCTTGAGTTATAAGTGTTGTAACACACACCACTTCCTTTTATATATTAGATATAAGCAACTTAAAATACTATAGTATACTATACTATGGTATAGTATACTTTGTATAGTCTTTTAAGTTGCTTATATATAAAAGGAAGTGGTGTATAAGCAACTTAAAATAAATACCTAATTACAATAAACTAATACCCATTAAATGAAATCACTCTGAGACTGATGTAAGGGCAACATAATATATAACTGTTAATTGGAATAAAACCATTTAAATAAAATAAAAATACCTAAGTAAAGCATACTGCAATTACATTAAATGAGTTAATGTCAATTTATAAAGATAATGGTCATATGTTATGTGCAAAATGTTGATTCAATTGTATTTTTTTGGGGTAGCCAACAGACCAAATACATGCAATAAATATGCAAGTTGTCCTCTCAGTGTCAACAGAGGTTTAAACACTCAGAATGGGTGGCATGACCTAATTGCTGAACTGAAGATATTAAATATCTTAAACTTATTGTTTTGATGATATTAAATATGTTAAATAAGAAATTAAGATGAAACAAAATATATAGTAATTTCACTGGTGACTTTATTAATTAACTTGTGAGCTTATCTCAGGCATTAATATAAAGGTAGGTATGTATGTAACAGATAGTTACAAACAATAAAAACAACAAAATTCCCTTGAGAGATAAATATTCTTATCAGGTATGGTCAACCGTGCTATAAGAAATTTGTGAGCCGCTCTAGATGGTCTTAAATAAAAAAGGTTTCAGCATTTGTCTGTGTTTGATAATGAGGAAGCCACTCTAGGTTGACCTATAATTCAGGAATGTAATTCAGATGGTGATTATATAATTCAAATTGCATGCTTGATATGCAGCTTTGTAATTTGTTATTTTAAATAAATTTGTACAAATTAAAAAAATAGTTGATTGAGTTTGAATTAGTTATGAGTCGAATATATGTATGAATTATTCGTTAGTAATTTTTATAATGATAGAGCGAATTGAATGAAATTCGTTGACCAGCAGTTCAGGATCTCTGAAAATCATTAAGATGTGTGCGTATGTATTCTGTAACAATAGAAATGTAATAGATAGTCTTGTTTTTCGAAAAAGCAATTAAGGATTTCCTTACCTACGAGGGCGGTCCGATAAGTACTTAGCCTCTCCGTCCGATGGCGTCACTATCACAAGAAAAATATACCATCGTGTAGTGCACTCTTGTGGACAGCTACTGTCAAAATTTCAGCCAAATTAGACTTATAGTTTTGTTTTGACCGCGTGTGGAAGCGGATGGGTCCACGGATTTTAGAAAAATGGAAAAAGGGCAATATCGGTCGGTGATTCGATTCTTGTTTTTGGAAGGGAAATCGCGCAGCAAAATCAAAGAGCGCTTGGATGCTGTGTACGGTGACTCTTCTCCTTCGATGACGATTGTCAAAAATTGGTTTAGGAGTTTCGACATGGTCGTACGTCGGTTTTTGACGAGTCACGCCCAGGTGCCTTGAAAACGGCCACCACAGAAGATAACATGACAAAAATCCACGATATCGTAATGGCAGACCGCCGATTGAAGATGTGTAAGATAGCTAAGATAAAAGGCATCTCAAAAGATCACATGGATTATACCATTCATGAAATTTTGGACATGTGAAAGCTGTTGGCGCAATGGGTGCCGCGTTTTCTCACTCCGGATAACAAACACAACCGTGAGACCACTTCAGAGCAGTGTTTGACGCTATTTAAGAGCAGTCCGAAAAAGTTTCTGCATCGTTTCGTAGTCATTGACAAAACATAGATTCACTAGTACACGCTAAAGACCGAGGAACAGTCGGAACAGTGGACTTTACCCGACGAACGTGCTCCAAAGAAGGCGAAGACTGTCCTATCGACCAGAAAGGTGATAGTCACCCTTTTCTGGGATTCACAAGGCGTGATCTACATCGACTACCTGGAGAAGGGTAAAACGATCACAAGGCTCTACTATGCCAAATTATTGGGCCGATTCGACGCCGATTCAGAAAAAACGGCCCCATTCGACGAAGAAAAAGTGATCTTCCACCATGACAATGCACCGGCTCGGCACAGCCAAATTGGTGGAATAGGGCTACGAACTGCTGTTCTTTCCACCGTATTCTCTAGATTTGGCTCCGTGCGACTTCTTTTTGTTTCCAAACTTGAAAAGGTCACTCGCTGGGCAGAAATTTGAGTCGAATGAGGAGGTCATTACCGCCATGGAAGCCTACTATGTAGATCTCGAGAAAACGTATTTTTTAGACGGGTTAAAGAAGTTGGAGAATCGCTAGTTCAAGTGTATCGAGCTAAAAGAAGACTATGTTGAAAAATAAATCACCACTTTTCCAAAATTTTCATTTTTTCTTATGTAGGCTAAGTACTTATCGGACCGCCCTCGTATGTATAGGTTTTAATAACAGGGATGTACTATGGTATGTTTGTTAATCATTTAAATTAATATTAGCATTTAGTTTTAGACAATTTATTTCTAAGACCTCTAATCTATTTAATTTTCCTGCCTTATCCTCTCTATGTAGTATGATGTTCCGCAAAGTTGACTGACTATGACTGGCTGATGTGTGTTCTTTGATCCTCTTATAGAGTGATCTACCAGTTTGACCTATATAGGAACTCGAGCAACTGTTACAATTTAATTGATAGAGTGTTTATTTCATCTGTGTTGTTGACCAACAGTGATTTTAATAATTGTAGAATGTGACAATTTATTTGCCTTTTGTATACTAGTACTTACCTATTTGAAATTAATTGGTAGTATGATATTTATGTTTTTTTTTTAATATGTTGTTTTTTTTGTTAATGCATTATCTCACTTGAATGTTTTTGTTTTTATTTGTATTATTTGTAAAGGCTGATACAGCCGTTTGTTATGTAAATATAATAGTTTGAGAAGGAATACTGCAATCACCGTCCCAGATCAGAGCAATCTAGTTTCGCGGTGTAATCTCTCTGTTTTACGTGAATCAATTGGTGATGGTGATGTCGGGCGGGCTGGGGGCGCTCCGATATAGGATTCTGCTTTTACAAAGAGTAACATAATCTACCCATTGGTTGGTCCCTGTGGGGGCTGCTCCTGGCTCGCTCGTCTGGGATCATTATTGGGAGCCCATTATAGGGTGTGATAGTAAGAAAAACCGATAAGACCATATATGTGATGTCCATGATAATGTAGGTATATATTGTAATAATTGACAAATGTTGATATTTGTAAGGAGGGAAATAAAAAAACTTTTCATTTCATTTCAAATAAGCAAAATTTTGTAATTATTACTTTAAATTATTTAGGCTATTTTTTTACTAAAATCTTCAAGAAATTATAGCTTACATCACTTTTTTCACATTTAACTATTAAGCCTGAAGGGATAAATTAAATATATATTGAAATATTCCGGAGTTAAAATAGTTCCCCGATTGGATCTCCGGAGGTGAGAAGAAACCAAAACAGCACACAAGGAAGATACGCCACCTGGAACATCAGAACGTTGCTACAGACTAGTAAGCTGGCAATTAAAAGAAGAGATGAACTAAATGAAACTTAGCACGCTAGGAATCTCCAAAATGAGATGGCCTAACCCTGGGGATATGTGGACGGGAAATTTTTAACTTATCCTTAGCGGTAGTAAACCGGGGCGGGGGGGGGGGGGGTAGGAATCATTAAATAAAGATCTGGGGAGGAGAGTAAAGGGGTATGTACAATATGGAGGTAGAATTATTTTAGTCAAGCTAGATACTAAACTCGTAGACACAATTCTAAGGTTTACATGCCAACATCTAGCCATAGCGATTAATATTTATTTATTTAAGTACAATACACAGCAATTGCCTTTATATATTGAGATTGTATACGAAAAGATCCAGAAACTACTAGATGACACAAAAGCTGATGAAAATGTTATATTTATGGGAGACTGGAACGCAGTAGTAGGGGAAAAAAAGTGAAGAATCAGCCGTGGGAGCGTATAGGCTGGGTATTAGAAACGATAGAAGCAACCGTCTCATTGAATTTTGTACCAAAAATAAAATGGTTATAGCAAACACGTGGTTTCAACACCACTATAGACACCGGTATACGTAGAAATCTCCTGTAGACAGATTGACTACATTAACGCGACAACAGTGTAGAAACCGAATTAAAGATTGCAGGAGCTATGCAGGCCTGGACATTGATCTTCTTCTTCACGTGGTTTGTTGGGTTCCCCCAACGTTGGCGATCACCTCGACAAACTCATCGCTGTCCTGCCCTGCTCGAAACAGCGTCCCTCAATTTTCCCCTTCAATATCAGTTGAAGAAGGTGGTATTTTTCTCCATGCAGAATATGACCCAGATGCGAAACCTTCTGAACCTTGATTGATGGTTGACAAACAGCTCCCTAACAACTGTTGGACATTGATAGTGACCATAATATAGTAATGGTGTAAACTATACTGACATTCAAAAGGCTGGAGAAAAGGATCACAAAGAGATGGGACTTTAAGTTGCTAAAAATGAAAGTAAAATACTATGAAAAAACTAAGATATGCGATTTTAAGAGTTATGAAAATATAAATAGAGTATGGGGGAAAATCAAAGAGAAAATTACCGTAGAAGCAGACGAGGTAATAAAGAAAGGAAAGCCGCAAGCTAGGAAAGAATGGATCACGGACGATAACTTATGAATTATTGAAGAAAGAAGGAAGGTGAAGAACTCAAAAACAGAACAAGGAAAAAAGGAATATAAAATCCTAAGAAACAAAATTACCAAAGTCCAAATTGAAAAAAGAATACTTTCTGCAAGAAAAATGCAGAAATATAAAACAAACAAAATTCGAAACCGCTTACTCTGAAGTAGAGAATTTTTTCAATGATAAGACACAGGCACGATGTGCTAGTCAACATAAAAACGGCAAACTGTTGTTTGAGGATGAACTGATCGTAAAAAGATGGAAAGAATACCTAGAACAACTGTACAAAGGAAAGGCCATACTTGAGGAAAGCATAGCACTAGAGACAGAATATGACGTAGAAAGTTATGGAGATGATATCTTAAGAAGTGAATTTGATAATGATATTGACCTTATTCCATCAGAGCTGCTTAAATGTGCAGGAAGTGGCTTGCTTGACACATTGTATAAGTTTGTCTGTAAAATATATGACATAGGAAAGATACCTGAGGATTTTGCCAAATGTCTGATACGAGCAATACCTAAGAAAACAGGCACAACAAAGTGCGAACTACACAGAACGTTAAGCATGATATCACATGCTTCTAAGATACTCACCAACATTTTAATGAAAAGGGCGGAAAATAAAATCAAGGAAACACTTTCAGAAGATCAATTTGGATTCCACAAAGAGACAGGTATAAGAGATGCAATCTTGACTTTAAGACTTGTTTTAGAAAAGCGAATAACAATAAATAGAAACACATACATAACATTCATCACCCTAAAAAAGGCATTCTGTAAGGTAGAATGGGAACAACTTTTTAACACTCTAAATCGGAAATTGTGAGCAGGATAAACCAGGCATGAATTGCCTTTAACAAAAAATCTTAAGTATTGGAATCCCCAAATATTGATTAAAGCGTTTGGAAGAACCTTACTAAAGCCTTTGTTTGGAGTATTTTGCTATATGGTTGTGAGACGTGGACCATTGCCAAGAGTGAAAGCAGACGGTTGGCGGCCTTTGAAATGTGCTACAGACGCATGCTGAAGATTCATCGGTAGGAACACGTCGGAAATGAGATGTTAACCAGGGTAGGTGAAAAAGGGCAACTCCTTATAAGAATCAGCCAACAATGAGCTAACTGGATTGGCCACAACATCAGGCACCCAGGACTGTTTATCACCATTGCGGAGGGTAGGACTGAAGGCACAAATGGCAGAGGCTAACCAAGAGACTTGTATATGGACCAACTGAAGAGGGACATGAACTGAAGAGACTGGCTGAGAATAGGGAGGAATGGAGAAGAAAATCCAAACTCGTTGCAGACCAATCCAATATATTGTGACTCACTCTATGTTTCTTTGTTACAACTGTATTATAAAAGAATTATAACTGTTATTGTAAGCTAGGACTTTAATTGTGTTTAGTTGGTTATGATGTTATATGTCTTAAATGTAGGTAATGTTTTGATAATGTTAAAACCCTTGCAGTTAGTTCCAATAATCTGTCTATCCATTACTATCAGTTTAAGTGATATATAGTTATGGATAGATAGAATACTGATGCCAGTCATTTAACGTAATGCTTATCTCATATAATCCTTGTCAAATAATAGGTATTTCTTTCTTTTCTGTTAGTTTTGGAGTGTCATATTTGTAAAATTATTTTCTCCAAGATTTAATATCACCTGTGCGAAATCTCTAGCAACATCAATAACAATATTAGGTAATTGTAGTAAATTGCATATCACGTAAAAATACTTTAAGTAATTGTTTTTCTGTATTTTAGTATTGTGAAGCTGTACGCACAAAACAAGGATGACAGAAAAAAAGTAGAGAAAGCTTTAGATGCATCTGGTCTCCCATCTGGAAAAAATGACACCATCAGTCCATCAAAATTTCAATTTGAAGATTTTTTTACATTTTACAAAAACCTTACACAGAGGTCAGAAGTTGAGAAGGTGTTTGAGCAACTGTAAGTCAGCTTGTGTAATATAATATTATGTTATCTAGTGTAGTGCACAGTGCACATTGTAATATTGATATATGTTTATCATAACATACCTACTTTTTTATTTGTTGTTTTAGTGTTGGAACATCCAAACGCAGATTGATGTCCACTTCACAGGTGGTTGAATTTCTTAACAAAACACAAAGAGATCCTCGATTAAATGAAATTCTTCATCCGTATGCCAACACAGCTAGAGCAAAAGATCTGATTCATCAACATGAACCAAATAAATTCAATGCTCAGAAAGGACAACTAAGCTTTGATGGATTCCTGAGGTACTCATCCATCTACACAACATAGTAATAATTCATGTACATTAAGCGATAGAATAAATAACTGACATACCTACTGTAGATGTGTTGTTTTGTGTGCTTCTGCTTCGTCTACTAGTTGTGTATTGGTAAATGAATGTGGCAGTTAAATCAAGTTTATTTCTGTTTGGCATGGATACGGTATCAGTAAACAATAGCTACACTATGTACTGTGTAGAGTGCAAATCATCAAGGCTACTTACTGGTCTCCAACATACATATACATATATGTACACACATACATAAATAGGCAGTAGTTGTAACCCACTTGTTATGTTAGTCACTATATTATATATACATTGTGTGTTGTCTTGTGTATATGCAGGTATTTGATGTCAGAGGATAACCCTATCATAGCTGGCACCAAACTAGAATTGTGTGATGATTTAGAGCAACCAATGGCACATTATTTCATTAATTCTTCCCACAACACGTATCTCACTGGTCATCAGATTACTGGAAAGTCCAGTGTTGAAATATACAGACAAAGTTTATTAGCCGGTTGTAGGTAAGTTGTCACAATATCATGTCTTGCATTAACTTCTTATTCTATTAGCACACAGTCACTAATTGATTTCTTTCTCTCAGATGTGTAGAGTTGGATTTCTGGAATGGTCGATTTGACGAACCTGTCATAGTTCATGGATATACGTTTGTGCAAGTGATCAGCGCTAAAGATGTTTTAGAAGCTATTGCAGAAAGTGCATTTAAGACATCAGATCTACCTGTTATTCTGAGTTTTGAAAATCATTGTAACCCTCGCCAACAAGCTAAAATTGCTAATTATTGTAGAGAAATATTTGGAGAAATGCTTCTTGAAAAACCACTTGAATCACACCCCTTGGAAGCGGGTAAGTAAGATATGGTATTTGAATGGAATAGAAAAAAGGCTATTGAAACTAGTTGGAAGATCAAGAATATTACTAGAGATGTTATTATCATACTCATATTCATTTGCATTTGCACTATCGGATTGAAACAAATATTTAAAATACTCCTTCCATCTCGGTAATACACAATCATCCCTCACTAACACACACCCATCCTTGTCTTTTATCCCTTTCATACTGCTCACATTTAATCCTGTTCTCTTTCATTTCACTTTATTCCAGAAAATCTTCATATTTTCACTCGCATACATAGCTAATTTCTTACATTCTTCATCTTCAAGCGTTTTGTTCTTTATTTTCACAACTTCATGCACATCCTTCTTGCATAACTTGTATACTTGTCTTTCGCTTTTTTTGAAATATGTCACACTGTTTCACACTCAGTAAGTCTTTACAAGCATTCTTCTTTTTATTTACAGCTTCTTTCACATTGTTGCCTACCATGCATCACCTTTCTTTCGTCTTACGATAGCTTCACCACATACTCCCCTTGCACACTCTACTAGCTTACTTTTTAGGACATCATATCATTCATTCACTGTAAAATCATTCCCTATGTTCACACTAAGCTTTTCATTCAGTTTTTACATATTCATTCTTTACACTCTCACCTTTCAGTTTTTCGACTTTTGTTTTCTTGAACGCCAACCAGAGAATAGATTCATCCTTGAGACTACAAGAAATAGATTCGTCTCCAGCTCGGCGCCCCATTACACTTTAGTGTCTATGGTCGCTTTCCTGAGACGAGAGTCCACACACATGAGGTCAATCATCGATCTTTCGTTCCCTCTCTCCCAGAAAGCAGTGTGAATGAAAATGATATGATATGCATGACTGATATTACAAATGCTGTAGGGTATGATTGTGTTGCTGTTGAACTCTGTCTGGTGGACCGGAACTCTCGGGTAGTGTCTGGAACTTATCAACGCTTATTGAAGAGAGGGCATCACTCCAGAGGACTGGAGAAGCGCCATCATCTGCCCCCTTAAAGGGGGAAGAACTCTAAACTGGAATGTGGAAGTTATCTGGCTATTAGCTGATTGAGTTGAATAAAGAAACTGTATGGTAGTATGCTGATTAAAAGAGTATGAAAGTCATCTAAGTGTAAGATATGGGATGCACAAAGAGCTTTTTTGAATGGCAGAGGGTGCACTGATCAGATCTTCTCCCTACAAATGGTCATAGAGAAGTTTTTGGTTAAAAACCAGAAGCTCTCTGTGGATTCATGGATTTGGAGAAAGCATATGAACGGGTGGACTGAGGAAGGTTGTGGTGCGTATTGTCGGAGTATGGTGTGATCAGTCAGTTGATGCGCGCAATCTCTTCACTCTACATGGGAAGTTCCGCTTGCGTGAGGGTAAACAATACCCTCTCAGAGTAGTTTGTCCTCACTAAGGGAGAAGCAAGGTTATGTCATGTTTCTGTGGCTGTTCAAACTGTATGTGACCTGTGAAAGAAATGGATGTTGGTGTCGATTTGAATGGAACTTGGCTGAATCCATCGATGGATGCAAATGACTTGGTGTTAATAGCTGAGAGTGAAAGAGGTTTTTGCACAATACTATCCTGGTACCGACACTTAAAAAAATAAAAGTTTTAAAAAATAGCCAGTAAACCATGTAAAAATCAGTTTTTTATTTGTCTTTTGGCAATGTATTTAAGTTTTAAATTATTTTTCTGTACAATAAATCACAAACAGCTAAGTGAATATTATGTGCAAAACAAACTTGGTGCTCTGCATTAACAAGTTTTCCAACCTTCAGCATAACATTTGGACCATCAGTCACTATTACTATAATATTGGTATCTATTGAACTCAGAAAGGCGCCTTTTTAAGATACAAATACAAGTTTCGGCTGTCAGTGATTCATTAATGCGAATGAGTCCCAAATTCCTGACTTGTTTAAATATTGTGTTTTCGATTCGATAAATTAAATCCCGAAAATTTGGGAACTAAAATACAAGCGATTCGGGATCCCAGGATCGAATCCACTAGACACAACATGAGGGTGTAGTGGAGTATGTTATATATCTGTTTTACAGGAGGAGAGCTTCCCCCACCGTCTTTATTGAGGAGAAAGATCATTATAAAGAATAAGAAAAAACACCATCACCATCATCATCATCACCATCACAAGAAGGGTGCAGGAGGCGAGGGTGGCAATGAGGAAGGAGCACCTATGCACCAGGGCAATGGAGACATAGGAGGAGGGCATACCCACCCGGTATTTATTACATCACTCATATCTGCTGGTGGTGTGCTCCTATTTATTATCATCCATTCAATATGTTTCATTCATTTTTCAGCTTCAACGTCAGAGCTCTAAAGATAGTTCTGGATCATCAGATATTGATAGTTCATCCGACGATGAGGGGGGTGTTGGTGTGAGCGGAGGAGGCACAGTTGATGGTAGTGGGGTAGGAGTAGGTGTCACAGACTGTGGTCCCCCTACACCAGCTACTCCAGGTGCTGCTGGGGACAAGGCCCAGCAAGCCAAAGAGACTGAAGCTGGAGCTGAAATATCTGCTTTAGTTAACTATGTGCAACCTGTACACTTCAGTTCTTTTGAAAATTCTGAGAGTGGGTTTTTTTTAACATTTACATTTTAGTATATTCTGTGCACTAAGTAAACTCTCGTCACATATAGGTAAATTTGTCTTTTAGAGAAAAATCGCTTCTATGAAATGTCTTCATTTGATGAGAAGCAAGCTACCACACTGTTAAAAGAAAGGCCAATAGAGTTTGTAAATTACAATAAGCATCAACTGTCCAGAGTCTATCCAGCTGGAACAAGATTTGACAGTTCAAATTTTATGCCTCAGGTAAGTAACACTGCTAACAATATAGGTAGGTATACATACATATATTGTCGTGTACATTGTAAAGGTAAGTAGAGGAAAAAGAAGCATCTGTGTACATTATATGATACTTGCAGGTGTTCTGGAATGCTGGGTGTCAATTGGTGGCTTTAAACTACCAGACCTTGGATCTTGCCATGCAACTTAACCTTGGTATATTTGAATACAACATGCGCAGTGGATATTTGCTCAAACCTGAATTCATGAGACGGAAAGACCGGTCAGAAGTTTATTTCTATAATGAATAGATTTAATATTAAGATGGCTATCCATCCTCAATGTCTTAATTTTTTGTTGGCAGGGAGAAGACAGCTTGCATGTTTATTGCATGCAGCTAGTCTGCTGGCTACCCCAATTGTGGAATATGCTGTGATGATATAATAGTGTAGTTGTAGTAGTATTAACACAGAGAATTTTGTATTAATTTGAATATTTACTATTTCAGTCACCTGGATCCTTTTGCCGAGTCCACTGTGGACGGAATAATTGCTGGCACTGTGTCAGTCACTGTTATATCGGGACAATTCTTAACTGATAGGAGAGTTGGAACATTTATAGAGGTTGAGATGTATGGTTTACCAGCTGACACTGTCAGGAAAAAATTCAGAACCAAAATTGTACCAAATAATGGTATTAATCCAATCTACGGAGAGGAACCATTTGTTTTTAAAAAGGTATAACTTGTTTAAATATTAAAGTTCTAGTTCTTCCTTCTCAAATATATCAATAATTACTCCTCGCTTGCTCGCCTGGGACCATTATTGGGAGCCTATGATGATGTGTGATATTATCGTCACTGTTATTAGTTTATTGTAGAGAAGTGAAATAATAATATAATTGGGAGGATATTGCACTACTGGGCATATCACTGTCTAGGCATATAACTAAGTGATTTTTGATACTGTGTTATGATTGATATTTTAACCAATGTATAGTGAAAAACAAATGTAAGAAATATGTAAATCAACTGATAGTATTTACGGAAATAATGTAATTTTTTGTTCAGGTTGTTTTACCAGAATTAGCATCTTTGAGACTGGCTGTGTATGATGACAGTGGCAAGTTGATTGGACATAGGGTATTGCCAGTTGTCGGTCTCTGTCCAGGGTATAGACATGTCAATCTACGCAATGAACTCAATCAACCACTTCTCATGGCAAGCCTTTTTCTTCACGTTATTGTCAAGGTATTAACATATTAGTTAATTTGCGAAGATTTTTTTTTGCTTATAGGCTATCAGTTTATGGGATGACTAATTTATTAACCAACAGATATAAAAAAATCTATTATTTAATTGGAATTATATAACATTTTCAATGTTTATGCCTTTATATAATAATTCACCTTACTCAAAAAGGTCAGCCTACTTAACCCTTTTGGTGCCATACATATTTTACCTATATATGCTAAAAATGCCAGTAAAGAAGTGCATTTTTATAGATAACTAGCTGGCCCAGCGAACTTCGTACCGCCTAAGAATCAATGAATGATTACATACATACATCTTCTTCCCCTTGTCCTAGTTCGGTCGGGGGCCCATTGCCCCTAGGTATCTCCTCCAGAGATCCCTGTCCACCGCTGCTTCCAGGACCTCTGGCCACTCCAAACCAAGCCTTTCAACACACAGGTTCGACACCTGCCCTTGCCAGCTTCTTCTAGGGCGGTCCACCGGTCTACTGCCCTCTCCTACAGACTTTATGAATGATTAATATTATTAATATCTTTACAAACTCCCGTAATTGTCCAAGTGTGAGATCGTAGGTATAGTGTAAAAAATAAAATTAATTTCGAACTTTCACAGTTTAGCGGCCCCACCCGTTGTCGAGTACCTACTTTTTTCCATATAAAAAGTAATATTTTCGAAACTTGAGGAAATTGTTGCCATATGTTGCAACTATAAAACTTGAGCGGCCCCATCCCTTTTCGAGTAATATGTACGGAACTTTAGGAAATTAATATTCGACGTAGATTTTTTTTGCCGGCATTTAAAATAATTCTACATATGGCAACAATTTCATCCAGTTTCAAAAATAATACTTTTTCTATGAAAAAAAAGTACCTACTCGACAAACGGGTGGGGCCGCTTAACTGCGAAAATTCCATTCATTATTTTACATACACAATTCGCACACATCGAGCTAGTCCCAACCTAAGATGAATCTTGTATTATGGGTACTAACGCGACGATACACACATATACAATGCACTATACATACATAATATGTAACACCCAGACCCAGGACGATTTGAAAAAGGTCATTCTTCACTTTGCACTGGCCGGTAATCGAACCCGGGACCTCGTGACTCAAAGGCAAAAGTGCTACCTCCGCGCCCCACCTGGCGACATGAACAATTTATGTTGGACAATTAACTTAACTCAGATTTGTTTATAAATTATCTGCTGTACGTAAAAAAAAAAAAAATTCTTTCCATGATTTTTTCAAAATTGAAATATCAGAACCACAGTTGTTGAATCGTGTCGATAACGATTCTAATTTGAAAATATATACAAAAATTATTCTGTACTTAAATAGGCCAATCTGTAAAAAAAACTTCATCGTTGATTTTGTATAATTCTCCATATTGCATTTTTTATTGAAATCAAAAATGTATAGCGTAAATAATTTTCTTCGTAATTTTTCTTCTCTGCCTACAAATTTCACAACACAATCTTGCATCAGAACTACATGAACACATTCTTATTTTCATCTTTAATAGCACAATTTATGGTTCAATAATAGTTTTCCATCTGCAATAATAAAATACAATTTCAAATATAATCTGTGCACGTCCACATTTATGTGACAGATTATAGTGAAAAAATATCAATTCATCAGTTTGACACACCATGTTCATATTGATTATAGTAATTTGATTCTTAATATAGCAGAACATAAGGATTATTTTAGCACAATGTAACAGGCGACATGGGAGCGCTTACAGCGTCATAACTCTCCATATTGTTTTTATTTTTGAAATTAAAAATGTATGACGTAAATAATTTTCTTCGTATTTTTTCTTACCGTGAATTTGTAAGATGTTTTAATAGCCTATAGTTTATTCCGGGCGGAGAAGAATCCAACAAATCAGAGATCATTCAAATCGGTACAGCCATTCTTGAGTTATAAGTGTTGTAACACACACCAGTTCCTTTTATATATAAGATTTATATATGAACAAGAGAAACATTCACCATTTCCGTAAATTTCGTCCTGGCAATTTTTCCAAGCCAAAAGTCGGTTTCGACGAAATATGTGATTCAGCTTTATTTTTTCCATCAAGCCATTTTGAAATTTAAATTAGAAATATTAAAAAAATAATAATCACGATGTTTATATAAAAAAAAATATGCGATTGAAGATAGTTAGAATGCAATGTAATGAATAAAAATATGAACACGGTAACACGGTCATCACCTGCGCGCCTCAAAAGTGACCTGTCAAAAGGAGCGCTATCGTGACGCTGGCATTTTTCACAACTAGCGAGACACTAAAAAGGTTAATGTTCCATACTACGACAGTAAGAACTTCAGCACATTTTTTGTGTTATGGATGAGGACTAAAAACATTATTTTATTTTAACTAATTTTTTGACTAGGACTATGTGCCAGATGGGTTGTCAGATTTGGCTGAGGCTCTTGCCAATCCAATAAAATACCAAAGTGAAAGAGAGAAAAGGGAAAAACAATTAGCTGTACTAACAGAGGATATGGAAGCTGAGGCTACTGAGGATCAGTTGGGCAATACTCCAGGTTGGTTGTATATCCGGTTTTGAAAGTTTTTCCTTAAATTTTTATACAGGATGTTTGCGAGAACATTGCTTGAACAGAAAGAGTATTTAATTTTATTTTTGTGAAAGATTTCAGAAAAACTAATCTTTCAATGTAGATGATGGATGGTGTATTATTGTGAGGTGCATAAATTTGTGGGATCTGGATTGTTATAGTTTGATGATCTGTTTCAGTATTTGTATGTTGTTAGACCAATTGTAGGTATATAATATAGTTGTGGCTCATTTGATTTATTCAAAACATTCTCAGTCATTTCATCAGGTGGAACATTAAAGCGGGAATCAGGTAATATTGTAAAGCAAGGTCAGACGCAAGCTCAGGGAACCAAGGGATGGTCTCCACGACATAGAGCAAGTGTTGCTGGACTTACACATCAGGCTTCACTACCTCCGAGTTCAACTCCCCTCCCTCTGGGACCTGCATCTTCCTCTCCCAACATTGCGGGAGAGACCCCGTCACTCACAGCCACTTCTCCGAGCCAGGCCACCCCTGTATCCCACACTGCTGCAGATGGTGAAACAGAAACTTCATTACCACAGGAAGTTCAAGTAAATTCTCTCACATTCTTTGTGATGTATTTTTATCATACAAAATGTATGATTATTCCATTTCTCATATTATTCCATGTATCTTTTATTTCCAGTCAACTTTTGATCAGTCTCTAAATGCTGCCGCTTCGGGAGAAACATTGTCTACTGCTGTCTTGGAAGCTGAAAGTTTGGAAAAAATATTATCTAGTAAATCAGTGAGGGAAAAAAGACAAGAGCTTGAGAAAAAAGTGGAAGCACTGAGGAGAAAGCAAGATAAAGAAAAAGCGAGATATCAAAGTGCATCACAGAAGTCTTGTGATCTCTCCGGTGGGCCAGGGGCAGAACAGAGAAGGAAATTTTACATGACTAAGGGTCTCGTCAAGAGATTATCTAGCAAAAATATGTAAGTTATCATTCAATATTTTTATAGTACAATATGTACTTATATACTGCAATCAGTCTTATAATTTTTCAGATATTTAAGGTTTTCTTTTATAATGATAAATCTATATCTCTGAGAAAACCTTTCATCTCAATATATTCATTAAACATCAGAATAACACTATTATTATTTATACAGACATGCCTTGTACATTGATTAACATGTACTGTTTTTTCGGTCCCCAATTTATTTGTTTCCCGTAGTAAAATATTGGTACAAGTATGTATAATACAAATCTTCTTAAAGCAAATTAGTTGGGTTAAATAGCAAATCTATTTGAGGAAACTAAGTGAAATAAATGTATGTACTTTAGCGAGAATTCAACTGAAACCATGAGTAGTCCAAGTGTGAGCACTGTGCCCGAAGGAGAAGCATCAAGTAGTGTGGGCAGTGGAGTGGCTGAGGGGTTACAAGCTCTTCTCCGAGAACATGCAACACAGATGCATGAGTTGAGAGAGAGGTATCACCAAACCATATATGCACAAGCAGATAAATATCTCAAACAATCACAACAAGCTCAGCTCAAATTATTGAGAGTAAGTATCATACGCACTATTTATTTATTTACCTCTCTATGTAAACATATACAGTCTGGGTAAATAGAGACGAAAATAATTGAGAGTAAGTATCATACGCACTATTTATTTATTTACCTCTCTATGTAAACATATACAGTCTGGGTAAATAGAGACGAAAATAATTGAGGAAAGTATCATACGCACTATTTATTTATTTACCTCTCTATGTAAACATATACAGTCTGGGTAAATAGAGACGAAAATAATTGAGGAAAGTAAAGTAACTGAAAAATTAATTTTTTGGGTAATTTATAAAAAATAAGTTGAATATCATGTTTATTACAGACTAAAAAATTTAGAAGATTTCCTATATATAAGCATATTATAGATAGGATTGTCACCATACCAAAAGTAGGGGATAGATTGTGGCAATACAATTACCCAAATTAGACAAATACAACATCTTTGAGAGTGAGAGACTAATCTTCAGGGGTAACTGGAGTTGCCTACCCAATGTTTAATTACGATCATAGATTCCTCTGAAACAACTTTCATTGTTGAGATATATAGGTGTTCAAGGTTGCCATTGATAAAAAATAAAGCACCATTTCCAAACAAACATTTCTGCTGAATCTGAATACTAGTAGGTATATTAAATTAACAGTGAAGCATTGTTTAAAAAAAAACTCAAACGTTTTACATACAAGTCTGAGACATTGCCAGTAGGCTACCAACTACGTCAATATTATAATTTTAATTTAACAGGCTTTGCTGGAAAGAGAAACTGGGCAAGTAATGCGACGGCTGCAACAGGCCAGACGTGGGGAAGTAAAGGCCCTAGCCAAAGTGCACAAAGACAGGGATGAGTTGGTAAGAATCAAGAGGGAAGTGGCCTCACAGGTAAAATTCCATTTTTTGTTATCAGTGCTTCTTAATATTAATGAAAAATTTATATCTTCCGATAATAATATTGAAAATACATGCGCCTTAAGATTAAATCATAAATTATTCCGCAATGATATTCGTATATTTTTTAATGTAATATTTAAGTGAGGTACCGTTGTTTTTTAGAATCAGTAATGATTTTGGTTTTTGCCGATATGTCACAAAAGTGAAACATTCTTATTTATCAGATAGATTTGTACATTGCAATTGATTTATACCTTAGAGGGTAAGAGAAACATGGGGTAGATATTAAAATGATGATGTCTTTGTATTCTTTATCTTTCACAAAGGCATCTAATGGTAATTGCTATTATATTTTTAGTTTTAATATTGATATCTTCTTTTCAAACTAAAAGGCTGTAAAAAAATATCTAGAATGTTGTGAATAATAACAATAGGGTAAGTCCAAATCACCTGGTCCAGCAGTGGTTGCTCGACCATCTCAGAAAAAATTGATTTTTTTTGTGCTATCACCCCAACATGTTGGTAGTTCAAAATGATAATTATTTTAATTTTATTGGTTTTAGTTTTTGTGTGGCGGCCATATTTGTTTTACAAGGCGGAGACATTTTCGCAGTTTAAAGGGTTTGCGAAAACTTGAATATCTCAGGTCCTATTTATTTTATCAACATAAAAATAAAAGTAATTTGTTAATAAGAATATAACACTATATTTTATAAATGAGTAGACAATTGTTTCGTCTTTTACCAAGACATTATCAATACTAAATTTAGAAAGAATACAAATTGATTACGAAGGTACAATAAATAAATTATGCAGTTAACAATTTTAAGTGGGGGATGAAGAGGGCGGGGACTTAGGGTGGAGTGGGAATATTTTTAGAATGTTAAGTCATTTACAAAAATTAGGAACAGCACCGGAGCAAGATGGCTGCCTTGAGGCAATCCACTTGTAGCCTCAAAACTATCAGATACTGTACATTCGATCTTCACACGAAGTGTTCGCCCTCTCAGGTAGCTTTCAAACCATTTCAACAAAGCGCCCCCCACACCCAGGGCCGACAATTTACCCAAAAGGATATTGTGGGACACCTTGTCAAAGGCTTTACTGAAATCGGTATATATACTGTCAACTTGAGATCCCTGGGCAAGGGTCTCGGCTATAAAATATTCATAGATTGTCAGATTTGAGAGAGTTGACCTGCCTGAGATAAATCCATGCTGCTGAGGCTCTATTATATGTGAAACAGATGGCAATATCCGATCTAATACTAAGGATTCAAATAATTTTGGTATGACAGATTGCAAACAAATAGGTCTATAATTTGAAATATTAGCCTTGTCTTCCTTTTTATGAATAGGTATTACGTTACCATTTTTCCATGCTGAAGGAAAAACACCACTGTCTAGAGATTTATTAAATATTATGGTAAGTGGCACTGTCAAAGCATGAATACATCTCTTCACAAAAATTGGTGGTATGTTGTCAGGGCCTGCGGGTTTCCCTGAATTCATTTGTAATATTCTTGATTCAAGAGCGTCTAAAGAAATATTGCAATGCGTCAGATCTATTGATCTTTCGCTTGGAGTAAGATGATCCACTGGACCATCCACGTCTTGTTCGTATACACTACCAAAAAAAATTGCAAATTTATTTACTATCCCCTGCAAGTCGTTTAAATGTTCTCGGTTAAAATACATCTGCGTAGGGTAACTACTATTACTTTTACATAATGAATTTTTAAACTTCCATAAACTCTTCATGTCATTTGTAGTATTTTCGGCATTTTTTATGTAGTTGGAATAACATGAAGTTTTAAGAGCATTACATTTGGTTCTTAATTTAGTAAATAGAGAGTAATATTTAGTTTCATTAGTTTCCTTATAATATTTATGAGCAATTTTCTTTTCTATGATAAGTCTTATAAGTTCCGAAGAGAACCATTTAGGATAAGTTCTAATTTTATACTCTTCATATGGTATGAATTGATTTATCACATCATATAGCAATCCGTAAAAAACAGCAACTATGAACTCAAGATTGTCGCTCTGCAAAAAAGTCCAATCGCTTTCAAATAGAAATTCACATGCTGCGTCATAATCACCTTTGTTGTAATTAAATGAGAACGTTGGTTTCCTCGCAGTTATCGTGGTTTCTAGGCGTACTTTTATTTGTAGTGGAGGGTGATAAGTATCCATGGGCACCACCTCGTCCTGCGATAGTTCAACGTTTATTGCTTTGCAGTTGGAGAAGATCAAGTCAAGTAAGCGATTCTGGGCATTGCACACGAAATTATGCTGAGTCAGTCCAAGAAAATTGGTTGTTTCCAGCAACTCTCTAGCTCCTTCGTGATTGTTTTCATTTATGGGGAGCTTGTTGGTATCTGAATACCAAGTTATACCAGGGAGATTAAAGTCACCGAATAGAATCACCCTTGCTTGTGAGTGTTTGGTGTGAATCCTTTCGATCTCCTCACAATAAGTTTTGTATGTATCTAGATTAGATGATGGTGGGATGTAAACGTTTCCAATGATTATCTTTTCAGAGTTCAAATGCAGAATGACGTACAAATGCTCCAGGCTGCTATTTTCTAATTTTATGACTGTTGAGTTAATGTTTTTTCTAACGGCAATCAAAACTCCCCCTCCTCTCTCCTTCTTACTTGTGAGCATGCTTCGATCTTTTCTATACACATTGTGTGAGATGAACCCTAATTCTGAATCGTTAATCGTGCGGTCAAGCCAAGTTTCCGTAAAAATAAATATATCAGCATCAAGTATGGGAATATTTTGTCTCAATAAAGGCAGCTTCGTTCTAAGGCCACTAACATTTTGAAAATACAAACTTAAGTCTTTAATTAGTTTTTTTTACTATTTTTCATGATCTTTGGTGCTCCATTTATATATTTTACTGTAATGTCATCTTCACCATTTTTCCTCCTTAATTCTACTTCTTCCCACAGTGATTTGAGGTGAGATCTCTGTATATCCGTAAGATCTTGTTTGACCTTTATATGTTTCGGTAACTTCAATCTATTGAAGACAACAGCTCTAGCATCGTCTTTATCATTAAGAATTAATTTCAGAGGTCTTATTTTTTCACTATTTCTAGTTCCGAGTCTGTGCACCCTCACTATCGGTACACTACTAAGATCCTCTATATCGTGAATCAGTTTGGATCCCTGATTTAAGTCTTTCGCAATTTGGTCGCGAATCGGTAACCCAGCATCCGTTTCCGGAACATTGAACAATATCACGTTCTTAGATCGAATATTTCTCTCTTCCAGCTCTGATAGAGTGTCACATATCGATGGCATAGCGCACAGAAGTGGTAAGTACAGTTTTCATAGTTTTGAGATAATCAATGTTGAAAGTTTGAGATGCCATACAATCTAGTACTAACCACACATAGTTTTTGTTAAATATCTCGTGAATGACACAGAGTTACGCAATAATATTCCTAAGGAACATACTTCAGATGATATAGATTCGCATGCGTATAATAACTCATTTTCGGTAAAAACTGCACTTACCACATCTGTGCGCTACACCATCGAATTATGTCAAAAGTTTTATTAACGGATTTACCGCTTTCGAGATTTGCCACTTTTTCTTTAAGGAGCCTAATCTCAGTTTCCTGGCTGGCAATCTTTGCGGTAGCGATACTCATCGCAGACATGAATTCAACTGATATGGGCATAATCTTCGATATGTGGTCTCTTGTGAATTTACTATTGTCTGTGACCAAGCTAGACAGAGCACATGCGGCGTTTTTCACCATTTCTATTATATTTTGAACGTCCATTTTTCTCTTAATAGTTTTTGATACTAATTTATATAATATTTTAATATTATGGACTGTGTGCCAACCCTGTTATTTACAGAGTATCAGTGTTCCCACTCTACCCGCTGATTGGTTACAGGGATCTATGCAGATAATGTTCTGATTGGGCTAGCGCATGAATGGCGATGTCGCTGCTTGACAAATATAGTCTTTATTGTTTTGATGATCTTATGTGGACAGCAAATGTAAATGTATTTTATCGTGCACTCACCGAATATTGTAGTTTGCGTATAATGTCAGTTACACACTTTTTTGTGATAAATATGTTTTGTGCACCAGATTTACAATTTATTCACTTGAAGTATAAAAAAACAAGTATTTTGATAGCTGTATGACAGAAAAGATAGTTCTTGTGAAAAAGATTGTATGATGCAAGCAAGTGTCAATTTCGTTGCTAAGAAGATACACAATAGTTACGAAAATTAACACTTTGGTGCAACATCGTCTGCACCCGAACGCTAACGGAGCGGGAACGTGACGCGAAAGTGTGTTATTGACTCAGGCCTCATGTCCCTCTTCAGTTGGTCTATATACGCGTCTCTCGGTCGGCCTCTGCCATTTGTGCCTTCGGTCCTACCTTCCACGATAGTGATGAGCAGTCCTGGGTGCCTGATGTTGTGGCCAGTTAGCTCGTTGTTGGCTGATTCTTAAGGAGTTGCCTTTTTTCACCTACCCTGGTTAACAAATCTACGTTCTCCCAGAATTTTAACCCCCCCACCCCCACAAACAATCAAGATATTTAATTATATAACATGGTATTTTACTATTTGGAATTGTATTTTGTAAATATTATCTAATATACATTGATTTACTATTAGTAAACAATTTTATATTCTATATATGCCGATGCGGTATGCCCGTTGAAGTACTAATTTTTGGACATTTTGTGATTGCCATATCTCTGCTCCTAGTAAAATCTCAAACTCCAAATTTTTGCCACATAATACTATGGTACAGGTCTATTATAGGGTGACATTTCAAATTTTTACCTAGTCCCCCACC
The DNA here is from genome assembly GCA_947579605.1 of Athripsodes cinereus. Taxonomy (NCBI): domain Eukaryota; kingdom Metazoa; phylum Arthropoda; class Insecta; order Trichoptera; family Leptoceridae; genus Athripsodes; species Athripsodes cinereus. The sequence goes on along the minus strand of OX388312.1, from coordinate 13,201,010 downwards.
AGAGATATTGAGCTCGGAAAATGGAAAACTTTGAGAATTTCCAAATTTTGAAATTTTTTTGTGAAAAGGGGGGTCAAGTCTGAGACTTGAAATTTTGTTTATCAACACAACTAGTACCTAGTTGTTTGTCAAAAAAGTTTTGATGAGTGGACTCTTTCCCTTCGTCTAAAATCTTTCCGTGAAAATGGGAGTTTTTGCAAAAAAGAGTTAATAATGTAGACTGAAATTTCATCCCTTAGAATTATATTTAGGTGAAAATGTTTTTTTACAACCTTAAAGCTTATATTCTTATTAACAAATTACTTTTATTTTTATGTTGATAAAATAAATAGGACCTGAGATATTCAAGTTTTTGCAAACCCTTTAAACTGCGAAAATATCTCCGCCTTGTAAAACAAATATGGCCACCACACAAAAACCAAAACCAATAAAATTAAAATAATTATCATTTTGAACTACCAACATGTTGGGGTGATAGCACAAAAAAAATCAATTTTTTCTGAGATGTTCGAGCAACCATTTTATTTATTTCTGGACCGCTAGGTATGGAATTACCCAATAGGTATTTGGTAACATAGTGATGTAATTTGTAGGTGGTGGAACGTGGTGTGGCAGAGAGAGTAAGGCTTGCAGAATTGTATGACAAGCGAAAGGAAACCCTCACCAGACAACATGATAAGGTCAAGCAACAATTGCAAGCTCAGAAAGAAAAGGTGAGATTCCACTAGAGATGCTTAATAGGCAGTACAACATACAAGGAAATAATTCTCTTGCATATTGCATATCTTTATCCTGGTACTATAGTTTGTTTTCCAATAGCTTTTATTCTATTCTTTTCATCACAGTATAGTAAAATTATATTTTTATCAAGTTTACACTACATTCTTTGTAATTGTCTGCAATGGGAAATTAAATAATACCATCAAATTAAGTTTTAAACTACTATAGATGACTCGTACACATTGAATTAGCTCAGAAAATGGACATTAATATTTTTGCCTAGTCTGAGGATCAAACCCACGACCCCTCGCTTGCAAGGCGAGTGTGTTAACCACTAGTCCAACCTAATGAATTAGGTACATACTAGTTAGGTATATTATATATACCGTGTGTACGTGGTAGATACATCAATGTGAACTTCCTTAAGGATAGCATGATACAGAGTCTCGATGTTTGAATTTGACTCTGTATCATGCTATCCTTAAGGAAGTTCACATTGATGTATCTACCACGTACACACGGTATATATAATATACCTAACTAGTATGTACCTAATTCATTAGGTTGGACTAGTGGTTAACACAACTTAATTTGATTGACATCCACACTTCTGAGCAAGTGAAAATCCAGTTTTCAACACAACAGACTGTGTTACATACAATAATTAAATAATACCACATTACACATGCATACCTTGGAGTCTAGCTGGATAATATCTTCACTCAGATTGTAAGACAATAACTTGAGTTGTTTTATCGACAAATGATATAAAATATGTGATCTTGAAATATGTTAATAAACAAAAATATTTTTATATTTTTACGTCAAGTTCAGCTTTGTAGTACCTACCATGATACCTCACCTATTCAGGTAACTGCGAAATTTCTCATAGCATATTGTAAAGCAATCTAATTATCTTTCTTTTGTTAATTATTTGACTTTATGGAAATATTGCTCTGTTCTTATTTCAAGAATTATGATTTAACAATACTATTGTGATTATGTGCATATATTTTGTATGGAAATTCAAATTTGTATGTTTAATTTAATATTTACGTATCCTTAAAATTTCACATCATATATTCTAAAACGGTTTATTAGTTTATTTTGAAATCATTTTTGAGTTAATATCACTTATATTTCACATGTTATAGAAACAACCATTAGACATTGTTTGTTTCGCTAGTACAAATATTTTAAATTGAAAATGCAGCGACACTAAAACTTGAGGAATTTCCACAGAAAACCCTATACCATTGGTCGGCAATAGAATAGCCTTAAAGAGATGTGATGAGGCAACCCATGTGCAATTTATATGTAATTTGATAAAAATAGTTTTCATTATTTGAAAAAGAGGTCTTTTAACTTTGCATTCATTTGCAGGAACTTAGCAGCTTGGTTCAAGAGTTTGAAACAATGGCTATTACTCCGGACAAAGAACAAGTGTCTGCATCTGGAGAGTCTGGAGTGGAACTTTAAGATAATTATGTGGTTGGTTGGCCTTCTTAATGTTGGATATTTTGATGATAGCTGGCGCTGATTGGCTGATAAGGTACCTACACCATGTGGGAACAGCCCGTCTCGTAGTGATTATGCTGCCTGTTCCTGCTTGGATTCGGACATGTGGTTTATATTACCTTCTAGTTGGGTTTCAGTTGCGTCTTAGCTGTTCATCATAGAGCTATATCATAAATATGTGTTAATGTACATAATTATGTAACTACGGGATTGAGATCTTGCCAATATTTCCCTCAGTTATTTTATACATTACTTCAAATAATAATAAATCCTCATCAGTATTTTTCAATCCAATATGAAAAAAAGTGCAATGTTTTTGTATCTCTTTATAATATAATTTTCCTAAACATGAGTAGCAGTATAACACTAACACTTTATTTAACCAATATTGCTGAATAACTCAGTACGTCATTAGGAATCTCAACATACAATTTGTATGTATGTATGTTGATATTATGTATTCTAGTAAAGGTAACCATTGACCATTTTGGGTAGTTCTGTTGGTTTTTACCCATTTGACTAGAGGTGAAAATAACAGCTCTTTGAAATTGACAAAACAAAAGCAAATGCTCTTCATTTATATTTTGTTATTGAAAGAGCTATCACCATACGTATAAAAAGTAAATTATAAAATATTAGTGGACATAGGCTCTTTTGCATCTGTATCCTACATGTGTCACGTAATTTCTTTAACATGGATCAACAGATGACTCTAGATGTACCTTTAAACAAAAGAAAGATTGTTGATTTTTCATAGTAAATTTTATAGTGGCATGACGAGAAGCACCATAGATAATACCTAAATGATAGTTGATACTAAATTATATGGTAGTGTGATAAGTAGCAGTTTTAGTTTATCTTTCTTAATGATTTTCCATATAAAGTTAAATATTTGTGATAATTCATGAAATTCCTAATGAGATAGTGGGTAATTGGTAAAAATCACATGATAACGGTCTAAAATTAACTAGGAGTTTTTAAAGAAAGAGTAACTCGGTAATCTGTTGGATGGGAACGAGGTTGTTGCAAATAGACACATGCATACATACAAATTATAATAATAATAAAAGGTGTATTATTGAGTGTCAGTGCCATCCTATTGTTATCTATCACAGTAACGGTAGTGGTAGTGGTAGTGGTATTATCTAACTCATAATATCAACTACCACCTACCTCCTGTGTTATTATATTATATTAGTTATCTATATCAGATGAGATTAAGAATATGATTATCAACAAGACATTATATTTATTATAGCTCTTATTAGACTGACTCTGTCACAAATGTTTATACATATTACTATGTTATGTGTATGTATATACCAGACCTAGGTATGTTTCTTATATTTACACACTTACAATTCATATTATTATGAAATCTTCAACTAAGTACCTAATTTATATTAACTCTGTAATAATTGTGTTTTATAAGAAGAGAAATGAGTGTGAGATGTAATAATGATATTGTTATGTTAATAATTATAAGAGATATATAATATGTATGTACTATTTCCTATATATTTGTATAAATATTTATTGAGGTGACGTTTATTTTGTAAAACTCCATGTTAATTTTGTTTTGATATCTCATGTATGTAATTATTTGGGAAATTTAGACAAAATGTACCTACTGATATTTTAACTAGTAGGATATTTAATCCCATGCATTGTGTTGAGTGTATTTATTCATAATAGAAGTTACATTTTGCTACTTTGACATCCAACATTATCAATCATACTTGGCATGCATACACACCAACACAATACATATATTTACTTAACTTAACAAATATATGCACATTCAAATAAACTTCACACTTCGACTCTTACATCATTGGTGGCAAAACTTATAAGAATACAATGAAAATTGGTTGATCTTCATTAAAACACACGGCTTCAAAATAAAGGTGTTTATTCAATGACGGTTGACCTGTGAGAGAGCTGAAATGGGCTCTGCAATTCTATATAATACACTTAATGATATGAAGTTAGCAACAAATTGATTCTATATAAAACTAGTGGCTCTGGTGGCAGAAAAATGAATTAAAATAGCATTTGTGGGAAATTTGAAATGATTTCTCCTTCAAATCTCACCAAAAATAATGAATGATGGTATTTGATATCATATTATAAAAAGAACAAAGATAAAAGAACAATGTGAAGATGGAGCCACATTAATTTTAAAGTGCATAAGTTAGAAATTCCATGTCAGTTACTATGGTCACTGGTCACTACTACAAGTGTTTTGTCTGGGAAAATTTATGTAGTGTGTATGGCACTGGCAGTCCCTCTTTGAGACAACTTGGTCAATGTCTTCTTTCTCATTTGTATGTAATTAGAAAAACCAAAAATAAAAGAAAACAATGACATTTTGATATATCAAAGTAATATTTCGGAAGACTACAATAACAGAGAAATACGTTATAATAGTTCACTAGGTAATAAAAATTAATGTAATAAAAATTAATGTTGAACAATATTTAAGTTTTGTATGTTTCTGTGGGTGAAAGGAAAAAGGGGATGGAGTGGAAAAACACTACTTTACTGGAAAGCCAAAAAACAACTGTGTAGCGGTACAATAAGTAGTGATGTAACGAATATTCGCATTCGCATTCGCGAATATTCGCATATTTCAAAGTATTCGCATTCGCATTCGCATTCGCAAAAAAATATGCGAATGTTTTGCGAATATTATTTTAGTAATAAAGTATCTGGTCTGTTCCGTGTTGGCCACATTTGTTGTATTGTTTCCTGTGTTCGTTTGCTTGATGATGTTATTATTATTAGGAGAAATATGCATTTGTGGAGATTTAATTTATATGTTTGTTTTAAGTATTACAACTGCTATGAGTATAGGGCCCTACAATAATTTTATATTCTATTTAAGGAATATTTATATCATACTACAAGGTGAACCACACTAAAGTATTCTCTCAGAATTTTTGGGGCTTGAAGACTAAGATCGAGGAGTTTAGAGCAAACTTATTTGCAAATAGTTATGATATAATTGTTCTGACGGAAGCTTGGCTAAATTGTGGCATATTTGACAGCGAACTTTTTCAAAACGAATATACAGTTTACCGCAAGGATAGGGATTTCATGTTGAGTGGTAAAAGGGATGGAGGTGGGGTCTTAATTGCTGTGGATCGGACACTAGGATATTCATCCACTCTTGTTTGGGATGATACTGGTGAAAGTTTTTTTACCAGTATTCGTTTTTCATCGGTAACGCATGAAAAAATGCTCACCGCTACTGGGTGTAGTATACCTATGTATATACCGCCTTCCACATCCTCAGATACTTAAAACATCTTTTTTTAAAGTATATCTGAACGTTTAATCAGCTATTACGGCAAAACGGATATTTGTCTTATTGGAGATTCCAATATCCCAACAATCCAATGGAAAAAAGACCCCGATGTTGATTCAATCTTTGTTCCGTATTCTTATTCGTGTCCTGTTGCGCAGTATTTGATAGAATCTATATCTTTTCTCAATATGTTTCAGTCTAACGGAGTTTATAACAGCAGTCAAGTTATCTTGGATTTAGTTCTTTCAACTATTCCGTGTTCTGTTACCAGATGTGACTCTCCACTGGTTGGTAAGGATTCACACTATCCTTCACTGTTGATAGATTATGAGTTTGAAATTGCTGAGGATTTGTCTCAAAATATGATCCAGAAATTAATATACTTTAAGTCAAACTTTTCGGAAATAAATTTTGAACTACAAAGTGTTGATTGGGTCAGTGTTTTGGGAAACGGGCCGGTGAATAAGATGATTGAATCTTTTTATGGTTATGTTTTGCCAATTAGTGGTTGGTTGGCAGAAATTGCCCACGGCAATAAACCCGCCATTTGAAATATTTTTTTTTCAATAAAGTTTTTATTTATTTATTTATTTATTTAATAATTGAGAAGCATACACCTACATATGAAGAGGGTGTCACCTAATAATTTTCCCAAATGGTTCTCTAATAGAATTCTGTTATTGTTTAAGAGAAGTCTAAGGCTTGGCGTAAGTTGAAAATGAACCGTAATGATTCTGACTACAATTTATTTTTTCAACTAAGAGCTCAGTTGAAGTTGTCGCAGAATCACGATTATAGGTCTTTTATTAATAACACTGAGAAGTCACTTAAGGGCAATGTCAAGTCTTTCTTTTCATTCGTGAATTCCCTTAAAGAATCTAGAGGCTATCCAAGGGTAATGGGTGACGGTGACCAGACTTCGAGCGATCCAGAGGGAATTGCAAACTTGTTTTCGACGTTTTTTGGTTCTGTATTTTCACTGAATAATTTGCATGATTCTAATACTAAAGAATTGGAAAATATTTTAACTAACTCATGTTTATCCATGGTTAATATCTTGAAATCTGATATTCATAAACGTTTATTAGGTATAGATGAGACAAAAGGAGTTGGCCCTGATGGTCTAGCACCAATATATTAAAGAGATGTGTAAGTCATTTAATCAAACCATTGTATCTGACATTTATTAGAACACCTTGCTGCAGGAGGCAATCTAGACTATGGGACATGGAAAACCCTAAATCGACTGAGATCTGGTGTAGGAAACTGCCGCGACAATAGAGAACGATTGGGCTTCCTACAGGACGAATCCGGAGCGTGTGACTGTGGTGCAGCACAGACTATGCCACACTTGTTGGAGTGTCCATTGTGCCCTGTCACTTGCACTATGGAGGATATTTTTGACGCATCTCCACCTGCTGCGCGTTTTGCGCAGTACTGGAAATCAGTTTGATGGGTTTTTTCTCTGGGTTTCGACACGATAAATAAATTAGGAGTTTACAAGAAGGATGCTTTCCATGCAAATGGAAGATGGCTAGTATTATTCCTTTGCATAAATCTGGCAGCAAATCGGACGTTCGTAACTACAGACCAATTTTAATTCTATCACCTATTTCAAAAATATTTGAGGGTATGGTTCGTGAACAAATTACTTTTTTCCTGAAGCCGTATCTTCTTGTAGAGCAGCATGGATTCATGAGTGGAAGATCGACAGTAACAAATCTGATTTTTTTTCTCAGCTATGGACAATCGTATACAGTTGGATGCCATTTATATCGGCTTTCAAAAGGCATTTGATAAAGTAGAACATCGACTTTTTTCAACTAAGGTGGATTGACTCATATATTTCTGATAGATTGATGACAGTTAAACTTAACGGTTACTCATCTGGCAGTGTCAGTGTTACATCTGGTGTCCCTCAGGGGTCTTCTTTGGGTCCTTTACTTTTCACGATATTCATAAACGACATAAAAAAAGTGCTTTGACCACTCAGAGCTTCTATTATTTGCGGACGATTTAAAAATATACTGTCAAATTCAATTATTGTTTGACTATGAAATGCTTAACGAGGACTTGGAAAGACTACACGAGTACTGTAAAAGAAATAACTTGCACTTGAATCTGGAGAAGTGTAATCTGATCTCTTTTACCAAAAATAGAAACAAAATTCGATAAATTTACAATATCCATAATCATGATTTAAAAGAAGTACATAAGATTAGAGATTTAGGTGTGGTGTTTGACTCTGAGCTTCACTTTGATGATCACGTGAACAAAATTATCGAAGAGAGCAATAAAATACTGGGATTTATTCTGAGATCTACAAAGTCATTTAGGTTATATGAATCGTATTTGTACTTGTACTTATCGTTGTTTCGCTCCAAGCTGGAGGACTGTTCCTCTGTATGGAATCCACATTTTAAAAAATATGTCGATCAAGTTGAGAGAACTCAGTCTAAATTCATTCGTTTGGTTAGGAAGAGATTGCATTATCCTGTATTTATTAAAGATTTGCCTAAATTGGAATTGTGAAGAGTTTTGCTGGATGCATGCAACCTGAGAAAAATATGCTTGTCCGAATACGATGTGCCTAATATTTTAGATAGGATTAACTTTAGAATGCTTCCTTTAACAAGATCTTGTTTTCCGTTCTACATTAAAAAAAAACAAAAACGATTGCAGACTCAAGAAACCCTGTTTATAGAATTTTAAAGTGCCAATTACGTCAGGTTTGTGAGAAAGGAGAGTTGAGGGTAGAATAAGATGAAATAAATATAAAAAAAAATGTATATGTTTGATAAAATGTGAAGTGTTTGGGATAGTATTAATTTTTAGACTGTTTTTTAAATTTTTAAATTTTTGATTTTTCTTTTTTAAGAGTTTTTTTGTATTGTTATTGCATACATTAGTGAAGTGTGAATGTGTTTGTGCGAATGAATGTATTAGGTATGTGTGCGAAATTGGGTGAGCAGCGATTTGTAATAGGAATGGGTGATTGGATGTATTGTGAATTAATACCTATATTATGTGTAAGATTTTCTATAATTGTTTTGTGTGTTATTGCTGAAGTATGCACTGTTTCGATGTAAGACTATTGGAATGTTTTTGTCGCTTACATGTTTATATTTATATGTCTTTCATCTGTTGTGTACCATGTAAATGAAGAAACAAATCAGTAATTCGGTGAAAGTACCGGATACTTACCCGGTACATTGTGGAAAAAGGTACTGCAAGAAAATATTCTTTAAGAAAACCGAGGAGTTTTGGAATATTTCAAATTCCTATACCATTTTCAAGTCAATATTCGCATTCGCATTCGCATTCGCGAATGTCGGCATGAAATATTCGCATTCGCATTCGCATTCGCGAATATCCAAAATCAGACATTCGTTACATCACTAACAATAAGGCACAATATGAGCATTGTTTTACATTGAAATTTGGTATTTAATGTGCAAATATCTTTTGAATGTTTTTTAAATATTCTACAATGCACATCTGTTACTTGATTTTTTTTAATCGCGATAGATTTCGGTAAACCTTTACCATTGACGAGCGAGATAATACTGACTAATATTTTTATTAAAACATCTACAAAAACAAAATAATTGAAAACAATAGCTGCACCTGTTAAGGATTAGGCATTGTAAACATTGTGAGAAGAGGTGATTTATAATGATTTATTACTTTATTTACAATATTTACATTTGAATTCAAAGCTTTATTAATTTCTAATGTTTCCAAAGAACATAGTTTAAAATAATTATTAATATTTGTATATTTGAAAGAACTATTTGTTTTTACGAAATTGTGATCAAATATCTTATATGACCAGTATTTCCAAGACGCATATGTGGTCAATACATCAAACTTGATTTGGGGATGAGTCATCTCCTTTTTCCTTTCATATACAGATTTGTCTTATACATTTTGATGCATGTTTCACCATTATTACAAAACTTGAACTTGTTATATGACAATAAATGAATGCCAAAAGACGCTCCGAAAGACGATGCTGTAGAGTAGGTAAAATTGTCATTGGCATTTATTGGTTAACAAATAAATAAAAGGGAAGTAGTGAGTACTACAATAAATATTTGAGTTCATTGTACGTTTGTTTGTATATGTATATTTACTATAACCGCATTTATCGGTTAAGTCATGTGGAATTAAATGTCTTCACTCGAATTCACATTTATTTCTTTATATTTGAACTGCCAAAATTCCTAAGACCATTCTCTACTGGTGTATGTTTTCCATAGATGATGTACTTATGTTTTACATGGTTGACAATCATCACTGAATTTAAGATATAAAATGCCTTTTTTTCGATTACCCACCTGTTTCAGGACACTCAAAACTTGCAGAAAAAAGTGGGAGATCTATTCTTAACCCAAAATGGGCTTTGTAAAATGAAAGGGATTTTATATTTTGATGAAAGTGGCAGTTGTTTACATATATTATTTTGGTGCATGGACTGTCTCAGTCTGATTTCTATAATGGGACCTGTATACTGTATAAGTAATAATATCTATATATTAGCACTTATGTATGTAGACAGTAGACACCACTCAACTACAAAGTTATGCAAAAAGATAAGAAAACTTTTTTAATAAATCCTTTTTGGTGGTGCTAGGTAAAGTAAAGAAAACACATAACGGAAGATTTTATTTGTTTTGTTTTATAGTCACAAATATTTTTATGACTTGTATCAAATAATTTTGATACGACTTTAATGTTTTGCTAAAGCTAAAGAATTATCCTAGAACAGGTCTATGTTTGTATAATTGTGTTTTAATAAATGAATAAATAAATGTACAACTAATAGTCATAATCACTAAAAAGTAATAGTAAAGACATATCGTTGTTACAGAAAAAGTCATTAACTTCATTGTTTGTGTAAAATTTGTGAGTTATATTATTTTTATTGTGATAAGGCGTACATGTTAACAGTTTTATTTACTTAGATATTTTGTGCTAATAATAATAATAATAATAATATGGTATTCTCTAATGATATATTATATTGTTGTGATGGTTGTTTGAAAAGAAAATCATTTTGTTATATGTACTGTATTTTTATATTGTATTTTATCATGTTACTATTCATACTTGTTGATTAATCTTTGCATTTATATTATCAGTATACTTGCATCCTTTATTTTACTTGTAAATACTAAACAAAATACTAGTAGCACAACACATTCCACATTATTACAATTAATAGAAACAACTACGCACTCTAATAAATCAACTTTACATTTGGTCATTTTAAAATACAACATTTACACTGTTTTATGTTTCACAAATGTATATACAATGCAAAGGCGACCCGCGGTGTGAATTTGCAGGGGTTCCGTGAAAAAAATATTGTTCCAATGTTCAATCCTCCTTCTCTATACTAAACACCACAGGAAATGTTTTTGACTCATGGTATTTCTTAAAAATATTTTATTATTTTTTTAGTCAAGAAACACTTTTCTGATTTGTTTTTGAAATTCCGTATATGATTAGTATGTTAAAAGAACATGGAAGGCCGCAACTTTTTATTAATAAATACCAATGCTTCCAAATTTTTTTTGGTGTTTTTAATATGTTCGACATTTAATTCGCTCATTTTAGTTCTGTGTAGTATAAAACAATAATATAATAATTGAATTTATATATGCAGTTGATTTTTAAAATTGCATGTTATATTTCCAATCATCGCGTCAAAATAATAATAGATTACTTAGGGCCGATCTTATAAACATCCGTTAGTTACATAACCGACGAAATATACCGAAAAAAGAAAAAATAGGTAACTTTTGCGTCTTATAAACGTCCGTTAGCCATATTTCGGTAAAAATCTGTAGGTTAGTATACCGACTGTTTTGGGAACGGTTTTGACACTTAAACCGTCGGTTTATAAGTCAATTTTTTTTGTTCGCTAAAGAAAAGGTTATTTCTCTTAAATTATACAGTGTATTTGTGATGCCTCACTTCTCATAAGAAATATTGTTCTTGAATTTAAACAAAAAAATATATTTTCAAACGTGATTACGCAATGCTGCGAGGTTAAACTTCAATAATGCGTGTGTATTTGACCGTTGCTATGCATAGAAAAACAATAAATCATAGCAATACCTTTTATAAGACACCCATCGGTTTGTTTGGCTTACAAACTGCCATCCGTCAGCAACTTACCAAAATGCTAACGGATATTTGTTAAAATGTATATAAGATCGGCCCTTAATGCACTCGCAATCAACGGTGAGTGCCTAAAGAAATTATTTTACTTGTAACTAGGTATCTTACACCCAGTGGAATTTCATTCATACACTATTGACTAGCGCATAAAGCTGACCTTTGAACTCATCATGATATATAGGCATATATTTTATTTTTATTTCATTTATAAATACACAGTATACATTGATATTACAACACAAAAAAAAAACAATATTACAAATAGTAAAATGCCCCCTCCATAAGCAACCAAATGCTTGTGCACATATAATTAATAACAGGAATCCTAAAGTTTCCTCCAATGTACGACAAAATGCAATGCAATCAAAACTTGGAGCAACGCATGTCCCAAAAATATTTTCGATAACCCCATACATAGACTTTGTATGGAAGGGATTGGAAATGTGCGTGATGTCTTGTGTGATATCATGGAACATACCCCTCACTAAAATATTCTATTGAACAGTGGCGCTGCATGTTGTATAGCAGGGATGCACAGACTTATAGGGAACGGGTGCCACTTGGGAAGATTATGAGCCAAAGACGGGCCGCTACAAGAAAATTTACAATATACAATCATCAAACATGAAAATTTCTACCCCCCATTGCCGAATTTCCAAAATGGTTAAGGAATTTGAAACATTTCAAAAACTCCTTCGTATTCTTAAAGAATATTTTCTCACAGTACCTTTATCAACCATATACCGGGTATTTGTACCGATTATTGTTTCTATTATTCATCAATACCGGATGTTTAAAAATGTTACGTGTTTAAATTTCTCCCCCCCCCCCCCGAATTTCCAAAATGGTATAAGAAAGTATTTCAAAACCTCGGTTTAGTATATCCGATAGGTACTTTATCTGACATCATTTTTATATTTTCACAATTTCGTAATTTGCTAGCGGCCGCGGACATACCGACTGAGGCCACATGTGGTCCGCAGGCTGCGGTATGTGCATCGCTGTTGTAAAGCAATAGTGTATGCGATGACTGTTTTGTTTGTATGGTAACTGGAATAATATAATATTGTTCAAGGGAAAATTTATACAATTTTTTTAAAAATATTGACAATTATTAAGTATCTTCCTTTTAAAATGGTGATTCGTTTGCTCTGCCGCCAGATATGAAAGAGCCGCTACTGATACAAGGTATACCACACACACCCAGTGAATCTGTTGACAAGACACAAACTGAAGTAAGAGATACAATACTGTGACTGGTATCTACGTACAGACTCATATTTATTTATTATTTTATATTTGGGGTATAGTATGCACTGCGACCTATAACATCTATTGTACTCCCTTGACTTAGCTTTCCTCGTGTTGCCAGTCAAAGTGAATCCTCAAGTCCTAGACATCTTATGAAGTCCAGGAAGTGTGGAGAGATTCCACTTCTACCCAGTGTCTGCCTAGGGCTTTGATTCTTGCAAATCCCATGGCATTACAGTCTGCTAAGAGATGTTTAGGAGTCTCGGCCTCTTCACAAATCTACAGGTGCCATCTTCTTCGACTCCCAGTTTGCCTTAGTGTTCCTTGAGTCTGCAGTGACCTGTTAGGAAGCCCGTCACTGCTTTGAGAATTGTTTTACATATGTAAGTGCAAGCCTTGGGCTTTCGAAGTTATATCCTTCAAGTAGTTCCTTGGCTTGCCTAAGCCTAGGGAGATTTTTCCATATTTCGTTTCTTTCTTGTCTCCCTTTCTTTTAAATTTCCTTTTGAAAAAACGTAAGTCCCAAACCACAGAATGGTTCTGGTCCATATAGTTACGTTGCCACACCTTTTCTTGCCCGCTTATCAGCCCGTTCATTGCCCTCAACCCTGATGTGTCTGGGTACCCAAAAGAGGGTGACTTTATTTTTCTTGCCTAACTGGTTAAGTTTGAGGAGGCATGTCCAAACCATCTTGGAGTTGACAATGTTTGAACCCAATACTTAAATAGCTGCTTGACTGTCAGATAGTATAGCTATATGTTGCTTACGTATCCTCTGTCGAGGTTGAACTAGACACATCTTTCCAGAGTGTATACTTCTGCTCGGAAGACACTTGGAAAATTTCCCATTGCTTCAGAGCATTTGGTGTGCGGCCCGTAGACTCCTGCCATATCTGGATGTATGGGTGTAATGTTAACTTTCATTAAATTATGTGGCCAAAATGTCAATACATACAATATTTAAATGTGGTATTATTTCCTAGTTTACTATGCATATATTTAATTTGAAAAACTTGTAAATAATATAAAGTATCATTAGTTACCAATCAGATTATTATTGTTTAATAGGAGTGATGCGTATAGTTGGCTTTAAATTATTTGCATAGTTAATACTAGAATAAGAGTATCGTACAAAAATGATGCACAATATGATAAAATACTTGTATGAATTGCAATTCTCAAGGTACTCAAATACATTTAATAGCTATGCCCTACTTTTGCCGTAATTTGTATCACTACTAAATAATTTTACAGTGGAATATAGTTTTCTAATGATTATGTTAAAATATAATATAAACATGGATGATTGCACACTGTGTACATTGTTGTATATGTAGGCTATATTTTTGTTAACCAATTAGCACAAAAATACTTACTGATATTGTTCAAGTGTTGTTATTTTATTAAAATTATTAGGGAATAAGAAGTTATTAGGTTAAGTTAATGGTAATTGAAAAGTGACATTACAATCATTTTTTATGTAGATATATCGCCTGTTGTGTTGTAGGACAAGCACACCGTATGCACATCTATTAGATGTGTGACTAGTTGAGTAGGTATACAATACAATGTGTCATTCCCTAACATACCATGCCATATTACATAATAAATCACCCGCTCTCATCATCTCTCCAGTGAGACCATGTAGGGTAAACTACCCAATTATTGACACTTTAAGAGGAACATTGGAGTCAAATTCATTTATTTTTTATAATATTGTTGATATGCAATTGCTTTCATTGTTTTATCGTACTAAAATATATACTTTTCATCAGCAATATGGAAAAGTAATGAATTTTAAAGCCATTTTTGTTTTATTTTCATTTTTCGTAAGGTATAGTAAAATCCCTATTATTGACACAGTTTTTCCTAATGTTGACACTTTTTTGCCCAATTATTGACACTAGGGTTTATTAATTAAATTTTGGCGAAAATGTTGTAAATTAACCACAATTCAGGTACCTACATTCTTTATCTTGATTATTTAATGAGTCATCTTTATTTCTGTTAAGAGTTATGGGTAGGAAAACAAAATAGTAAATAGTTGCAAAGAAAATAACAATTTATTGAAATTATGTAAAGTGTAAAATAATAAAATATACTATCAATTAATAAAAATGGTCTAAGATAATGAAATATGTTAACACAACAACATTAATTTCAAGTCCTCAGAATCACCCTCAAATAAAATATTTTCAATTTCACTTTCATCCAGATTTTTTTTCTTATAGCGCTATCAATTGGTTTTATTTCTTTCTCTTCATTCTGCTCATAAGATATTCTGTTAAATTTTTGCCCATGACATGTATTGTTGGCTTTTAATCCAACAGTAAATTTACATTTCTGAACTCTCAGAAAATAATTTAACTTTGATATCAGAAAGTACTTTTATGCGTTTGGATTCTGATAAGGGTTTTGCTTTTTTGTTTGTTTTGCTATTGTCAATTTTTGTTTATTCAATCTTTCGTCTTTCCTCTTTCAAATATCTTCTAACTTTTTATTTTTGTCATCCATTTTCTGTAGCTCTACATTTCTCCACCAAGGAGGGCGCGATGGAATTTTGGCTTCTGAGAAGCTTAAATCCAAGGGGTTCACAACTGCCGAACCCAAGGGAAGGCTCCCACGTATTGTGGTCCACGATACGCCGAGGAAGCTCATTGACGCGGATCTCCTGATGGAGATATACTGAGCAAATATAAAGGGAACCGAAATTTCGGAGGATACTTTTATGTCTTCGACTAGAAGAGTCGCCAGGTTTGGCCCGAAAACTGGTGGCTTTGTTGGCAGCATCCTGGCCTGCACTGGGCAGGTCAGGTCTGCGCTCATGTCCCAGAGCTTCGTTTACGTGGGATGGACCACTTTTCGAGTACGGGACTTTGTTGGTGCCACAAGGTGCTATAAGTGCCAAATGTGCGGTCATACCCAGAAGCACTGCATGCATAAGAGCCCTGTGTGTGCGCGTTGTGCCAGGGTGGGACATGAGGAGGAACAATGCACAGTCCCCACTGAAAGGAGCGTGTGTGCCACGTGCAAGCGCTTCAAAAAGAATGCGGCCCACCCCACGGGAGACAGGGATTGTCCTGCTCTGCGGGCCGCATAGACAGGGTAGCGATGTCAACGAATTACGATGGCTAGGCGCGTTTCCGTTGCATTGGGTCAGATTAACTTGGGACGATCTCGTGCGTCTGCCATTGACTTGGTCAGGCACGTTTCAGTCAGTTCTCTTCCGATTGTTTTCGTACAAGAGCATGTGTTTAGTAGAGTGATCCTCGATGGTGCTGAATTGCCCCTTGCCATAGTTGACAAGGGTTGCAAGCCTTTTGGTTTTGGATTTGGCCTATTGGTTTTCTGCAAAAATCTCCTACATTGGCTATGAGGTCGTCCTTTCTCTTGGGAAATTCTTATTGTGAATTAACTCTTAGCCAATTCACCAAAAACTCCTCTTCCTTAACTGATAAAGCATTTGGAGGTCCTGGACGATCTTGGTGACCCGGATTTTTGGTTTTAAAAATAAGGGTCGTTCTTGGAACGTTAAATATCTTTGCAGCTAGTTTTTTACTCATGCCATTGTTAATAGCTTTCAAGGCTAATTTAACGCTTTCTGCTGAATATCTCTTTCTGCTATTTTCTTTTCCCATGATCTGTAATATATAGAAAAATAAAACAATAAAGTAATTGCTGATGGTATAACTAATTATTGACATCAACATATCCAAATATTGACACCATGTCAATATTTGGTTTTTGAAATATTGACACCATGTCAATATTTGGAAAATGTTAAGTAACAATTTTTTTAATATAGTTTATCCATTTAAATGGTTCAAACGAACTGTTATTGCATAAAAAAAAATCTTCTTAACCAGTACTTTATAAATCTAATTATTGACACACTATGTCCAAATAAGGCAGATGCCATAATTTTTTTACCAATTGTTGACACGCGTGATAATAATTGAATAACCAAAAAAATCATCTCGAAAATCACATACTTTATATTAACAAAACACAAAATTAAGATAAATATTATAATTGCTCATTAGAAGATAAGAATCTAAAGAGAAAAATGTAAACAAGTTAAGCACTTACCTTAACCAAAATGAATATAAAATGGCTTCCTTACAGTTCTGTCACACGCGCTTCTCTTATGACTTCAAGTTTTCAACTACCATATTGGTAAAAACAAATGTATCATTATTGCCACACGTAAAAATATTAAAATCACCGTTTAAAATGCTTTATTTTAAAAATCTATGGTCTAGTAGCTTAGAATTTCCATTTAAATGTTAAGGTGTCAATAATTGGTGGAGTGTCAAAATAAGGTATGTTTACCCATTATACTTGTATATCCATCTTACACTGTGAGCTTTCTGCAGGTAAATTTTGTTCACAATATACCAATATAATATAACCTTGTGCTGTGCTGTGCTGTATAAGTTTTGATAAGTAATTATTTATAGCTCTGATTGTTTCCTTAAATATAGATTTTATGTGAAGAAGAGTGATTAACTATATATAGTTAAATGAAGACTCTATTATAGTTATGAATGATATTAATAGAGTTATTGTTACATCTAGTCTTTGATCTCAGTGCTAGTGCTTTTTTATTTATTGACAGTCAGACTATTTATTATAATCCATGCAATGTTTATATTAAGTGCTTGTTAGTTTTTCCCTAGTAAGTTTATATATAAAAACATGCGCAATACTATGTATGTATGTGTTACGTGTTTAGGTGTAGGTGTGGCAATGTACCTATGTTTGTAGTGA
Organism: Athripsodes cinereus; assembly: GCA_947579605.1. NCBI lineage: Eukaryota > Metazoa > Arthropoda > Insecta > Trichoptera > Leptoceridae > Athripsodes > Athripsodes cinereus. The sequence continues at coordinate 13,183,252 of OX388312.1, read as the reverse complement.
TGGCAGTGGTAATAATAATTCATAGTGTATCAGAATACATAATGCAGATAGATTGATACAAATACATAATATACAGATATATATATATATGAAAGACTGTATGATCTAATTTTCATTCGAAATGCATGTGCAACATGCATTCCATTAATGAAAGATCATGTAATTTTACGCAGGAGATAATATGAGATGAATGTTTTACTCCATTTCACTGCGTACAGTCTGATTGGATGTAGATTGGATTGGATTCGTCGAAAAGGTGTTGTGTTTACACATGATCACAATGTTGAAACACAACACCTTTTCGACGAATCCAATCTGCATGTTTTGGTGACAAGCCGTGCCTCGTCCCGTATGCAAAGGCAAGAGCCAAGTCTCTGCCAGACTGTACGCAGTGAAATGGAGTAAAACATTCATCTCATATATATATATATATATAGGGTGTCTCAATATTAACACAAGATTTGAATTTGCCGCCATTTTCGCAGTAAGTTGTTGGCAACCCTGAAAAAAGGACGGTTCGACAGCTTAGAGTTTATGGTTAGTAAAAATGGAAGCCTATTGACCATGAACAGCGAAAAGAGTTCGTGGAATGGATTACAGTGAAACCTCTATCTATCGTTTTTGAAGGGACCTATTGAAATAAACTATGGATGCGGGAAAACAATGAATGCGGGAGTATAGAAGAAATCACATTAATATGTATTTGAATGTTTAATATGTACATACGAGTAGGTTTATAGGTTTTATAAAAATGATACATGTTTCAAATGTTATAAATCAATTTGTTGAAGTAAAAAATATAGTAACAAGATAAAAAAGAAAGCTGCATGGAGACCAAAATTATACTTAATACTGTATGTAATCTTTCATCGTCATATTTGCTTTTTTATTGTACCTACTGACGTACCAGCATAAAAGACAGCCGACAGAATTAACAAATCGTTCATTCTTTCTCCCTCGCTGTCCAATGTTTTTATACATATTTACGATTTTTTTTTTTTTGTGTAATTTAAACGGTCAATGCGATAAAATCATATAGAGTAACGATGGATGCGATATATTTTTACGTATTTTGTATGAAACTAATTTGGTACTGTAAAAAATAACGACAAATACGGGAAAACAATTATTCGAGGAACGATAGATAGAGGTTTCACTGTATTAATCTTCAACAAGTAGATGCCGATTTTTTGAGCAAAATAATCCTAAGCGATGAAACACATTTTGACCTCGATGGCTTTGTTAATCGCCAAAATTGCCATATTTGGGGTTCCAGAACCCACGTGTTATTGGCGAACAACAAATACACCAACAATGTATCACTGTTTGGTGCGGCTTTTGGGCCGGAAACATCATTGGATGATACTTTTTGAAAATGAGGCTGGTCAAGCAACAACTGTTACTGGTGCTCGATATCGCGACATGAGAACACTGGTCTTTCTGCCGAAGTTGGATGCCATTAATGTGGCCAATATGTGGTTTCAACAAGACGGTGCCACATGCCATACAGCCAATGAAACAATTCAATTACTGCAAGAGACGTTTCCTGGTCGTGCACTCTCTCGTTTCGGAGATCAGAATTGTTCCCCTAGATCATGGGATTTAACACCATTAGATCTCTTCTTAAGAGGTTATTTGAAGTCAAAGGTCTTTGTCAACAAGCCCACAACCACACGTGCATTACAAGAGGAAGTTAAACGCTCCAGCGCACTGGATAAACGAAATTCAGCCACAATTATGCAAAAAACACATCGAAAATTTCAACGAAAGGGTGCGTTTGTGCCAGCAAAGCCTTGGAGGCTATTTGCCCGATGTGTTATTCCATAAGTAACCCTATCCTATGCACTTCATGATTCAATGGAAAAATAAAAATCTTAAGACTAAAAACTCTCTTTTATATTTAATTCAAATCTTGCGTTAATTTTGAGACACCCTATATATATATATATAGTGTAGGTAACTGTCAGCAGTCCCTGTGAAGGAATCAATCAATCTTGTAATAGATTATATTAAATGATACAGTAGTTTGTAGGTCCTAGTGAGTATATAAATGCTACAGGAATCTCAGTTGCACTATCCCACCCTAGGTGTATCTATAATATTATTACAGTAAGATATGTATGTTTATTTCATCTAGTCACTAGTTGTGTCACACTCACACATCATACTAATCCATATTATTGATAGGCAAGCATTAACACAATGGGACAAGTATGTGCAGTGAGTACATACAACAAATTTATTTAACATTACCTTTTTACTACCTCTAACAATGTTATTTTATTTACAACATTACTTTAACTATATTGTATTGTGGATAAACCCTTAACTATTATTTATAGAATGTTTGTAAGTTATTTTTCTTGTTATATATTTTGCTATGAATTGTACTAATAACAAGTAGACATTGATTGTGTGTTAATATACAGTGTTTAAATATATTTTGTATAGGTAACAACAATTTATTATGTTAATTTGTACATTACATAGTAGGTATGTGGTGGAGATGGAGTATTATAATATAACTATAATAGTATCACGAAAGGTAAGATTTAACCTGAAGATATGCATCATTTGCAGGATAAAAAGAGAGATTATTATGTGTCCTGCACTTACGAATTGGCTCAGGTTGGCTTAAACGCTTTATACCATAACAACATTCACAAATTTCACCTGTCTCTCTCATATTAATCCTTTCAGAGTGGGTGACTCCACTCAATACTCTGTCTATCCTGCAAGAAATAATATCTTCAGGTTACATCATACCTATTATGATACATATCACATATAATACACTAATGTAAGTGCAAAATAACCAGTTCAATAGGAAAAATCAAATGAATCCTCGCATAAATATGTATATTTGTGTATAGTTAGAGTTTTACTCCATTTTACTACGTACAATTGGGCATAGACTTGACTCATGTACGCGGTGAAATGGAGTAAAACTTGCACCTCATATAGTTTCCTGGGTAAAATAATATCATCTTTCGTCCATGAAATAAATGCTGGTTTACCGCATGCGTTTCGGATGGTTATTTGATCATACTTGATTCCACATATTCAACTGTATGTACCTATACCTATTTTTATCTATAACTAACTTATATATGTATGGTCCAACTTGGTAGCAACATTTGTAATTATATATAATCCAAATTTTAGTAAGAAAATTATTTTATCTGTTATGTGGTTGAGTTTTTGTTAATAATTTTTAAGGTGTTTTATATTAGAATGTGAACCGTATAGATAAATAATAAAATACTACAGCCTCTCATTTCTTGAATATATTAATTTTTAGCATTCCGTTCTCTCTCCCAACCCCACTTGGGATACGGCGTGAGGGAATAGATAGAAATAGACTTTTTGAAAACTTTTTCATTCTTTTTAGTCCTGAGCAATATAGCGAAATAAATTAACTTTTTTCCTATTCTTTTTTTCTTATGAGCCGGTAGACTTGAATCTCGAGGATCCAAAGCCATGTTTTTGCATCATTTGTTACAGAATGGAAGTCTTGTATACTCTGTTTGGATTTTTCCACATGCACATGTCGGGGAATCGGTAAGTCCTCATCGGTGTAAGTGGTATGCTGTGCAACCGACTCCTCTGAGTCGGTTGAGGAGTCGGTTCAGCGTACATCAAGGTTTTCTTGCGAGGGGAAATCCAGATAGCTGTTGGGTCTTTCTTCTTTCCTATCACTTGTTGTTACTTATATTGAGGTCACTACCCCATATCATTGGTAAGACATGTGATTCTAAGAACTTTTTTTTACATTTGAATATACTTTTTTATTTTTAAATAACAAAATTTAAAATCTGGTTCACAACTGTTACTTTGTAAAGCTTTACAATTTAGTTTTATACATTTCTGCATGTTGCATTCATTGAACTCATAACGTTGGTGGATCCATGAAACCTCCCTTGTGTCAATTTTTCAAAAATGAGATATTGATACCAAATTATTTGTCTCACTGACCTGCATCTACCTGTAAAATAACATACATGTGTACTCTGAGATATCCACGAAAAAAAATATTGCGGAAGTCCAGTTTCTTACTTGCTGCTTTTTCGTGAATAACTCATGAAAACTCACTTGTACTTAATAAATGATTTTGTGAATTTTTGCAAACCATCCTAAGTAATTCAACATGCTATAAAATTTCTAAGATACCTTCCATGTAACGAATCAGACTCAAAGAAAATGTCATCCAGCTAAACAGTTTTTTTTTTAAATCTCCTGTTAAATATTGATAAACGCTCATAGGAGATTTCAGGAATCCATTGATGATACCAAGTTTGACTGTGTATAAATATTGTAGGCAGAGTACCCAAGAAACAATATAAAATAATTGTTTTTATGTATTGGTATGAATTATCTATTAGGTATGTTCATGTGGTAATACTTATAGCTATATTCATGTCATTCCAAAATGTTGTCAATAATATTGTTTCTGTAAGAAATTAATATTATTTTGTTGGTTGTGCTTTAAAATTTACTGGATAAAGTTGAATACTATATTGTTTAGATATTTTTCATTAGGTATATAGTATTATATAGGTAGATAATAGAACTTTGATGGAGATTTAGACAGACCAAGAGACAGTTACTTGGTAGAATAAGGAAAGAAATAGTGAAGGTACGTATATCATAAATATTGACTATAAAACTTTTTAGTTTATTGTAATTTTCAAGACAAACTTGTGTGTCTTAAATAAAGAAAAAAACTGATTGTATTAGTGGAGTATAAAAGTCTACTGCTACTATGATATTATTGTCACATGTATCTAGTTTGCTTTTGTTAAGATACACATATGTAGGTCATCATCATCATCATCAATGGCGCTACAACCCTGTGTGGGTCTTGGCCTCCTCAAGAAGTCGCCTCCACTCCCTCCTATCCATCACCTCTCGTTGCCAATTGGTCACGCCCAAAGCTCGCAGGTCCTTTTCCACCCCATCCCTCCATCTCAACTTTGGCCTCCCGACGCTTCTTCTGCCACTGGGCTTTGTGGAGTATATTCTTTTGATTGTTGATGTGTCGTTCATCCTTTCCACATGCCCTAGCCATCGGAGTCGGCAGATTTTGATGTGCTTGGTGATATGCACATCTTGATACAACATGTAGAGTTCGTAGTTGTATCTACTTCGCCAAACTCCGTTTTCGCATACGGGCCCATAGATGCGTCTTAAGATTTTTCTTTCGAATATGTCCAGTCTCAGCTCATCCGCCTTAGTGAGTGTCCATGTTTCGGCGGCATAGGTCAGGACAGGTCGAATGAGTGTCTTATAAATTTGTATCTTAGACTTTCTGGAGATGATCTTAGATTTCAGCTGCTTTTGGAGACCAAAGTAGCATGTATTCGCTGCAGAGATTCTTTTCTTTATTTCATCGCTGACATCATTTTTATTGGTTATAAGAGATCCGAGGTACGTGAATTTGTCTACTGCTTCAAAAGTGTAGCCATCAACAACCAGAGGAGTCAGTGGTGTGTCAGAAGTTAATGGGTTTGACACAAGGTACATAGTTTTTTGGTTATTAACCACAAGTCCTACCTCTCTTGCAGCCCTTTCGAGGGAGATAAAGGCCTCCTTTAGTGCTTTACTGCTTCTGGCGATAATGTCAATGTCGTCTGCGTATGCTAGGAGCTGGACAGACTTATAGAAGATCACTCCATTGACATCAATTCTGGAATCTCGAATCGCCTTTTCCAGAGCAATATTAAAGAGAAGGCAGGCCAGTGCATCTCCTTGTCGCAGGCCATTCAGGGTGAGAAAAGGTTCAGAGAGATCAGATTGTATCTTTACCTGGCATTCTACACTCAGCATGGAGATCTGTGTCATTCGTACGAGTTTCTCAGGAATTCCAAAGTTTCTCATTGCGATGTATAATTTTGCTCTGTTCACGCTATCGTATGCTGCCTTGAAGTCTATGAATAGGTGATGGGTTTCAATGTTAAATTCACGAGTCTTCTCAAGGATTTGTCGTATTGTGAAAATCTGATCTGTGCATGATCTTCCAGGTCTAAATCCACTTTGGTATTGGCCAATGATTCGCTCTGCGAGGCGTTCATAGAGTATGTTGGAGAATATTTTGTATGCTATATTTAGGAGGGTTATTCCCCTGTAGTTTGAGCATTCCAATTGATACACATATGTAGGTACAGGGTGTTAAATGGGATGTTTTAAAAAACATAACCTAAAAAGTTTCAAATTAATTTACATTACAATATTATTTATTATTCTAATGTTCCAACGCTCTACAGAACATTCTCTATACACATGTATGCTTATTTTTGTAATATTTTGAGTGTTTTTTGGATAGTTTTCTAGAGTGAACCATATGATAAGATAGGTTTCTGGGTAACCTCCAGTTGTGTGTTGTCACCTTACCTACTGCCAGAGGGTTTACCATGATATTCCAATGAAATATCAAAGTGTCTTCTCTAGGCATTTGTCATTGAAGTGACTGCCACCTAAAAATGATGAATGATATTTCGTTGAAATGTCGTCGTAAGCCCTCTGCCATTAGACATGGCGAAGACACATCCGGAAGTTACCCAAAAACTTATCATAATATATTACGATAGATATGATTCGATCGCGAGATGTGTATAGAAAAGAGAGTAGTAGGTGCCCCGACGCATACAAATTGGCTTAGGCTGGCTTTTGTATTAGATTCCTTGTTGTATGGGTAAATATTAAAAGTGTTTGAATGTATCTTCTGTGTGTTGCAATATTTGAATTGAATGTAGCTGCAGAACATATGCAAGAAGGAATACTATCCTTCACATCCCTTCAAATGATATTCATAAAATTATGAATACTGTGGAACCTCTCATAACGAGTTTAATTCGTTCCAGACTCTTACTCGTTATACGAAACACTCGTTATGTGAAACATTTTTTTCTATAGAAATCAATGTAAAATACAATAATGCATTCCATGCCGAAAGAATAAGTATTCTTGGAGTACTTAATGATTTATTTTATTAACGTTTATTCAAATAAAATTTCTTATAAAAGAGCGTAACAGGTTTAATACAATTTAGATTAGGGAAAAAACCTACCTAAATAAAAATATGAATTTATGGCAAATAATTAACCATTTTTAACTAGAAAACTAAACGTAACCGTTTCGCAGACATTCTTGACACTCACTTTGAAGCATCCATCTTCTTAATTTTATCTTTGTTTTTAAATAAAATATTTAAACTTGAATTATTATGTTTATTTGTTACATTAATTTAAAATACGCTATCGGGATCGTGTAATGTAACAAATAAACATAGTAATTCAAGTTTAAATATTTTATTTAAAAATGTCTAGAAATTGTTACATAATTAATGTCTCTAAAATAAGTGAAATTTATCTTTGTTCTTGATAATAGTGCAGATCGTTGATGTTGACCGATAGTATGTGCGCGCTAGATATGCCATGCTCACACTTGTTCTCGCTTTTCAATGATTTTACGTTTCATTTCAACAGTTATTTTTATTCTCTTCTGGCTGTCTTTTTTTCTTCAGGGACAATATTGAACGGATTATAATACTTTGCACATAAAAAAATTACTAATAATATCAATACAAATTTTGGGTGATTACATACGAAACCAAGGCGCTAACGGACCGAGTACTAAACGCAGACTGATGTACCAACGCGGAAGTCTCGGCTCACAAGATCACAGGTGAATGTCGTGAAAAAGGGGCTTACCTACCCTTTCTATGTTACTCGTTATGCGAAATATCGCTCGTTATGGGAGCATCTGTTTCACTTTTTTTTTACTCGTTATGCGAATTACTCGTTATGAGAGGTTCCACTGTATGTTCAAATAACCTCATCAGTAAGCAATAATCTAGCGTATGGACCTCCTGAATAAAGCCAATCCAATAAAATAGAAGAGTGGCTCTAAAAAGATAGCAGAAAAATTAATTACAAGTGAAACATAGTCATTTTATTGGCGAAAATTTTCAGCATAATAGGGAAAACAAGCAATAGACCCTGGAACATTGTTGAGAATGTTGAGATTCAGGCTTTCACACAGCGGTGCACCGGTTCAAATAATGACAATTTAAGCACTAAAAGCATATTGAGTTATTAAGTTGATAGCTATAGAGTTGAGACTTAGCATCCAGTGAACATTTTTTTGTAATCCATGTGCAATAAACTGCTTACAAATCATTTTGATCGCCCCAAAGGTGTCTCATTAAGAGTGCTATAAAAGCGTTGGTATTATATGTATGAGAAAAGTATATTGTTAAAAATCATAAACTTTACGATGAAAATTTCACATGGACGAAGTCAACCTATTTGAATAGGTATTAATTAGGTAGGTATGTTGTATATGATACACATACATATGTGAACTTCCTTTAGGAGTGCATGACATAGTTTCGACACTTATGAATCGACTCAAGACTTGGTTAAGAGTACTCTATAAACCTAGGTAACATTCCCAATTCCTTCGCATCATGCTTATCACACGATTTGAAATTTTTATATATTTAAGTTTTTATACAATTCTTGTGTTTTCAAATTGGAAAGACATCATCTGTTGTAGTTCAATGGAAACAACATAGATTAACATCTACACTTCTAGTTAGTAAAATCCAGTCCCCAACATCCAATTGTGTCAAAAATTCATAACATAAATTATTTCATTTCCCAAAACGTCAGTAGCATCTCTCGTAATTCATTAAATTTAATTGATAGGTGCAATATAAGTACATTAAATGTACATACAATAAATTTTATTCTGACTAAAATTTTACAGATAATGTGAAAGTGGAGTGTCCGGAATAGGTCTCTCTCATTCTTTTTTGTAGTTTTTTGAAATGCAATGATATGTTTCCAACCCTGAGTGATTAAATTTTATGGTGCAGAAAAGACGATCTGTATGTTATTTACATGTAATAACTCTTCCGACTAAATAACTATCATGATAGTGTAGATAGCTATATAAAAATGTGTTATACCTTACTAAAGTACGAATCATGCTATATTCAATTTGATTTTTTTTTATGATAGATGACGATGACTACTATTTTCTGAATAAAGCTGATTTTGATTAACTGAATTTTCAGCATTATTTGGAAAATTCATAAGATTTTACGAAAGAATCTTTAACATCTTGCCAAATCCATCTTGGAGAAGTTATGAGGCAGGGGTAGAACGGGGGGAGGGGGTTGGAATTTTCAGAGAATATATACTTATCATTATATTATAGGAATCTATCTCAAATATGGATCATGTGGAAACATAACTCGCAATATATTATTTCATATTACGTGTAATTAACCCGAATGCACTCCACATTGTATAATCAAAAGATCTTACGCTAGAGCTACATCAAATTTGAAATAAGAATATTTATTTTTTTGATTAATAAAAAATTGTGGGGCAAAACAAAAGACAGATTTTTTTTGAAGCCATAATTGGCCAAAAAATATTTACATACATACCATCACGCCGCTTCCCTCGTGGGGTAGGCAGAAAGGATCGAGCGCCACTTTCTTCTATCCTTGCGTATGATCTAACAAAAAACACTTAAGTAAATTCAGATCTTTCAACTAAATTTACATACGTTTTAAATTAATTTAATTGAGTTTTCAAAGTATTACCGCAACAACAAAAAATTTCATTAGTTCACACATGTTTGAATAACAAGTTTGTTTTTCAAAAACAACTTTATACACCTTGCACAGTAAGCTACTAAAAGCTTGTGTCGTGAAAGGGGAGTTTGCCGGCACTTGGTATCGAACTTCGGACCCCATGTTCACGAGGCCTCCAGGCTATCGACGAACTCATTTTAAATAGAAGTTTTCATTTTTTTAATGTGAATGAACTTTATAAAAAGTCAAAAGCATGTCAAAGTATTGTGATGCTCACATAATTGATGGCTAAACAAAATTATGTTAATATATTGTCGTGCCCAAAATGTAACATCGTATCTAGTGATCTTACAAAATTCACGTTTTTTACATATTTAGTCATAAGATTTTGTAATATATCACTTGAAGAGCGGAAAAATATAATGGGCCAAGTGACAAAAAAAATATTTCGAGTAAAAAACAGTTTAAAATTCATTTTTAGATCATCAAGTAATGTTATTCAGTTGAATAACCATAGATATATATGTTTGCAAAAAAATATCATGTTTGAGTTTCTTTAAGTATAAGAAAAATGCTTTGAAATTTAAAAAAAATGAAACGTAGTATTGTGCAGGAAGACTTTCCTATATAATGGGCTATGTGTTGTTCTCTTGATATGGGCAAAAAAATGGGAAATTGGAAAACCAAAAAAAAGGTTAAATTTCATACATTCAAACTTATCACGATTAGAGGGTTACTCCCGGGAATTCCCGCCCGGGAATTCCCGGGAAAACCCTCTAATTTTTATTTCCCGTTTCCCGGGAAAAAAACGAATCCTTTCCCGGAAAAAAATACAAATTATTAGTCATGCAGATTGCCATACCGATACCGAAATCTTTGTTTAGTTAACTGTAATAGTCGTGATAAACTTGTAGAAGCTGACGAATATTTTGATATGAAAATATGAAAAATAATATTAATTACCAATATAAGTGTTATACTTAAAAAAAAAAACTTAATTATAGCTTCAATGTATTCGTTTGAAAGAAGCATAATTATTCTAAATATAATTCGAAATCGGAGGTGTGTTTGGCCGACAATGTATAATCCTACAATTTTTCATGTTTTTTTTTTACATATTTCGAAAAGTTAGATAGTTCTTAAAAATATTAGTGCAGCCAACTGTCATTTTTTTTGTTTTATTCATGGATATTAACCAATATAAAAAATCTTTTTTTGTCGTAATTTCTCATTTTTTAAAGTCAAAAATCTTTAAAAAGCTTTGCCAAAATCCATAACATTTTTTTGCTTGATAGGATGATCAAAAATTAAAAGTTTATATATTTTGTAAACAATTTTTATTTTGATATAACATAGAGTACCTAAATAAATCTCGTCAGTCAGCTATTTAGTTTTTTTAAGCAAATTACTTATATTGGTAACAAAAATTTGATTTTTTTTTTATCAAATCAAAAATGTTTGCAAGGGTCAACAAGTTATGAGAGTTTTTATACCAAATTTGTTGAAAATTGAATATTTATAAATATAATAATGAATTTCCCGTTTCCCGGGAAAAGATACCCTCTAATCACGATTAACAATTATTTATTTGGTAGAGTATTTTATTATTTCAGACATATTTGTTATAAGAGTAACATTGCGAACATACTGATAAAAAAATTTAAATTACAAGTAAGGTTTTCATAAAATGATTTATTTTCCTCTTTTAAATACGGGATAATTTCTAGCAAATCCTTCTTCTTTTCTGCGGATAGTCTGCTTATGCAATCAAGCGGCTTGAGAAACGAATCTATGTTACTGAAATTGGCGTGCTTCTTGAAAATAGAAGTTTGTATCCATTGCTCACATTCGTTAAAGCTTGAACGAGTTAATACCATTCCTGGTTTTTCCTTTGTAACTCTAATGCCTTTGAAATTTTCAAAGAATTTATGTTCAGACTGTCCTTCGCTGCAGTTTTAAAATCCAAAAAATCTCGAGGCTCGAGAATACTAGCTTGATACGGCCGATCGATTCTTGCGGAAACAATAATTTTAATAAGATCTAAAGGTACTTGGCAGTTAGATCTACGTTTACGTTTCTCTATCTGCGCAAAATCGCGATCACAGCTTAAAAATGAATGGCCTGATACCAAGAACTTTTGCTCAACCTCATCTACGAATCCCTTTTTTACAAGGTAAAACCACAGATACAACAGCATTTGGTTTTTATTTTGTCCGCTGCAATTGTCGCTCCATATAACTAGCTTTCTCTTAGGTGTTAATTTGCACTTGATAGCTTTTAATATAGCAGATGCAATTTCATTGCCACCTCTTCCAGTTATCCCTTCATGCCATAGCATAGTCAAAACGGTATTATTATCCCCGACATGAATCCCGAAATTATAGCAGGATAATTGTCTGGAATAAAACATTTTGCTGTGAGTCAGTGCAGGCAGTGATAGGACTTGCTGCAAGTCCATGCTTAAAGTACACACATCGCTGCTGGGCATTTGGGACGATTTGTGATCTTCATTCATCATAAATCTGGCTTTTTCCGCTTTTCTGTGGTGAATTTCTAAATCTCTTATCGCTATTTTATTATTTGGGTTATTTTGTGATTGAGAGCTTAGTAAATCACAGGTATTGCACGTGTCAGATCTTGGAGTACGGAATGAAAGATTTGGAAATTGTTCGACAAAGGTTTTCAGGTAAAATTTGTAGGAAACCTTATTATTTTCATGTTTCTCATTAAATGATTTATATAGCCTAAATTTGCTGAGATCTGGACTTAAATACTCTTTTCCTGTCTTAGATCTTGAATAGTGGCTTTCTTGTCTAGGAATTACATTAATTTGAGCAACTATGCGATCAATATCTTCATTACAATACTTTCTGTTATTTTTTTTTTTTTTATAATAATTTTATTTAACAGAATACATTTACATTAATTGTTTCTTATATACTATACATATTTTTTTGCATTCTCTTGAGAACAAAAATACGTTTTTACCCCTCCAGAAAGTGCACAAACACTTGTGTAGGAGTGGCAAGTTATGTCCTTTATTACCTCGTTTTTCCATGTAAGTTGTTCTTCCTAGCTTTTTATATGTAACTAATGTTTCAATTCGCCTTTTTGTTACTGCTAAAGTTTCCATGAATGTTCTTTTACAAACTTTTACTGTGTTACCTGAGCCATCTGGGAGACAAAATGAGACTGAAGTTTGCTTATGACTGGTAGCAGCATCCACACCTTTACGCCTACGCTTGATAGGATGGAGCATAATAAGGCTCATAACATAAGATTCTGTTTAGTAGCTTGTCCAATCTCGTAAAAATCCGTAAACAGTATCATTCTTTGATCATAATCCAATTTAGTGCAATCATGTTTACATTTGCAACTTACCTGAAAGGAAAAAAAGACATTTCAAATCACTTATTTCTATCAGTACCTACATATTTACAAAAATTACCTTATTAGGAAGGTATGTGTGTAGGTTGCGTAAAAATCCAAGATGACCGACCATATAAGTGATGCTATATTTTTTTTCAGAAAATAAAATAAAAATTATAGAGCACCTCCGAACGGGGGACTCTGAAAAGTCATGTTCAAACCTAACTAACTAATCTAATCTAAAACCCATCTTTAATTTTTAATCGTTTTTCTGAAAAAATATAGCAAAACTACTATGGTTAGCCATATTGGATTACAATCCTCTTCAATACGAGTGCCGTTAGGTACATTAATTTATAGATGAAATCATGTCTACAAAATAATATAATTAATGTCTACTCACTATCTCTGATGGAGGTTTTTTAGCCTCCACAACTTTGTTTGTCTTTGTTGTGTAAGATTGTCCTAGTGCACGCATTTTTTTCCGGGTTGACTTCATGGATCCCTCTCCTCGCTTCATTTTTGTATTTCCATTACCATTTACACTCATTTTGTCGAAAACTTAACAATTATTCACAGGTAAAGAAACTGAATTCGAAATACGTAAGTAATGTTTACTATAAATTAAGATTATTAAGTTAATAAAATAAAAGAGAGAAATAACCGCGTTCAAAAACAACCAGCCTGATGCACAAACACGTGCATACTAAAAATCATAGTGCATATTGCACATAGCCCGTTATATCTGCAAGTACTAGTGATACTTGCACGAGTGCCATCTTTCGATTTTTTTTAAATTACTTCTAGATCAGATGTCACTTGGCCCGTTATATTTTTGTATTGGCAGTGATTCATAGAACGTTTTAAGATAAAAAAACGAAAAAATTAAAAATTGTGTCTTGGCCCATTATATTTTTCCGCTCTTCACTTGTTTTGTAAAAACACCGTTTCGTTATTTATATTATACTAAACTAAAAAATTATGCATTTATTCCTCTTCATTTTACTCTCCTTTAAAATGACAATTTTTCAAATCTGACATTGCATTTTGGGCGTGTCAGATGTTCTCTTAATTGTAAAGTGGTTTGAAGAAAAATACTTATCAATTTACACAATGTGTCCAAATCTAATAAAAGAAAGCAGTAATAAAATTACACATGCTTAGTGCTTTTGTCCAGGTAGATCAGTTGAGAAAATCGGAGACAAGTTGGTGAAAATTTTATGATATTCGCAACTGGGAGGATCAGAATACCTGAACAAAGAAATTATTTTTGGTTAGCTTTATTGAAGAAGTTTGATTGCCCTCAAGAACATTGTGGTGGCATATTTAGATGTGTGACATCACCATCTATAGTTTGTTGGCGATGCAATGACAAATGATATCATCATGCGTCATTGAGTTTTATCATTATTAGCCAAGCCAGATAGCACCTTACTCTTCATATTCTGTTTTCAGTATAAATAATTGTAGATAACAAAATTCTCTTTTGGGTACCTATTATGTTTTTTTTAGTATCTTATTTAGTGTTTGTTTTTGTATCTTTTAATCTAAAAGTATTTTCTATTTTTATTATTTTTTCCAGGTTGGCTGGAAGAAGTCGCATATGCGATTTGTAGACATGTTCTTGTATACTGTATATTTTGATGGCAATTAAGTTTTATTTATGATTTTGTATATCCTATAGACAGACTTTCATTGTCTTATCTGTATGGTGTGGAGGACATACCTACAAGTTGTGTTGTGATTTAGAGGATCAGAAGGTTTTATAGAATGACCCACCCATAGATAGTAATGATAGTATATGTCTTGTTACACCTTTTTTACTTTCTTCTCTCTCCCTGACTAAATTGTCATTGAACTCTTTCTATGTTTAGATGAAAAGGCCTTACCCAAGTATATGTATAATATATTGTAATGTATACCTCTATTACATTATAATAATATATTCTTCTTGTACTGTGTTGTACATGTAATGTAGTAGAGAATTTATTGTTTGGTGTGTATTTGTGATTCAGATTATATTACATATAGTGCCATTTGATATTAAATATACTTACCTAATTATATATTCTATAAATAAATATCTTTGTAATAATTTATTTACTTGTTGATTCTGTGATTTCTTCAATGGTAAATTGAATATTATCTACTTCTTATATACTATTTATTATTCCATGGCGTTTAACGCTTTTGGTGAATGAAATTTTTAACTGTTTTGAAAATTTACATTTAATAAATCTTAGGATAAAATAATAGGACATAGTTTTGATTATATAAAATTGTTTGTGAATGTACGTAAATTATCTTACTTTACCCAATGTATTCAAGTTATTAAATATAACTATTATAAGTAATTATCTGCATTTGGAATTATTCACCTCTTCTCCATTTCTCTTCCACAAACTTATTAAGGGCTGACTTTGCCAGGTTGACTTGGTGAAATGACTAAAATACTAGATTCCAACTATAAAAACCTACACTTATATGAAGTACTGAAGTTAGATAAATGGAATAAGATTTTGCAAATGAGAAATAATGAAAATCAAGATTGAATCAAATCATTTTCTCTAGAGAAATCACCACACGGAGTTATTTTATCAAATCTCCATTTACAATATCTTCCCCAAAAATATGGCCATATCACCCTTATTATCATCTGTTAAATACATCATAATGAATGCAACATATCGAGAGAAAGGTCAAACAAAATACATGCTTCTGGTCACTCTTGTTTTTTTTTTTATTTATTGGTAAAGACATAATAGATAACAACTATAAATATAGTTTACAAAAACAGAAAAAGGTCGTTCATAACTCAGCTGTCATCCACAAACATGTACCACAGTTAAGTCAATTATTTAAGTATCACACATTCCGCTCATTCATCTGTTCTCACTAGCATATTGCACAAGCAGCCATCGCTAACACACAAAAATTTTGCTCCTTTATTTATTCACAATCATACACCAACAGGCACAATGTAAAGGTTATATATTATAATGTTACAATGGCAATAATAGAATAGTTAATGCTGCACCCCATTACAGGCATAAATATAGAGGCTGGCCTAGCCCATGGTTAAAATGATTGATCAGCCTACCAATTCTACTAAGTGCGGCATATCTAAAGTAAATGTTAAATATTTGCAACACTTTTAAAAAGTCTATCTATGAACAATGTTTTAATGGCTTTAGTCATCCTTTGTTCTGTGACATGCTACATGGAAAAGCGCAGCTGCCCCTACAAGTTTTAGCATCAAAGTGTGCACCTCCCTCTACAATTTTAGATCCAATACATACTGGATAAAATGGGTAATCACATTACTAAACCCAACAATTAATACCAACTGAACCTAAATCACACGCAATCGCTAACAGCTTCACTTACTTCCACAAGATCCATTCAACTAATTCATGTCTCAATTTTGTTTACAATTTTTGTCTTTAGAGTTGAGTAAACTGCTTTTTTCTTTAATTTGTCCATTATCTTCTTATCGTGATAGGGATGGTTATGCAAACTTGTTCTGTAACCAACAATAAATGTATACATATATTATTTGATTTTGAAAGTAAAGTAATTGACGTCTTGACAGCTGTATGTTACTCATTCTACACAACATGAAATGCGTGACTAATACATCATTAATTTATCCACCCATGAATATGCAAACTAAAATAATAAAAAGTAGGATGAAAATCAATAAAACACTTACTTATAGTATATTCACTGTGACTTTATTGGACGCGAACGGGTTTCAAGAGCTTCCGCTCTCATCATCAGGCTAGCGAAAAAGTAAAGAAATTACAAGTTGGGAAGTGGAAGCTCTTGAAAGCCGCCTCGTGTCCAATAAAAAGCCACAGTTGATATACTATAAATAAGTGTTTTATTTATATTAATTCAACATGAATTTCCACCAAGAACTGTCGGTTGAAAATATCAATTTTGTGAAAATCAATATTAGATTGTCAACAAACAGCCTTGTCACAGTGATAAAGATATTAATAATTGCACATAATAATTACTCAACTGATATTGAACATAAAGGTTCAAAGTAGGAATAAATGAGATTGAGAGAAAGTGCAGTCAAATCAACCTTAACCAATTCCTAAGCATTGAGATACATTTCATGTTTTCTATTAATGGGCGTTTAAATAATGTGCTGACCAGAGATGTGCAAATGAGGCGTCCACTCAATAACTATATGTTCTTAAGACCTTCATATAAGCAGGTGTGAGAAATGTAGTCAAATGTGGAAACTACATTTAACAAAAAATGATGTGGATATCTATCTCCTGACGCTGCATCCTTTATAGTGTAAGTAGTACAGTAATAATGTATAATGAAAACCTTTTAACAACAACATTGCCGTTTGTGATAGTGCAAGCGGGACATTTCTTATCTCTGTAGTCTATACATCTCCATCTGCGTACCACTCCTGAACTGCCTTTGCTGAACAGATTGTATATATAGCGATTCAGGATTAATTGAAGAGCACCACGGGTTGACACTGTATACTGAAGTTCTGAAATAATACAATAATCTTTACATATAGGTATCAATACTAACAGATATAAAGCATATAAATACCTTTAAACTTGCATACCATTTCTTCTTATATCATGTGGATTAACTTTTAACTGTGTTTGATTTTCTTTGTATTTTTTGGTACTTCCGGAATCCATCTCAACTGCTTCACAGTTATCCGATACAGACATATTGCTCCTAAAAGAAAACTTATCCTCTGTGGAAATTTGATTGTGAAAAGAGAACAAGTCATTTCAAAGTTTGAATAGAAAAACATTGACTATAGATTGTCGTCTGAAACCATACTTGTTTTAGTTTTGCGTTCATTATAAGACCACAACACATTGCACCTGATATTACGCAATCATTTTATCATATTAAGTAATAATTTTATTTGCAATATTTTCGAAAAAAAAAGTTATATTTAGTTTATTTATTTTTAACCCTTTGGACGCGTTAAAATAAGAACACTATGGATACATCATACGTACATAGATACCAATCCGCATAGGGGCAGCTAGTGGGGCTTTCAATAACATGAACAAAGTTTGGAAGGCGTCTGGACTCAGCATCAGGACAAAATGTCGCTTGTTCAATGCGTGCATCATCCCAATCCTTCTATATGGCTGTGAGTCTTGGCACTTAACCAAGGCTCAGGAGCGGAAGATACTAAGCTTTGAAAATGGGTGTCTTAGAAGGATTTTGGATGTCAAATGGTATGAACATGTTACAAATGATGCTGTGCGCCGGCGCACCCAGCAGAGACCTGTAATCTCCGTAATACAGGAGAGACGATGGTCCTGGCTGGGACATGTTTTGAGAATGCCTAATGATAGTTGGCCAAAAAGAGCACTGTTTTTCCGTCCGCAGGGGTTCCGTCGGCCCGGGTGTCCCTCTTTCACAATACACCGTTCCTATGACAACGATATCAGAGCGCAAGGAATGTCGTGGAAAGCGGTGACGCAATTGGCACAGAGACGCTCTGAATGGAGGAGGCTGGTTTCTGCCCTGTGCTCCCGAGAGGAGCGTTGAGGGCGATGATGATGATGATGACATAGATACTGCCTCAGAACAGACTCAAATCTAGCTAGGCAATAAATTCCATTTCCTATAATTTTTATATGAATATGTGTAATTAGATTTAAGTAATGTTTAGCTACATTTCTTTTTTGATATATTTCTGGAAAATAAATAAAAGAAAGTGGTATTGGTTACACCATTTAAAACTCAAGAATGGCTGAACCAATTTGAATTGTCTCTGATTTGTTAGATTCTTCTTTAACCCAAATAGCCGACAAGCTATTAAAATATCTTATAAATTCACGGGAAGAAAAATTACGAAGAAAATTATTTACGCCATACATTTTTAATTATTTGGTTTCTCAGCTGTTCACCAGCTTCTTCAAAATCAGACTCCTCTTCCAACCACAAAACTATTTGTGTGCAGTGGCGTAGCTAGGGTCATCTGCGCCCGGGGACATGGCACAAAATATGCGCCCTTTCTCGGAGCCCCCAAGAAAATTTTGAAATTTTACGGTTTATATGGTTCATTTTCGAAGCATCAATCTGGTGTTTTAATGAAATAGAATAGACTAATAATTCTCTATACGATTGTAAACAATTCAGCCAGACAAATGTAAAACTTTACATACCTATTGAAAAAGGTAAAATTTAAGAATGTCAGGACATAGCTTCAAATTATCAAATAAATAATCTTAATAATAATGAAGTATACAAATACTTAGGTTTTCCGCAATCCAAAAATCTAAATCACACTGAAATCAAAAACAAATTAACAAATGATTTTAAAGATAGATTAAATAAAATATTTAAATGTGATCTATCGGCCAAAAATATAGTAAAAGCAATAAACTCGTGAGCTATTTCGTTTTCAACATACTCATTTGGCATTATAAAATGGTCAAAAACCGATGCCAAGATTTAAATAAATTAGAAAGATTAATAAGAACACAATTAACAAAAAATAGATATCACCATCCAAATTCCGCGAAAAAAGGGTTGACTCTGTCTAGAATTATAGGAGGAAGAGGAATTGTTAACATTTCCTCTTTACATAATGATCAAATTGAATCTCTTGAAACATTTTTAAAAAATAAACAAAATACTTCTATTTCATTAATTGTATCGGCATTTACTTTGTAACACTTCATTTTAAATTATCAAATAAAATAAAATAAATATTTATTATTTTGTTTTGTGTTACTGTTGAGTATGACTAACGCACGACCGGTTTCGCGGACTCCGAGTTCGCATCATCAGGTGCTGATCTATACTGAATTAAACAAAAACAAATACAAAAGTTCGTTAGGGTTTACAGTGAGGGTGTAGGGGTAGGCGGGGTCGTGTTGGTTTCAGGCGTGGAGTTCTTGGAATATGAGATGGGGAATAGTTGAAGTAAGGGAGACGAATTCGGAAGATTATTATTATTAATTAATACATAAAATTATAATACAGGCCGACAAAAATCAAACACCATTAAATTTAAATGACGAAACAGTGGGGTTGGAAAGAACTTCATGCCAGACACCTCAATGATCTCAACCAATCTCATGTTGACAAATATGCGTCAAACAGATGGTAGACCATTGGGGAATTGTATGGGGAAACCGAGAGTTTTATATTAGCTATTTAAGATCAAGTAATAAATACAATAAATTACCAAGAATACATTATAAAAATCAAAATATAACTAACGATTCATGTAAAAAATGTCTGGCCAAACCGGAAACAATACAACAGTTTCGGGTTGTTCTACTATCGCTCAAACTGAATAATATACTAATAGACATAATCATATAGCAAAAATCATACCTCAAAGTTTAGCAATTAAACATAATTTAATAAACTCCCGAAATTTAATACCATACTATAAATAAAACCCAGAAAAGGTTTTAGAAAATCAAAATTATAGGATCTATTATAATAAAATAATAATAGATATACAAATACATCAGAAGTGTAGATGTCACCATAGGTTAGCTATCAGTGAGTCTGATCAATGGAATGATTAATCTAGAGTGGTTCAAAATATGATACTGTAATTTTGAACCACGATGTTTGTAACTCATTTTTTTAATTCTGAATCTCCAGAGCAAAACTGGGAAATATTACTATCAGGCTCCCGACCACCTCAAAATATTACCTTATCATACACTATAGAGATATGCATACAAAGTAAAATGAGAATTGTATTACTAAGCATTTCATTGGACAGGTAGACCTTGCACTTATACCTTACTTTACTGTGTTAAAGGAGATTATATGTGGATACTTACTCATTACGACGCATTGATATTTCATCTGATATTGACATTGAACATTGGGGGTCCTCAATTGCATTGGTTGACATTATATTTTTTGCATTAACAGGGATAGGTATTTCCTCCACATTCTTATTTTTTTCATCCGAGACATTTAGTTGTATTATATTATCATTATCAGATGTATCAATTTCACAGATCCATTCGGATGGAATATCCTGAAAATGTAATAAAAACATATTTCACATTGTGGACGATCAAATCTAATACTTAGAAATACCAATATGTCTGGCATCCTGCACTGTGGCTGTAACCCCCATCAATGTGTTACTTTGCATGTCATATATCAATGTCTGTGATTAACAAAATACTTAACACCTATATCACATATAATATAGAATATTTTACAATAAAAATCCCTAATGTTTAGGATTTTAAAAAGATAAATCTTCTCTTATAGGCAACAGAAGTATCTTTCAAAAAATATACATACGGTCACATAAGCCATCTTATTAATAAATGTGGATGAATTTGGGCAGGCAGTGATACATTGATATTTAATTATGAATGCAAAACCATTTCTTTTTTAACTGGATACAATGTCAATACAATGAAAATCCGTCTTTAATCTCAGGAAAATTGGTTTTAAAAAACAATCCGTTTGAACCAATCACAGATTTTTATTTCAAATTTTCCTGTAAATCAGGTTGCACAATTATTTATATCTGAACAAACTGTCATTTACATGCAAACTCACTTCGTTTCAGACTGTTTGATGTAAAATTTATTTATACTTTTTTAACTGCACTTGGCTTATTGATTAAACAATCGATTATTATGGTATAAATAAATATATAAGTATAGAAACGACATTTTCAAAACATATCTTTAAGCATTAAAGACAGAAATAAAAATATTCTTGAATCAATGAAGATTCAGACAAACCTTTCAACTGATCATTCCGTTTGTACATACCATAGAATCAATGCCAATTATTTGTAAAGATTTTGCAGCTTCAAAAAACCCATTAAGTTGATCTTCTGATAAAGCCACTTCTCCGGTGTAAACGTACTGCAGGATATTACTCAGAGTTGTGTATGACATGTTCTGCAATCAATACAATAATAAAGAAACTAATTACTCTCCAGTGCCTTTTAGACTGGTAGGGGATATGTGGATCAGATCTTCTCTCTTCGAATGGTGACAAAGCTCCTGGAAAAGAATTAAAAGCTTATCTGTGTCTTCGTTGACCTATAGAAAACGTATGTCAGAGGAGATCAAAAAAGTTGTGGAATGCATTGTCACTGTAGGGATAATTGACGGGCATGTTATTGTGTCTCTGTATGTAGGAAGTCCTACTACTGTTTTTTTTTTTTTTTTTTCCTTAAAAGGTCAAGGGACCTTACATCCCTTGTGTCACTGCGACCATAACAGATCTATTGTGACATCCTTCTGTGTCATATCTCACTCTCAAGACCTAGGTGCGTCATGTAGTTCACTATTTGTCTTGGTGTGAGAAGTCTCACTTTCTCAGAGTCCAGTAGTGGACCTCCGAGGATGTGACTTCGGTTGCGAGCGAGTGCGTCACAGTTACAGAGGATGTGGATGGGCGTTTCATTATCCTCTGAACAGAATCTGCAGGTTGGGGTATCTGACAATCCAATTTTTGTCATATGCTTCCTTAGTCTGCAGTGTCCTGTCAAGGTCCGGGTTAGAATCCTTATTTGATTTTTATTAAGTTTTAAAACTTCTGTGGTGAATTTCCGCGAGTACCCTGTCATCAGTTCCTTCGCGTGCTTCAACCCTATGCTGTTGGACCAAATTTCACGGCTTTGATCCATGGCCCAGTTTTTTAGGCTAAGCCTGATAGTGCTAGACGGTAATCCGCATATAGGCTCAGGACCTATTGGTAGACTCTCAGCGCCAGTTCTAGCAAGTTCATCGGCAGCTTCGTTGCCTATGACTCCACAATGCCCCGGTACCCAAACCAGCCTTACGGCGTTATTCCCGCCCAGGCGATTTAGAACCTGTATACATTCAAAGGTTAGATTAGATCTCACCTCTACGGAACCTAGGGCTTTAAGCGCCGCCTGGCTATCCGAAAGGATATAGATCTCTTTGTTGTGGTATGATCGGTGAAGGTTCATATGAGCACATTCCAAAATGGCGCTCATTTCTGCCTGGAAGACAGTGGCGTATTCTCCTAAGCAAACTGATTTGCTCAATTTAGGTTGGGCGCCAAAGATTCCAGACCCTTCCCGACCGTCTTTTTTGGATCCATCTGTATACCATATGATGTCGCCATCTCGAAAGGAGTAGGGATCATTTTCTCGCCAGGTCTCTCTTTCAAGTATTTCTACTGTGTAATGTTTAACAAAGCTGTAAGTCACATTCATGGTATCTGAAGGCATATCCACGATGGGAGCTTTGTTGAGGTCTGAATATAATCCTCTCATTATGCTGGAGCGCCAATTGTTCTTGCCTCCCTTTGCCGCCCGTAGCAATGCCATGCGAGCCTCTTTTTGCACATGCACGTGCAATGGGCTCAGACACAACATCGCCTCTAAGGTAGTTGTGGGTGTTGAGGACATAGCGCCCGTTGTGAGAAGACATGCAAGTCTCTGAATCTTATTCAGGACATTTATGCATGTCTTCTGCTGGGTTTTCTTGTGCCATACCACACAGCCGTAGGTGACCATTGGTCTAACCATAGCTGTGTAGAGCCAGAGGGCTTGCCTCGGTTGAAGGCCCCATTTCAACCCAGCTATTCTAAAGCTCGTACCTAGAGCTATCTTTGCTTTCTTGGTGATGTGTTCCAAGTGTGGGTTCCATGTAAGCCGTTGATCCAGGATAATACCCAAATACTTAACTTCCTTGGAAAATGTTATAGTCTCCCCGAAGAGAGTTGGTGCCTTAAGTCCACCCAGCTTCCTTTTGTTGGTAAATGGGACTATAACAGTCTTGTTGGCGTTCACTGAAAGACCGTAGTCTTTACACCAGGTTTCTACCAATTTTAGGGCCTTTTGCATTTGGCTGGATACGGTGCTTTGGAATTTTCCTACAACCGTAATTACCAGATCATCTGCATAGCCCTGCGTGTTGAAATAAGCATTGTTTAGCTTCCATAAGAGACTGTCGACTACGATGGACCATTCCAGTGGTGACAAGACACCTCCTTGTGGACATCCTCTCGCAATTCGAACAGCCAGTGTTTTGTCTAACAGTGTCGTTTTGACAGTCCTATTTGACACCATCGCCTCAATCCAGTTAAGTGTCGTTCGGTCGATGTTCCTTTCAGTCATGCTTGTAAGTATGACATCTGTTGAGGTGTTATCAAAAGCTCCCTCAATGTCTAAGAAAGCACATAGGGCAATTTCTTTATCCTCTATGGCTTTTTCCAGTCTGTCTGTTAGTTCAATCAGAGCGGATTCTGTAGATTTGCCCGTTTGGTAGGCATGTTGTTTAGCATGTAGGGGTCTTATCTTGAGATATTTCTCCCTTATGTATAAGTTTAGCACTTTCTCCATTGCTTTAAGCAGGAAGGAGGTGAGGCTAATTGGCCTATGGGATTTAGGCTGTGACTTGTCTTTATCTCCAGCCTTGGGTATGTACGTTACCCTAACCTTGGTCCAATCCGTCGGTATGTATCCCCATGCAAAGCTTGATCTGAAGATTTTAATTATTACAGGCAGGATACTTTTTGTACCCTGCTGCAGTAAGGCAGGAAAAATGCCATCTTCCCCTTCAGATTTATATAGTTGAAAGCTTTCAATAGCCCATGAAACCTGATTGGGTCTGAATATCTCAGATGCTCTTCTCCAGTCTTCAATGTCCGGTTTGGACTTTTTTGTAGTCTGTGTTTGTAGAGTGTCCGATTCAGTGATATCCGATCCTGGAAAGTGAACCTGTGCCATCAGCTTCAGGGTCTCTTCTACATTCTCGGTAAATGTTCCATCGGTCTTTCTAAGTAGACCCAGATAGGATGGAGGCGCTTTTGACAATATCTTGTGGATTTTGGCTACATGCGAAGGACCATTGATCTCTTCGCAGAACCTCCTCCAAGACATTCTCTTGGCCTTCCTTAGCTCACGATTGAATTCTGTAAGGGCCTTTTTATAAGACTCCCAGTCACCATTAATTTTTGCTCTATTAAAGAGTCTCCGGGATTCTCTCCTTAGTGAATTCAATTTTTCATTCCACCAAGGCACCTTGCGGTTTGAATTGATGGTTTTTAAGGGACAATTGTCTGTGTATGCGTTCAACATACACAGATTGAGATCTCCTACCGCTGATTCAATCTGTTCGATTGATCTTACGGTTTTTGTTACATTTTTTATGCTTTCCTCTAATTGGTGCCTATAGTCGTCCCAATTAGTGGCCCTAGGGTTCCGGTAAGTTTCAGATTCTCTTGCTTTGTTAGCTAGGACGTTGAATCTGATGTATTTGTGGTCTGACATGGTTATATCTCCACAGACACACCAGTCGCGTGTGCGGTCCACTAATGACTCTGCGCAGATAGTAATATCTAATACCTCTTCTCGCACTCTAGTGACAAAAGTTGGAATGGCGCCACTATTGAGTGTGTGTAGTTTATTTGATAGGAGGTAATCATATAGTATTTCACCTCTATGATTTGTATCTGTGCTTCCCCAAGTAGTATGATGGGAGTTACTGTCGCATCCTAGGATCAACTGAGCTCCCTGGTCAGCGCAGTAGTCCACTATTGGGGCTAATTGCAGCGTTGGGTCTTCTTTTTCCCCAGGCAGGTACGCAGAACATATTACTATTCTTTGGGATTCCTGTCCAGGGAGTGTTATATATGCTGCTACCAGATCATCTGTGCAGATTTCCGGTATTGGCAGGAACTTAATGTTTTTAGCAAATATAATGCAGGCTCTTGGTCTGTCTCCGTTGGTGTTGTATAAAATCCTACCCGCGGTTCCAAGTCCTACAACCGTATTTTTGATGATCCACGGTTCTTGTATCAGAGCCACGTCCAGTTTCTCCCGTAGCATTTTTTCGGAGAGTAATGCGGAGGCAGCCTTCGCATGGTGGAGGTTTATTTGAATTATCTTGAACGTGGCTTGATTAGTGGTATGGTTGGGAGTGGAAATTTGGGAATGGGGGTACGCTTACGTTACGCTTACTCTAACTACTGTTAGAGTAAGTGTAAACCTTTCAGAATGCTTTACATTGGCCAAAGTTATGAAGTAAGGGTGCCTCATGTCACCATGGTTAATTAAATTTTATATTGATTATTGTATTCGTCCATTAAAAGAGATAAATTTAAATGTTGATACAAATGGGTTAAAAGTGTGGGCATCAATGTTTGCTGATGATTTGTAAAACTATATAATATGTGTATGAAACTTGTTCAAAAAATGGATTGAAGAATGAAAAAAAAATAAAGTAATGGTTATTGAAAGGGAAAAAGAGAAAATGAGTGTCAGATGAAGATTGACAATGATGTGTTTAGAACAGGTCATCATCATCGTCCTCAACGCTCCTCTCGGGAGCACAGGGCGGTAGCCAACCTCCGCCATTATGAGCATTTCTGTGCCGATCGCGACACCTCTTCCCATGACATCATAGGAGCGGTGTATTGTGAAAGAGAGACGTCCGGGCCGATGAAATCCTTGTGGACGGAAGAACAGTGCTCTTTTTGGCCAACTATCATTGGACATTCTCATAACACAACCCACCCAGTACCAACATCTCTCCTGTATCACGGAGATTACAGATCTCTGCCGGGTGTGTCGGCGCACAGCATCATTTGTGATATGTTCATACCATTTTACATCCAAAATCCTCCTAAGACACTAGTTTTCAAAGCTTAGTATCTTCCGCTCTTGAGCTATAGTTAAGTGCCAAGACTCACAGCCATATAGAAGGATTGGGATGATGCATGTATTGAACAAGTGACATTTTGTCCTGATGCTGAGTCCAGACACCTTCCACACTTTGTTCATGTTATTGAAAGCCCCGCTAGTAGCTCCTATGCGGATTGGTAATTCCGACCGAAGATCACCTTCTGGCATTATGGTTATTCCCAGGTACCTGAATTTGTTAACCTGGGATATTTGGGAATTTCCAACCATTAGTGGGGCGTGAGTACTCGTACATGCACTATTACAGATGTACTCTGTTTTACTAACATTGATACGAAGGCTAAGGTTTAAAGAATTTTCAAAAAGAGCATTGGCATTGTTCTGTAATCTGTCCACAGATGTATCAGAAAGGATTAGATCTTCCGCATACTCACGATGGTGCAACACACCCACAGACGTAAGTTAGAACAGGTAGAGAGGGATAATGCGACAGTGATATTGAAAGAAGGAAAGTTACTGGTAATAAGTTTAACAGTGCAATTCGACTAAGGCTATGTTCACATGGCAAAATTTGATCAGATTCAAAAACGCGTGTCTGGAAATCCTTATATTTACCATACAACGTAAAGTCCGTTTGCTGTTCATATGAGCACGCGCTTTCATCATGATTCAGCATATTATTTTTGCATTTTTGTTAACTTTCGTAATTATAAACTTCCCAACATGTGTGTTGCTTTATATTTCGCATTTATAATTATTTTTTTTGTTAGTTTATTTATTTATTTTTCCCGTAAGTATGTATTTTAATATCTATTTGTATGTATGTATTATTTATTCATAGTTTATTATTTTTTAGTAACTACTTAAAAGAGTATGTAATACATATTTATGGTTTATATTTTAATTTCTATGTATCATCTTAAAGACTTCATATTATTTTTTTATTTTATTTTTGTTTTATCAGTGTTTTCAATTAGTTATTTGTTTTATTTCATTGGGTTAGTTGGAAGATGAAGTTGAATTTTAATTCACAAATTAACGGGTAAATCTAATTTTTATAAACTATTTATTAAAGATTTCGGAGTTACCCCTGTAGCTAACATGACATATTATTATTATTATAAATTGTTTTTGCAGTTAAACGATTGAATCTGAAGATATTAACATCGACCTACTAATTGATAAACCAGACTGACAAGTTGTGATGGTACTCTTGCAACGCGCGTTAGCGCTCGTCATCTGAACACTCATTTAATTTGATCGCGCATCAACGCGCGGTAATGTGAACTTAGCCTAATAGTTTTATTTTATTTTATTTTATTAATTGGGGTGAAATATGCACCGCGACCTATAAGATCTATTGTACTCCCCCTACTCAGCTTTCCCGGTGTTGCCCGTCAAAGCACACCCTCAAGTCCCAGACATCTAATGAAGTCTAGGATCTTGAGGGGGTCCAAGGTGTGGAGAGATTCCACTTCTACCCAGTGTCTACCTAGGGCTTTGATTCTTGCGAATACCACGGCATTGCATTCGAGGAGTCTCGGCCTCTTCTTCACAAAATCTACAAGTACCGTCTTCTTCAAGTCCCAGTTTGCGTAGGTGTTCCCTGAGCCTGCAGTGACCCGTTAGGAAGCCTGTTATTGCTTTGAGACTTGTTTTACTTAGGTTAGTGCATACCTTGGCTCTTCCGAAGTTATATCCTCCGAGTAGTTCCTTGGCTTGCCTAAGCCTAGGGAGATTTTTCCATAATTCGTTTCTTTCTTGTCTCCCTTTCTTTTTAATTTCCTCTTGGAAAAACGTATGTCCCAAACTACAGAATGGTTCTGGTCCATAGAGTTGCGTTGCCGCACCCTTTCTTGCCAGCTTATCAGCTCGTTCATTGCCCTCTACCCCGATGTGTCCGGGTACCCAAAGGAGGGTGACTTTATTCTTCTTGCCTAACTCGTTAAGTTTGAGGAGGCATGTCCAAACCATCTTGGAGTTGATGATGTTTGAACCCAATGCTTTAATAGCTGCTTGACTGTCAGATAGTATAGCTATATGTTGCTTACTGTATCCTCTGTCGAGATTGAACTGGATACATCTTTCCAAAGCATATACTTCTGCTTGGAAGACACTTGGGAATTTTCCCATTGCTTCAGAGTATTCGGTGCGCGGCCCGTAGACTCCTGCTCCAGTTCCCTCTTCTGTTTTGGATCCATCCGTATACCATACGATGGTTCCATTCTTGAGAGAGTGTATAATATCCTCGTCCCATTCTTTCTTTGTGCTCAGTTTGATGGCAAAATTCTTCTCAAAACTGAACTTCTTGATCATTAGATCAGCTGGCAGATCAATGAGGTATGCGCAGTCATTTAGAATTTCTTCTCCTTTGATGCGATTTACCCTCGTTGATTCTGTCTTCTTGAGTCTGAGATATGTCTTCTTTGCAGTTTCCTCCACTACTATGTGGAGCGGTGAGAGATTGAGGATCACCTCCATGGCTGCTGTTGGACATGTTCTCATTGCTCCTGTTATGCATAAGCATGCTAACCTTTGTACCTTTTCGAGTAATTTCCTCGTGGTAACAAGTTTGGTTCTACTTGACCATGCAATGGCTCCATATGTGATGATTGGTTTTATCATCGCTGTATACATCCATAGGAGGATGTTCGGGTTGCAGCCCCAATTTTTACCTGCTATCCTTCTGCATGTCATAAGTGCAGAGGTTGCTTTTTCGACTACTTTGTCGACGTGTCTATTCCACAGCAGCTTTTTGTCTAGTGTTACACCTAGATATTTTGCTGTATCACTCCATTCTACAACAGCTCCATCTAGAAAGATTTCCTTGGTGTTTTGGAGTTTCTTTTTGTTTGTGAATGGTACTAATGTGGTTTTTCCTGAATTCAATTTCAGCCCCACAGATAAGCACCATCTTCTTGTAAGTTCTAATGCACTCTGCATTAAATCACATAGTACATCTTCAAACTTTCCTCTGATTGTGATGACTATGTCATCTGCATATCCATTTACATGGTATCTGTGCTCGGTGAGTTTCCCAAGTATTTCGTCTACAACTAGACTCCAGATGAGGGGTGATAGAACTCCTCCCTGCGGACATCCTCTTGTAGTTGCAACTTTAATATTGCTTTCTCCTACTTTGGATTCCGCAGTTCTTGTGGCCAGCATATGTTTTATCCATCTGGATATTGTGCTGCCTACTCCTCTTTTCTTTAACGCTTCTTCGACTGCCTCATGGGAGGTATTGTCGAAAGCTCCTTCTATGTCCAAGAATGCACACAGAGCTATTTCTTTATTGTCGATGCTTTTCTGGATTAACTCGGTCAGCTCACACAGGGCAGAGTCCGTGGATCTTCCTACCCTGTATGCATGGTGATTTGGATGTAGTGGTGTTTTATCCAGTAGCTCGCTTCTTATGTAGTTGTCTACTACTTTCTCCATCGTCTTTAACAGAAATGATGTGAGACTGATGGGTCTGTATGACTTTGGAAGGGTCGAGTCCTTCTTCCCATTTTTTGGTATGAAAGTCACACGTGCTCTGCGCCATGATCTGGGTATATACCCCAGAGCTAGGCTGCTTCTTATAATTCTTAAAAGATGTGGAAAGATTTCTTTCTGTCCCTTCTGAAGTAGAACCGGGAGAATGCCATCCACTCCCGGTGATTTGTATGGCTGAAATGAGTTTATGGCCCACTTCAGCCTCCCCGGGGTGCAGACTGTTTTTGTCATTTCCCAATCTTCTTTCTTAGATTTGTAACACATTGTGTGCTCCAAGTCTACTTCGACGGTTTGACTGCCTGGGAAGTGAGTTTCTAACAGCAGAAGTGCTCTCTGCTCCTCACTCTCGGTGTAGTTTCCATCGGGTTTTTTGAGAGACACTGGTCCCTGTAACCCTCCTTTTGCCAGTGCTTTGTGTAGTCTGGCTGCTATTGGAGTTTCAGTGATTCTTTCACAAAAATCTCTAAAGCTTTTTCGCTTTGCTTTCCTTATTTCCTTGTTGTAGTTAGTGAGTGCCTCAGTGTACTCCTGCCAGTCTCCACTCCCTCTTGCACGATTATATAATCGTCGCACTGAGGCTCTCAGATTTGACAGTTTGTTGTTCCACCAAGGCACTTCCCTACAACTTCTTTTCTCTCGAACAGGACAATTTGACTCGTATGCATCCAAAATTGCTACATTTAAGTCTTGTACAGCCTGTTCTAGTTCATAATGATTTTTTACTTTAGAATTGACCAGTTCTAAGTTGTGCTTAAGACTGGTCATATATCCCTCCCAGTCTGTTTTCCTGGGATTTCTTATAAGATCTGTCTTTATAGACAGGCCTTCTAAATCAAATCTTATGATTTTGTGGTCGGAGAGAGAGGGTTCCTGCGATACTCTCCATCTTTTGACCATTCTATTGATATTTCCACTTGAAAGTGTAATATCTAATACTTCCTGTCTTACTCTAGTGATAAATGTGGGATCACTTCCCACATTCAATATATCTAATTTTTCAGTCAGGATGAATTCTAGGAGTTCTTCGCCTCTTCTGTTGATATCACTACTCCCCCACATAGTGTTATGAGCATTTGCATCGCATCCTAATATGAGAGGGAGGTTCTTACTGCTGCAATATTTAACCAAACCTTGAACTTCTAGTGGTGGCGCTGGCCCATTAAAGTCAAAGTATGCCGTTGCAATTACTATATCTCGACATGTATCACCCATATCGATACTTGCTCGGATGGGTACTAGATCGCGGGACATGAATTCTGACAGAGACATATATTTAATATTGTCTCTTATCAAGATGCAAGCTCTTGGTTTGTCATCCTTCATGTCCCAGATTACTTTAGCACCCAAGCTAGACAGACCTCTGATCTGTCCCTTGTAAATCCAAGGTTCCTGTATTAACACAATTCCCAGGCTAGTTTTAGCAAACATGTTCGCAATGGCAGCAGAGGCTCCCCTAGCATGATGCAAGTTTACCTGAGCTAACCTGGTGATAGTATTTATTGATTTTGTGTTAATTTTTATTTACTTATTTATATTATATATATATGCTTATATATATATATATATAAGATATATTTTGTTATAATGATTAGGACGACACAGTCAATTAAAACACAACTGAGTTTCTCTGTAAGTAAAGAATTTTATTGTATTAATTTACATGTTAGATTCATTGATTTATAATTAAAAACTAAAACAGTAACAAAAACCAAATTTACCTGTAAGTAAAGAAACGACATTTAATGTTATTTATCACAATGTCGCAATGTCACAATGTCGCAATATCACAATGTCGATTCCTAAATCACAACTATATTATTATTCGTTCTATTAACAAAATTAGTTTTTCTAAATTGCTTTCTCATGACAGCTGAGATTATAAAAATATACCATAGATTAAATATCCAAAAACTAAGTATCCACTCGAGTCATACAGTAAGTACCTACTAAAGAAAATTATATTTTTCTTTACATATATATGCTGTGATAAATTATTATCTTCTGTTAAGAGTGCAAGCCTCTTACTCCTGGACCATGTCCACAATTTGGGCGTCATCTTCCCCTTCTTCTGCTGAAAGCAGTTCTTCCTCCCCACCTGAGCTCGTCAATGAGTTCGGACTTGTGAGCGGGCTCGCATCGTCCTCCATCTCAACGTTATCTCTCTCATCCGAGTGAGGCACCCCACCAGAGGAAGTCCCCTCCGACAAGATGCCCCCCCCGGAAGAGTTAGGCAGGGAGGTAGGTGGCATGATGACTCCACTCTCCTCTTTTTTCTTTTTCCCCAGTCCCTGAACCTGGATTTCTCCATATCGGTAGAAGAGTGTTCCCCTCTTCTCCGACATGTTCTTGTGTGAGACCTGGTCTACCTCCATACTCAGGAGCCACCCAGTTCCGTCCTTCTTGCTGGCAAGGATTCTCCAGAGGGTGATGTTGAGCCCCTCATTTTGCCTATCCAGCATCTTTAGTACCTCCTCTGTGGTCATGTCTTGGCTTCTGGGGAAAAAGATGGTGACGGTGTATGCCTTCGGGACATCCTCCTCTGAGCATGCCCTAAGCCCCGCCCCCTCCCATCCCCCCAGAGACCCGACCACGGACTTCAACCACTCAGCTGTTGATGTGGTAGCACAGTCCACCAAGAGCATGCTTGGTTTGAAGCGTATGCTTCGGAACTGTACTTTACTTTGAGATGGTGTCGTATCCGACATCATCTCCTTCAAGATTAGGTTCTCCAGCCTAGTGAGACCTTCATTGTCAATGATGACTTTCGGGTACTCACTCGGCAGAATTACTAATCTTACTGTTTTAAGAGCAGTTGCATAACTGGTGACTTGCCCAGTTGACCTAGTACTAGCCTGGGTCTGTGCAACTGCCCTTTTCTTTGAGGCTGGATCCTGTGGGGGAGTTATCAGCCTCTTCTTGGCATTTTGCTCTTTGGGTACAGGCCCCTTTGCAATTGCCTCCTCTTTGGCCTCCTCAGGTGCATGCCCTTCGGATGATCCATTGGCGCTTTGCTGTTCAGGTGTGACCTTCCCAGCAAGCGCCCTCTTCCTAGCCTCTTCTGGTTCAAGCCCAATTGTGAGGTAGCGGAGATACCACTTCTTTCGGGCACCACTGAGGCCTATCCTCAGTGGATCGTCCGGGCCCCCGGGCTCGCCTGGGACTGGTAGTGGCATCGTCCGCCACCTCGGCTTCTTTTGCTTGTTGTTACCACTTGCCCCGGATTTTCCGGTGTTGCCAGTGGAAGCATCGCCACCACCAGTCCCGGAGGGCCCGGGTTTATTACTGGTAGAGGCTTCGCCACCACTAGCCCCGGTTTTTCCGGTGAATTTGTCAGTGGAAACACTGCTGGGTTCCTGTCTTCGGCGGTCCTCCAGAAGACGGGCAACTGTTGGTGCCTGGTCTAGGTGTCGACTCGTTGACTGCCCCTCAGGAGCAGACAACGATGCCCTGTCCTCAGGCTTGGACATGGTGTTAGCGGGGAATGCCCGCTTAAATTTCTTTGTTTTTCCTTTATTTTTTCTTTTAACATCCATATTGGTCCCACGAGCAGCTAGGGAACTAGAGGTCCGCTGCATCAGAGCCCCGCATGACACAGTAAGGCTAGATACTTCAGGAGGTCGCCTGGTATCCTGAAGGCCCCGTTAGAGACACCATACCCTGGTGCCATTCAGCTATCAGCACGGGTCGCTCAACACCTTAGCTTGGGTTGGGATGGTTTGATGGGACTTTTGTGATTGAGTTAAAAGGGGTAAGAGCAGGGAAGATTGAAGGAGTAGTGGGTATAGGATTGGGAGAGCGCTGACCGGATGGAAGGATAAATGGACAGATCAGCGTTCAGCTCAGGTAACCCGGGTGCGCCATTCCCGTAACTCACTGGAACAGTGAGCCCCCTGGGGCATCCTTCATACATACAGGTAGGATTAAAGTCTACTGCTGTAAATGTCGTATGTCGTATATACGAGGGCAGTCCGATAAGTACTAAGCCTCTCCGCCCGATGACGTCACTATCACAAGAAAAATATACCATCTTATAGCACATTCTTATAGACGGCTATTGTCAAAATATACCATCGTATAGCACATTCTTATAGACGGCTATTGTCAAAATATACCATCGTATAGCACATTCTTATAGACGGCTATTGTCAAAATATACCATCGTATAGCACATTCTTATAGACGGCTATTGTCAAAATATACCATCGTATAGCACATTCTTATAGACGGCTATTGTCAAAATATACCATCGTATAGCACATTCTTATAGATGGCTATTGTCAAAATATACCATCGTATAGCACATTCTCATAGACGGCTATTGTCAAAATTTCAGAAGAAAAATGGAAAAAGAT
The DNA here is from genome assembly GCA_947579605.1 of Athripsodes cinereus. Lineage (NCBI taxonomy): Eukaryota > Metazoa > Arthropoda > Insecta > Trichoptera > Leptoceridae > Athripsodes > Athripsodes cinereus. The sequence continues at coordinate 13,148,793 of OX388312.1, read as the reverse complement.
CAATATCAGTCGGTGATTCATTTCTTGTTTTTGAAAGAGAAATCGCGCAGCAAATTCAAAGAGCGCTTATATGCTGTATACGGTGACTCTTCGCCTTCGATAACGATCATCAAAAATTGGTTTATGAGTTTGGACGTAGTCGTACGTCAGTTTTTGAGGAGCCACGCCCAGGTGCCCCGAAAACAGCTACCATGGAGGGTAACGTGACAAAAACCAACGATATCATATTGGAAGAGCGACGATCGAAGGTACGTGAGATAGCTTAGGTATTAGGCATCTCAAAAAACTGCATGGATCACATCCTTCACGATATTTTGGGCATGAGAAAGCTGTCGGCGCAATGGGTGCCGCGTTTTTTCACTCCGGACAACAAGCGCAACCGTGAGACCACTTCAGAGAAGTGTTTGACGCTGTTTAAGAACAATCCGAAGGAGTTTATGCGTCGTTTTGTGACCGTTGACAAAACATGGATCCATTGGTACCCACCAAAGACCAAGGAACAGTCGAAACAGTGGACTTCACCTGGTGAACGTACTCCGAAGATGGCAAAGACTGTCCTATCGGCTGGAAAAGCGATGGCCCCTGTTTTCTGGGATTCCCAACTTGTGATCTACATCCACTACTTGGAGAAGGATAAAACGATCGTAAGGCTCTACTATGCCGAATAATTGGGCCGATTCAGCGTCGAATCGCAGAAAAAAACGGCCTCATTCGACGAAAAAAATGTGCTCTTCCACCATGACAATGCACCGGCTTAACCCCCCCGTCACCAAAGCCTAATTGTTTGAATAGGGCTACGAACTGCTGTCCAATCTACCGTGTTCTCTAGATTTGGCTTCATGCGATTTCTTTTTGTTTCCAAACTTGAAAAGTCACTCGCCGGGCAGAAATTTGAGTCGAATGAGGAGGTCGTCGCCGCCACGAAGGCCTATTTTCTAGAACTCGAGAAAATGTATTTTATAGACGGGTTAAAGAAGTTGGAGCATTGTTGGGTCACGTGTATCGAGCTAAAAGGAGACTATGTTTAAAAAAAAAATGGGCCGTGGAACTCGTTAGCGGAGCCACTTAAATGGCAACAGCTGAAGGTGAGTCTCAAGAGTGCTCTCCTCCAAGCAAAAGTTTGGCAACAAGGCCCAGAAGTGTTGCAGACTGGATGGTGGTCAAAGCCAAGAAGACCACCAAGGAGCACAAAAAACAATAGGCTGCTCGAGAATGGATAATAATCCAGTAAGGTCGAAGAACATGGGTAAGTTTCTTCAACTTAATTTACACTGTGCCAGAGCAGCTTCAGCCCTGACTGGTAAAAAACTACTAAATGAAAATTTAATAGCTTTATTGTTGCAGGAACCCTGGACAATCGACAATAGGATATGTGGTTTAAGCTATGCAGGAAACGTAATAGCCTGCAATAGCAACTGTAGACCCAGAGCCTGTATTGTAATAAATAAGAATATAAAGTTTACAAATATTCCTGAATTCTGCACAAGAGATCTTGTTGCAGCAATAATTTATAATGAAATACATAATAAAAAACTCATCATTTGCTCAGCTTACTTTGCTGGAGATGAGATATTACCATTTACAATCCTTGAGGAACTCATAGGATTTGCAAAAAGGAATAAAGCACCACTAATTATAAGTTGTGATGCAAATGCTCACCATACAATTTGGGGAAGCACTGACTGTAACCAAAGAGGTGAGAATTTATTAGATTTTATATTAACACATAATCTAAACATATTGAATAAAGGGAATAAACCCACATTCATTACCAGAGCTAGATCTGAAGTACTAGACTTAACGTTATGTACTGACAACATCAGTAAAGAAATAACAAATTGGCATGTACTATCGGAGGAATCAGCCTCCGATCACAGACAAATTACATATTGCATAAAAAATATGGAAAAAACAACTGTAAAATACAGGAATAAAAGATCAACAAATTGGAGTAACTATAATCAGGACCTTCGGGAGGAGTTAACCCCAACCAGAGCAATCAGAGACCCAAAAAGCATTGATCTTACTAATGATTCTCTCACAGAGAATCTAAAAAAATCTTTTGAAAGAATCGAAATAAATAAAACAAGTGTTTTATTCTACTATTGTTTTATTCTGTAAGAGAGACGTCTTTCGTCTTATAAGGACATTGTCAATCCTTATAAGACGAAAGACGTCTCTCTCACAGAATAAAACAATAGTAGAATAAAACACTTGTTTTATTTATTTCGATATGGAATTCTACTACCTAAACACCGACACAGTGAACTTTTGAAAGAAATTGTCCTGTTAAAACCAAAACAGAGAATAAAGATGTCCCTTGGTGGAACAACCATCTTTCCACAATAAGGACTAAAACTAGAAAGCTTTTCAATAAAGCTAAGGCACATGGTACCTGGGATGAATACAGAATGTCCCTGACTGAATACCATAAGACAATCAGGAAAGCAAAAACAAACTCCTGGAGAACCTTCTGTGGTAAAATAAAAACCACTACAGAAACAGCTAGAATCAATAAAATCCTAGCAAAACAAAAAGAGCCAGAAATAGGGTTCTTAAAGAATCAAGATGATTGTTATACTGAAACAGAAAAAGAGACTCTAATCCTGCTCGCGAAAACCCACTTTCCAGGGTGCGAGATAGTGGAGGAAATTGAAAAAACATATTCTGAAATCAGTAAACCGGGTACAGAAGATTGGAGAATTGCATCGAAAATCTTCAGACCCAACGAAGTCAAATGGGCAATCAACTCATTTGAACCTTACAAAAGTAGTGGAGAAGATGAAATATTTCCTGCAATTGCAGTATGGAATTGAAACAATAACTCCAACACTACTTAAAATATTCAGAGCAAGCCTAGCATGGGGTTATATACCACAAAGCTGAAAAACTGCCAAAGTAACATACATTCCAAAATCTAACAAGGAATGTTATGATACACCAAAAGCATACAGACCAATAAGTCTATCCTCGTTCATGCTTAAAACAATGGAAAAAGTAATACATAGATATCTTGTACACAACAACCTACAAAAATACCCTGTACACATAAAACAACATGCGTATCAAGAAGGCAAATCAACAGAGACTGCCCTCATAGAAATAGTGGATAACATACAGAAATCACTATCAAACGGTGAAATTGCTTTATGTGCCTTCCTAGACATAGAAGGGGCCTTTGATGGGGTCCCAACAGAAGTCTTAATAAATGGACTAAAGCAAAAACAGGTAGAACCCACCGTAATAAAATGGATCAATGACATGTTGTCAAACAGATACATTAAAATAAGCCTACAAAATGAAACATTAAAGGCTAAAACTTACCAAAAAGCTTACCAAACCAATCTTTTTTGGAAATACTATACACTTTTTCAAAGAGACAAAATATCTAGGTATCACACTAGATAATAAACTCACTTGGACTTAACATGTTAATAAAGTAACACAAAAAGCTACGAAGGCCTTATGGACCTGCCGAAGATTGGTAGGAAATAATTGGGAATAAAACCCAAACTAATGCTCTGGTTATATACTCCGGTAGTAAGATCAATTGTATCATATGCATCAATAGTTTGGAATAACAAACTAGAACAAAAGGGATGTATTGAAAAGCTAAACAGACTACAAAGAATGGCCTGTTTATTAGTAACAGGAGCACTACATACAACTCCTACAGCTTCATTAGAAGCAATGCTCAATCTACCGCCGCTACACCTTTACTTAGAAAAGGTGGTAAAAGAGGGAATAATAAGATTGACAATCAGAGAAGCACATAAAATGAGCATGCTCTCTGAATCAAAACTAAATATAGAAATAGAAAAAGATGATATAATTAGTTTACCAAAAGATAAAATGAAAAATATCTACCACTTTGCCAAACCATACAAAGTAGAAATCCAATCCAGATCAGATATCAAAGAAAATTGGTATCAAGAACCAAATGGTGCCTTGATCTGGTACACAGATGGATCTAAAAAGATAAACGGCACGGGCTCAGGTGTATATGGCATATCACCAAAAGCAAAAATATGCAAGCACCTGGGCCAAAATGCAACTATCTTTCAAGCAGAAATAACTGCGATAACAATATGCACCTATGAAAATATAAATAGGAAATACAGAAATAAAAAATCGAGTTCGTCGGTAGCCTGGAGGTAGTCTCGGCCTTATGAACATGAGGTCCGGGGTTCGATACCAGGTGCCGGCAAACTCCCCTTTCACGACACAAGCTTTTAGCTTACTGTGAAAGGTGTATAAGGTTGTATTTGGGTTTATAACAAAACCCAGATATATCTTTTTAAAAAAAAAAAAAAAATATTTACATTTACTCAGATAGTCAAGCTGCACTTAAAGCACTAGACTCTTGTAAAGTAAACTCTGTTACAGTTCAAAACTGTATCAATGCATTGAACGAATTATCAATAGAAAATAACAATAAAATTGTATTAAGATGGGTGCCAGGACACTCTAACTATGAGGGTAATGAAGAGGCGGATAAAATGGCCAACAGGGGGGCTGACACGCTGACCTATGGACCAGAGCCTCAATGCCCCATTACAAATAGCACTTTAAAAACAGCACTCTATGGGAGAATAAATGCAAGAAAAAGCTATTAATAACTGGTTTTCAATACCAGGACAGAAACATGCGAAAACCCTGATTAAAGGTTTCTCATCAAAGAAAAGTAGAGACTTTCTCGAACTTAATAAAGAGAACCTAAGAATTCTCACCAGAGTACTAACGGGACACTGTAGACTCAATAAACACTTATGTATAATGAAACTAACAGACATGTATCTGTGCAGATTCTGCATGAATGAACATGAAACTCCTTTGCATCTACTCACAGAATGTGAACCTATAATGCAAACAAGAACCAAAATAATTGGCTCACACTTTCCTGATCAAGAACAGATCAAAGGAACTAACCCACACAAAATTTTGAATTTCTTTCAGGTTTTAGGTCTGTGGGAAGACATCTAAGGACTAAATTCCACAATGGACTACATCTAGAAGTCGACGTGGGCAAGGTCTTTGGATGGAAGAAAAAAAAAATTTTTAAAAATAAATCACCACTTTTCCAAAATTTTCATTTTTTCTTATTATTTATTTATCGTGTCGAAACCCAGAGAAAAAACCCATCAAACTGATCTCCAGTACTGGGCAAAACGCACAGCAGGTGGAGATGCGTCAAAAATATCCTCCATAGTGCAAGTGACAGGGCACAATGGACACTCCAACAAGTGTGGCATAGTCCGTGCTGCACCACAGTCACATGCTCCGGATTCGTCCTGTAGGAAGCCCCATCATTCTCTATTGTTGCGGCAGTTTCCTACACCAGATCTTAGTCGATTTAGGGTTTTCCATGTCCCATAGTCTAGATCGCCTCCTGCAGCAAGGTGTTCTTGGGGTAGGAAAGGTTCGCTTATTTGCGGATCCTCCGCCCACCTACGTAGGCATTCAGAGGGAGCAGGGCCCGTCAGTGAGGATGAGGAGTTTAAAAAAGATCGTCTAGAACTGAGACATTGTGGTGGGGGAACATGGTTAAATAGGAGATGCTTTGAGTCTGTCTCTTGTGAGGTTTTCTCACAGTCGGTTGCTACACTTCGTCGGCAATAGCAATGTTCCTTATATGTAAGTGTGCGATCCAGTGTGACTCCGAGATAGATTGGGTTATTTGTATGTTTTAGCTGCACCCCCTCCCAGCTAACAATGAGTGATCTGTTTGCTTCGCGATTCCTGAGGTGAAAGGCACTAATTTGCGTTTTGGTTGGGTTTGGTTTGAGGAGGTTAGCTCTGTAGTATTCAGCCAGTGTTTCCAAGGTGGAGGAGAGTCTAAGTTCTACATCCTCAAAACTCCTTGCCTGGGCAGTTACTGCAAGGTCACCCGCGTATGCGAAGTGTTTAGTGTATGGTGGAATCGGTTGATCATTGGTGTAAATGTTGAACAACAATGGGGAGAGAACGCTTCCCTGTGGGAGCCCATTTTTTTGATTCCTCCAGCGACTTCGCCGTCCAGCAAGTGAGACGTAAAATCTACAACCATGCAGCAGAGAAGCAATAATCCTGGTTAGTTTACCATCCCGTGACAGAGCACTCACCTTGTCCAGAAGAAGGGAGTGGTTCACCATGTCATAGGCGGCAGTTAGATCCACAAAGATTGCCCCAGTCACCATTCCCTTCTCAAAACCATCCTCAATATGTTGTGTGAGGTTTAACACCTGGCCTGTACATGACTTGGATGGCCTAAAGCCAGCCTGTTGTGAGATTAGCTTGTCATCAAGATGCTGGAGACGGTTTAGGATCAGGCGCTCATAAGTCTTGAAAAGATGGCAGAGTAATGATATTGGGCGAAAAATTTTGGGAAAAATTTTGCTTTCCTGGTTTGAGGATGGCTACAACATTGGTCTTTCTCCATAGCTTAGGTATAATGTTCTCTTTGGAGGCATCCATTGAACAACCTCAGTATCCAATTCAGGGTTTTTGGGCCAAAGTGTTTTATTTGTTCGATCCTTATATCATCCACACCTGTAGCCTTACCGTTTTTAAGGCTCTGTATCGCTTGCCTTAGTTCCAATTCCGTAAAAGCAACAAGATTTTTTCTTATGTAGGCTAAGTACTTATCAGACCGCCCTCGTATATATATATGAAAGACTGTATGATCTAATTTTCATTCGAAATGCATGTGCAACATGCATTCCATTAATGAAAGATCATGTAATTTTACACAGGAGATAATATAAGATGAATGTTTTACTCCATTTCACTGCGTACAGTCTAGCAGAGACTTGGCTCTTGCCTTTGCATACGGGACGAGACACGGCTTGTCACCAAAACATGCAGATTGGATTCGTCGAAAATGAATGTTTTGGTGACAAGCCGTGTCTCGTCCCATATGCAAAGGCAAGAGCCAAGTCTCTGCCAGACTGTACGCAGTGAAATGGAGTAAAACATTCATCTTATATTATCTCCTGCGTAAAATTACATGATCTTTCATTAATGGAATGCATGTTGCACATGCATTTCAAATGAAAATTAGATCATACAGTCTTTCATAATATGCGATACTCCTCGCATACTGGATTAAACGTTGTGTCGGCCATTCTGCGAGATGGTCCTGATGATACACATGATCACAATGTTGAAACACAACACCTTGGAACACTGCATCTCATTACATTATACAGCTTGTAGGTACTCCATGCACGTTGGGTACTAACAGTTGAGTGGCAATGAGAAAGAATTAAATACTCAATCATCTATAATTCAAGTCCCACAAGTGTAGTCACTAGTGTACTAACTGCTAGTAATAAAATATAATTGTCATCTGGATTTCTGAATTGTACAGCGTCCTTGAGGTGCTTTGGCACGTAAACAACACTTTAATGTCATCTTATAATCATAATATATAAAAAAATAAAATAGAAGGCTATGCATGATGTTTCAGAAACTATTCATGATGTTAAGAAAGGCTATTCATGAAACTTAGGAAGACTATTCAAGATGTTTAGGAAGGATATTTTTTTTTAAAAGATATATCTGGGTTTTGTTATAAACCCAAATACAACCTTATACAACTTTCACACTAAGCTACTAAAAGCTTATTTCGTGAAAGGGGAGTTTGACGGCACCTGGTATCGAACCACTGACCCCTTGTTCACGAGGCCGAGACTCTGCCTCCAGGCTACCGACGAACTCAGGAAGGCTATTCATGATATTTAGGAAGACTATTCATGATGTTATACACTCGAAAACTAATAGAAAATAGTGGGTGGCTTAGGCCCTTAATTATTATAATAAAAAACTTACATAAAGAAAAATGACGGGATGTTGACAAGAAGCTGACATTAATAAGTGTTTAATGTAAGGACTAGCAATACCCATTATCAACTGATGGACCTTCACCAAGTGACCTTCAGCTGCCAAAGTCATGTCTACAAAATCACCTCTCTACAAAATAGACAACATATTAAATAATATACATTATATTTAAGCATCTTTGGTTGTCATCACAAAATACAACTTCAATTAATCAAATATTTTTCACTCACAGCACAGAAGGTGAGCTCAATACTATAATTTATCAGTCATTTAAACTAAACAACTCTATATCTAATATACAAATATTCTTCACTCACAGCACAGAAGGTGAGCTCAATACTATAATTTATCAGTCATTTAAACTAAACAACTCTATATTTAATATACAAATATTCTTCACTCACAGCACAGAAGGTGAGCTCAATACTATAATTTATCAGTCATTTAAACTAAACAACTCTATATTTAATATACAAATATTCTTCACTCACAGCACAGAAGGTGAGCTCAATACTATAATTTATCAGTCATTTAAACTAAGCAACTCTATATCTAATATACAATTATTTTTTTAAAAGATATATCTGGGTTTTGTTATAAACCCAAATACAACCTTGTACACCTTTCACAGTAAGCTATTTTATGGTAATAATTCTAAAACTATGTAAATTTTTAATATATTGATGTATTGGATAATAATTTTACCCAAGCCAAAAATACTTAAAAATCAGATATTGTTTGATTATTTACTAATTCAAATTTGTAGTCTTATGATTTACACTGAAAACTCAGTATCATTTTGAAAATGCAACCTTAAATCAAAATACAGTAGAAGTCCGATAATCCAGCACGTTTGGGACAGGCTCGGTGCCGAATTATCGAAAATTTAGGTCTATCGGGCGGTAATTATAAGAACAATTGGGTAAATAATTAAACTACAAATACAGTGTGCAAATACATACAACAAAGTTTATTTTACATTTCATATAATGTATGTATGTACACGTACTGTAAAACATATTTCATTTAGATTTAAAAAAGTCACGAATGGCTTTTTGTTTTCTTGACTTTCGGCGTTTAGTATAAAATTTATTTCTAATGATATGGAAATCAATAATTTCTGAATTTGTTGCACCTGAATTTATTGTGACAGCTGAGACTAGCCGACCGCTAATTGTTTCCGAACAATATCGAGCGCTTCCGGATGATCCCGAACTATCCCGAAAACTTCCAAATAGCTCTCGAGCGTTTTTATTTGCTTTAAAGACACAATTTTGGAAAAAACCAAAATTTTTACAACTTTCCGGAGCGATGCCGGACTATCGGGCATTCCGGACTGTTGGATGCCGGACTAATGGACTTCTACTGTATTATCTTTAATGTTCAGAAAGCACTTGAGTATGTTTTAACATCTTTGAAACAAAATAATATTAAATTTATTTTTTATTTATTATAAATATCTACATAAACATTATACATAAATTTACATTACAATTGTACACTAATAATCACATATTTATGTAAGATTTTTCAATCCAAAAAAGACCGAAGTCTTGTGTATGGACAGAGAGTAGACAATTATGATTTATATTTTACACATACTTATTATACTTACTACGGGATAAGATAATTATTTACTTATTGTACTTATTAAACATTATTATTTACACTATTATACACATTCTTATTACTATACATTTTCTTATTACATTATCATACACATCCTTATTATTATACATTTTCTTACTACATTATTATACATGAAATGAAGAACTGGACAGGAGAAGGTATAGATAAATTGAGAAAAGGTTGACATGATTCAATGTGCTGACGATATAGCATTGCTAGCAGATAATTAGGATGAGCTGAATAAAGCTTTAAGAAGAATGGAAAACATATTACTGTCAAAAATGAAAATTAATAAAGACAAAACAAAATGTATGGAGATGAGGAGACTGTGAACGTTGCCATAGAGTGAGCATTAAACAGGTTAGAGAATTCGTGTACTTAGGAGAAGGATAAATCAGGATGGACACTCCAAATCTGAAATTGTATGCACTAATGCAACATCATATACACAGGACTGCCCCAAACCCTTCTCAATCGTCTTTTAGATGGTTTTCAATGCTGCCACCGGACCATTTGCAGAGAGAATAAGCGCTACCACATCACTTCACTACTAAAAGGTCTACACTAGCTGAGAGTCCCATAGAGAGTAGTGCTTAAACTGTGTCTAACTATCCACAAGGCAGCACACCACCCACATATTTCACTGAGCTCTGTTCCGTTGACGAAAATCTGAGGCGATAAATGCGATCAGCTTCTATTGCTGTGAACAAACTCACAGAACTCAATAGGGCAAATATCTTCAAAGTTGCAGAAAGGAACATCAGAGTCGCAGCGCCAACTGCTTGGAACAGATTGCTTCCAGAGCTGAGAACGAATCAGTCTACCACCACATTTAGGACAAAGTTGAAAATGCTACCATTCAGGAGATGTCGCAGCTCACACTTTGATAAGTGTGTTATGAGCAAGTTGAATGTCAGTGGTCTGATGTCAGGTTAAATCCTGCACGAAACGTCAGGCAGAAGCCAACGGTCTTTCTTAAGACCAACAAAAAAGCCTTTCTCAAGGCTACTGTACGTAGAGTACCCAAAAGCAATACTTTTATTTATATATATATATATTAGGGTGTCCCTTATTTGGTCGAAAAAATATTTTTTTTAGTTATTGAAACGCATACCCCCCAATTGTGTTTATTAGCCTATTACTTACCCAAATATAGAATTTAAGCTTTCTACGTTGATTGGAACCCGTGCCGACAGAGCCTCAAAGTTTAAGAAAAAAGCTGTTTAAAGCGTCTTTTAAATTTAGCTGTAGATCATCATTTAATACCACTATGTTAGCTAAATATTGATGAAAACACAAATTTATATGGAGCTTTTCTTATAATTATTAAAAAAAGTTAAAATATTGATATTAAATAATTTGGATATATCCTCTAAAAAGTCTCTTTTTTGCAGTATAAGTACATTTTTCTATGTTCATGAAAACAACGTCATAAGAACTGTTTCTAGTCTTCATCTGCAGTTATCAAACCATGAAAGCTTTGGATTAGTTTAACAGCTCTTTCAGCTGTGTCATTCACCGCTTTTAAGCTAGATATCTTTTTTAAGCTTCCACAAATGCTACGATTTCTTTATACGAAGATACACCTTCTTGAAGGAAACTGCCGTCAAGTTTTAGTTCTGAAAAAAAAATCTTTGCTCTTGACGGATACAAAATAACTCAAAAAATTTCCTATAAAAACATTAAGGCTGCTTGTAGAATAATTAAAAAGAACGTGGTAGGTATTACATATTAAAAAAAATGAGCACTACTACCTAACATATAAAGAGCCAGATATCTGTTCCTTCTCGTTCATATCTCTTACAAAAATTACCAAAGTTTTCTTTTTTTGTAAATTTTCTACAGTGGTCCCTTTGGTCTGCTCATCAATTTAATCATAAAAATTAAAAGGATGGCTATTTCTTTTGACAAATATCACAAAAGGTCGACTGAAATCAGCTTGTCAATTCTTTCGTTACCATTTAATGTTTTTAAAAAACACAAGTCTTGATTTGGCGCTTTCACCACCAAACAGCATTCAAGCAAGGACTTTACATGAACTAACACAATAAATAAACAAACATCTAGTAAAGTTTCTTTGTCCTCAGCCGCTTAGCGCCCATTTTAAACTGAGACTGCAATAAACATATTTTTGGGGAGTAAATAGCTCTTGCCATCCATCGTGCTTGATGCATTGCACCAGTAGATCTGATTTTTAAATTATGTGGATGCCAGAGGCTCTCTCAGGCGTAACAAAGCAGTGTAAAGCAGCAGGTGCCAACAAGGTCTCTGAAACCATACGCTTTAATCTCTTTTTCTCTTCTGCTAGTTTTTTCAGCCTTGCTTTTTTTCAATTTCAGCCATTTTTTTTGTCAACACCCGCTAAGCATCCTGTACGTCTTGGTTCTCTTTGCTTTTACAATAATTTATTATCTTCTTTGATTTTTAGTCTTTTGAGATCATCGGCGAATACAATATCGCGTAAATTATCCAATTCAAGTGGAAATTCTCCTCACGGTGCCGATGAAAATCCTGAATCTTGTTGCTATTTTTTGGCAGCTCTTTCCAGACCTAATAAAAATCCGCTGACCTCTTAACAGGATTATTAACAGCTCTATTAGGTATTCTAGCCTTTTTCCAGAATGTAATGCACACGCGAATGACTTGATTTTTGCTTTCACTAAAATTCAACTTAATATCGCGTTTGTCGAAAGACTGAACTGCGAAAACTTGACGATTGGACTGTAATTTTGCACCTGTCATCTATTTATTTATCTTCACCAACCAAGAAAATACTTTTTATATTGCTTCTTAGTTCTACTGACATCTTTGAAACATAAAAAATCCGCGATAATTACCAAAATAGCCGAGACTGAGTGACAGTAATAACGAGCACTCACCGCCCCTGTGAGTTTTTGTATGAAACTTGTATGAAGATGTTTCCGTGCAAGTCGGCACGGGTTGCACTGTTCCGAATAAGATAAAAATTGGTTTTTGAGTGTTTTAGGACCAAATGAACAAAATAATAGCCTATGCGTTGTAAAATTAAAACTTTGAAAAATAAGGGACACCCTAATATATATATGTTGTTGATAAGTTTTTCGCGACAAGGTATATATGTATAGATTGTCTTTGCGGACACATCGCGTGTTTGAGTTTGGTGGTGAGCTTTCGAATGCGCCCGGCATCCACAGTCGGTTTGACAATGGATGCCCGGGCGTATATATATATATATATATAAATAAAAGTATTGCTTTTGGGTACTCTACGTACAGTAGCCTTGAGAAAGGCTTTTTTGTTGGTCTTAAGAAAGACCGTTGGCTTCTGCCTGACGTTTCGTGCAGGATTTAACCTGACATCAGACCACTGACATTCAACTTGCTCATAACACACTTATCAAAGTGTGAGCTGCGACATCTCCTGAATGGTAGCATTTTCAACTTTGTCCTAAATGTGGTGGTAGACTGATTCGTTCTCAGCTCTGGAAGCAATCTGTTCCAAGCAGTTGGCGCTGCGACTCTGATGTTCCTTTCTGCAACTTTGAAGATATTTGCCCTATTGAGTTCTGTGAGTTTGTTCATAGCAATAGAAGCTGATCGCATTTATCGCCTCAGATTTTCGTCAACGGAACAGAGCTCAGTGAAATATGTGGGTGGTGTGTTGCCTTGTGGATAGTGAGACACAGTTTAAGCACTACTCTCTATGGGACTCTCAGCTAGTGTAGACCTTTTAGTAGTGAAGTGATGTGGTAGCGCTTATTCTCTCTGCAAATGGTCCGGTGGCAGCATTGAAAACCATCTAAAAGACGATTGAGAAGGGTTTGGGGCAGTCCTGTGTATATGATGTTGCATTAGTGCATACAATTTCAGATTTGGAGTGTCCATCCTGATTTATCCTTCTCCTAAGTACACGAATTCTCTAACCTGTTTAATGCTCACTCTATGGCAACGTTCACAGTCTCCTCATCTCCATACATTTTGTTTTGTCTTTATTAATTTTCATTTTTGACAGTAATATGTTTTCCATTCTTCTTAAAGCTTCATTCAGCTCATCCTAATTATCTGTAAGCAATGCTATATCGTCAGCACATTGAATCATGTCAACCTTTTCTCAATTTATCTATACCTTCTCCTGTCCAGTTCTTCATTTCTTCTATCAATTCATCAATGGCTCACTGTATATAAAAGTTAAAAATTGATGGAAACATCAAATACTCTTGTCTTACACCTTGTTCGAGTATTTGTAAAAAGTGTTTTTATAAAAGTATTTTGAAAATATGTATTTTGTATTTAAATACTTTTTTGAAGTATTTTGCACATCATATTATATAACGAATATTCAGCAACATTTTTACTATTCGGCCGAATACCGAATATTTAGTCTATTATTCGGTATTCTGCCGAATAGTTCAAATGTAAAACTGGAAGGAACTAAATTAAATAAAAAATAATTAGATTGTAAATTTTTGCTATTTCATTGTCAGCTGCAGCTGCAGATACAAAATTTTATTAATCCTCAAATATCTAAATGGAGTGAAACAACATAATATTATTATTATTAATGTACCGCGCTGCAAGTCTAGTACATATGTATATGATATACCTACACGAAGATGCACGGTCAGGAGTATCGCACGCTCTGTCGTAGTTAAAAATTCAGGTCAAATAAAATTATAGAATTCCGTACTAAGGTGCAACAGTTACAAGTTTACTTTTAAATAATCCTGCCATTATAATGGACCGTATTTTGACTCTTGTTAATCCCTTGGTTGACCATTCGCAACCAACTTCATTGCTCTCTCGCTGCCTGCTCCCCATTTATGTAACACTTCGATTACATTACATTTCTTCTGCTCACCAGCTAGCTTAAATGTCGGTAGAACTGAGACTCGCAGGGATTCGTAGAGTTTTGGTTGGCTGTTGCAATGAGAACACAGATGTATTATAAAATATTTATTTATTGTTTCAATGCACAGGTTACACATATTACACTCATTAACACATTTATTCTACTATATATCTAATAAAAGGCACAATAAAATAGACTGTTTTGTTATTGCTCCCCCGTCGACGTGTCGACGACGGGGAGCAGGCAGCGAGAGAGCAGAAGAAATGTAATATAATCGAAGGGCGAAATTGGGGAAGGAAATTGGGCGAGTCTCAGTTCTACCGACATTTAAGCTAGCTGGTGAGCAGAAGAAATGTAATATAATCGAAGTGTTACAGCTTACACCATTGTTTTGCAGAATATTCGGTTATTCGACACATGATCTTGCATAATATTCGGCAAATATACTATTCGTTGCACCTCTAATATAGATATGTTTGAAAAGGTGTTTTCGCATAGCATATTATATGTATAAAAATATCGTTTTTGGACACTCGACTGTACGTAGAGTACCCAAAAATGATATTTTTATACCTATATAATGTATGAATGACCATTATGATCTGATTTTCCAAATAAAATCTAGTATGAAAGATGTTTCTGGGTAAAAACATGTTATGATCTTTGGTTGGTGGACTGCATGTTCGCTTTCTCTATGCATTTTTAATGAAAATGAGATGTTAACAGTGATATTAATATAGAAACGTGATACCTGCTGGAGGAAACTAAAGCTGGAACACAGAGTAGTTTGGTATGCGCTCCATGACAATGAGAAATAATGCTGGTTACTCATATTGACTGTAAAATATTCATATAAGTAAACAAAATACAATAAAATAAGTGAGAATAATTATTTTATTAATAAGACAGGTAATTATAACAGGAAACATATTTTGATTCAAAATAATAATGGAAGGATTAATATAATACTACTATATCATTACAGCATATCCCATATCCATAAGTGGGATGGCCAGTACACTAGTTAGACATATCAAACATGCAGGTTGACCTCATCACTGAATTGAGAATGCTAATTGTCTTTACATGATGTTTTACATATATGTAGGTACCCAACACCCACTTTTCACAGGACACTCGAAAACTTAAAGAAAAGAGTGGGAGACCTACTCTATGCTGTGAACTTCGCAGAAGCTCAAGTTTTTAATATTCATGAAATAGATATATAAAACTACATTTGTAAATTGTTTTAGTTTACAATCTAAGTTGTAGAAATTTCAAATGTTTATTATGTTTTGTTTGCTCGAAATACAAATAAAATGAGTAAAATTAATTATATCTATAACAATTTATGTACGAAATGAAGCACCCCCTTAAGGGTTGCAATTAGCTGAAAATCATTTTTTTTATATGGTCTGAGTTCACCAGTGACCAGTGAAGTCAATAAGTTTATAAATGCACCCTTATCATAACATCAGTAACTGATCTCTGGTCAGTACTATCAATCTGCATATCAGAGATGCTAGTGAAAGACATTTGGACTACCTATATAATACGAGCCTCAGCACCTAATAAGACTCAAGAACAGAAGATACTTAACATGAAAATATCTGTCTTGAGAGGATACTGGATATCAGGTGTAAAGATGTAATAATAATAATAATAATCTGGACAATTTATTGAGCGCCGTTTTGTGGTACAAACCACCGCAAGGGCGCATTTTCAGTTTTTTTTTAATTTATTTATTGTTATTTATTAAATTTTAATATATTTTATGAATTTAATTTAACTATTAAAAATAATTAATGTATTTCTAACTGTCACAAATTCATGTACTTAATTAATATAGTTGTATGTAAACATACTTATTAAAGTTTAGTTGAAAGAGATTGCCCCCTTGCGAGAAACTCGCCCTCTGTATATTGATTGTATTTAACTTAAATGTTTAACTTTTATGTAATTGTTTGAAATCAATGTACAGTAAAAAATTAATAAAAAAGTTACATACTCTATAATATAGAAATTCCAAACACAGAGAAGCTCATACTTTTAAATAACATAATACATATGTACAGACAATTTACATAGATCGAGCTAGTCCCAAACTTATATATGAATCTTGTATTATGAGCAGAGATGTGACGTATTTGAAATAAAAGTACTTAAAATACAAATACAAAATACGTATTTTCATTTTGTATTTCAAATACCTTTTCGTAAAAAGTATTTTGTATTTTATTTGAAATACTTTTTTTGAGTATTTTGTATTTTACACAAAATACTTTTACATTTTGTATTTTACACAATAAACTTGACATGTACCAACCTGTCGAACAAGCTGGATTCAGAAAAGGATTTGGAACAATTGATCATATCCAAACACTCCGTCTGCTTATAGAGAAAACAGTAGAATATAACATCCCAATTCATCTAGCATTTATTGACTATAAGAAAGCCTTCGATTCTGTTGAATCATGGGCAATAATACAAGCCCTCAACGATGCGAGAATTGACTCCAGATATACGAGAATGATAAAATTCATATATGACCACGCCACCATGGATGTTAAGATAAACGAAGGTACAAAAACAAATAAGATAAACATCAACAGAGGAGTCCGACAAGGTGATACAATTTCTCCCAAATTATTCACGTTGGCAATGGAGAATATCTTTAGGATGATGAATTGGGAAAACAAGGGAGTCAGAATTGATGGAACATACTTGAACCACCTACGTTTTGCTGATGATATTGTACTGGTGAGTGAGAATATTGACGAGCTGAAAAATATGATAAAAGAGCTGCATGAAACCTCTCTAAAAATTGGTCTAGAGATGAACATAGGTAAGACAAAAATCTTGAGTCCAACAAATGAGAGCCTAACAATTGACAACAAATACATAGAGGCAGTAAATGAATACATATACCTTGGACATAAGATCAAAATTGGAAAGGAAAACCAAACTGCAGAGATACCCAGAAGAATAGGCCTGGGCTGGGCAGCATTTGGAAAATTGAAAAATATACTCACCAGTAAAGATATCCCAAGAACCCTAAAGAAGAAAGTCTACGAAACATGTATCCTCCCAGTGACAACATATGGACTAGAAACCATATCGCTAACTGCAGCAAGTGTCCACAAGCTAAAATGCTCACAAAGATCTATGGAAAGACGAATGTTAGGGGTGAGTCTGAGAGATAAAATTAGAAACGAAGACATCAGACACCTAACAAAAGTCACAGATATTATGGATCGTGTTGCAAAGCTTAAGTGGCAATGGGCGGGTCATGTTGTGAGACGAAACGACGGTAGATGGACTCCTAGAATCCTCAAATGGCGACCATGGAGTAGCAAAAGAAGCATCGGCAGACCACAAAAGAGATGGACTGACGACATTACTCCAATCGCGGGAAGGAAATGGATACAGAGGGCACAGGACCGCAACGATTGGAAGAGTTTGGAAGAGGCCTTTATCCAGCAGTGGAGAGATGGCTGACTAAGAAGAAGAAGAAGACTTTTACAAAATACCTTTTTATTTGTTTGAAACAAAATTCTGCCATTAATTGATATGCGCGTATTCAAGCTTTTTTTGTCAATTTGTTGAATTACGAATACAACGTTTCCGTTAGAGTACTCCATATTTGAGATATACACACATAATATGATCACATAACCTCCCACAGAAATCAGCTGAAGTGGACCACCATACGTCAAAGACGTGATCTTCACATTTTGTGTCTAGTTTTTAAAACATTATTTCTAACGTCCTCCCCATATTATCTTAAAGAAAAATTCGAGTATCTGGCGAGTCATGGTTTACCTTTGCGATCCAACAGAGAGCGTCTTCTAGCAGTACCAGCACACAGTACGAACTTTCTGTCCAACTCATTTCTTGTTCATGGTGCTTGCTGTTGGAATAATCTTCCTTCGAAAATCAGGATGATAACAACTTTTCCTTCTTTCAGACAAGCTGTCAAAAATCACTTCCTTTCACTGAATTTAGCATCTGATTCCTAAAACCCTTTCCCCTATGCATGTGCACGCTGCAATATATGTATGTTATACTTTTTTTATTATTATGTGTATGTCGCAGTCGTTTTGAAGAATCCGTCCGTTTACAAACGGCGTCGTCGTTTTACAAACGGCAGGCATATTATAAAATGACGAACGTGCATTCCGGCATATTACAATATGACTAGTCAAATTGTAATATTTTAGTTCTTAGTGGGGTTGCGCGGGAGATAGTCGTAAAATAATGGTTCTATTTTATATTATCTATTTTTCTACGTGCCGTAAAACTTACAGTATTATGAGTATCACTTAATGCCGCACCGATAGTAGGTATTTTAAAATAATATAATAAGTAATTTATTAATTTTTGGGTTATTTAGAAGAGAAGAAGAAATCTGCCTATTTATATTTATTGTATTTAAGAATGCATTTCTCTATAAAATGGTTTGTATTGTAATGAATGTACAGAAATAATGGATAAATAAATAATTCAATAATAATAAAAAGTTTTTTTAACTTTTTAAAAGTTTTTTTAAAAGACAATAATAATAATCTGGCCAAACCGGAAACATCTGGCCAAACCGGAAACAATTCAACACATAGTTTCGGGTTGTTCCACTCTCGCTCAAACTGAGTATACTTATAGACATAATCATGTCGCAAAAATTATACATCAAAATTTAGCTATTAAACATAATCTTTTAAACTCAAATAATGTAATACCTTATTTTAAATACAGCCCGGAACCGGTTTTAGAAAATCAAAATTATAGGCTCTATTATGATAAAACCATAATAACAGATAGATACCGGTTTTAGAAAATCAAAATTATAGGCTCTATTATGATAAAACCATAATAACAGATAGACAAATACATCATAATAGACCCGATTTAGTATTACATGATAAACGTAATAAAATAACGTACCTAATCGACATCGCTGTCCCAAATACACATAATATACAAACAACCGTCGCAGAAAAAATACGTAAATATACAGAACTAGCAGGAGAAATAAAAAATATTTGGCATTCTAGGTCCGTTTATATAATACCTTTAGTCATGTCAGCTACAGGGGTAACTCCGAAATCTTTAATAAATAATTTACAAAAATTAGATTTACCGGTTAATTTGTACATTAAAATTCAAAAATCTATTATAATAAACACTTGTAATATTGTAAAAAAGTTTCTGAACACAGATATTTCAGGCACAATGCTGGTATTTTGATCCCGCGTTTTGAGCCTAATCGTTTGATATCCTGTATATCTGGATAGGTGAATTTTTCCCGGCATTAGACTGTTAAGTTTTTGTGTGATCATGACTGATCATATGGAGACTTATCTGGTTGTACAATGCTGAGAAGTGTGGATGGCAATTCTGCCGCCGCGTTAAATTTACAGTACACTATTCTTCTGTTTTTCAAAACAGCTAAAGCATATTTTTTAATAATAGGTTTACATTTTTACAATAGATGAACTATTTTTTTAGTGGATGTTAAATTGCGTAACCACAAAACAGTTTTTTTGCTGTAAACTATAGTAAAAAAATATCCTTTCTTCTCCATTGACAATTACACATTTGTTTCATTTCTTTGTTTTAGGTCAGGTCTTTGTATTTATTGTCTTCATTGTCTTTTTATCTCAATGGTATTTCAATAACGATTTTTTATTTATTTTTACAATCCATAAAGCATTGTATTTGCAAGTCTTAAGGTACACAGATAGTAATTGGGTACATAATATTTTTATATGAATTGTTAAAAACAATTAATCTTTTTGCAATTGCACAAAAAAGGATACTTCCTAAATTACGCAATATTCAGGAGCAAAAAATGAAAGTCGTCTTGTAATAGCTTAGACAACCCTTAAATGTATTTTGATGAAAATTTATATATTACCAAATATTTCGGTATAATTATTTGTGTCCAATAACAGTGGTATATTTTTGTAAGGTAGTTATAAGCTAGAGAGTTAATTTATGAATTTAATCTATTAATATAAATCTGATTTTCAAATTTACGTACTAAACTTTCACCGGGCTATACTCTCCCATTTCAAGAAATTTGCGTTCCATTGACCTGACCATTACAAGATGAGCTACCTATTTGAAATAATAACTCACTAAATGCCGTAGTTTGTTTTTTAGAAGCAAGAAAAACGGCAAAAAAGAGTGGATGCAAAAAATGTGAAAGAGATAAAAAATACGTTTTTTGCGTGAGTTTGAAAGAGTGCGAAAATGTTCTTTACCACCAAAATTGTGTATCATTATATTGCCATATTAAAATTAATTAAGAAAATATCGATAATGGGGAACTTTCACAAAAAAAAATTTTCAATCCAAAAAATAGTACAGAAAATTAGAAAAATTATGGTACTTTTTATATTTTTAAATATGCATTTTTAAGGTTTTTATCACCATTTAAAGAAGCAATTTTCACACCTCGCCGCAAAAAGGTCCACTCGTGGCGGAGCAGTGTTTGACAATATCAGGCGCTACAAACAGTACTAAGAGTGAAATGTGTGGCAATACAAAATAGCGCCTAGCGACGTCACACCGGACTAATTCAATAACAGAAAATATGGATTTTTAAAATGAAAATAATGAATGAAAAGTTTTATTTTATGGTTTCTTATTAGGATATTCGTGATCAGCGTATATTTATTAATATGAATTGATAACATTTATTCATATTCCTCACACATGCATGTTCCCTAATAGGGATATTAGGGAACATGCATGTTATATATTATAAATGTATGTTACATAAAATAGTTTAATTTGTGTTTTTTTTAATACTTTTGCAACATGTTTTACGCGAATTAACCAATATTTAAATAATTTGAACGTGTTAAATGAAGATTACATAAACGAAAAAACATTATTTTTTGTTAACGGCAACATCGGCTGTTTAAATTCAGCCAATCAATTTTGAATGTTTTTTAAATATTCTACATCACGTCGCTCGATAATTTGACATATTGGAAATGCGAACGACGCCATATATTTTGGCAAAAGTCATCTCATCATGCATTTTGTAAAAGATATGTCTATTTTGTAAAGTCTGCGTTCCGTACTGAATTATTTGTTTAATTATTACATTTTATAAAATAATAAACTTCATAGTATGATAATAAAATATGGTACATTATATTTTATTATGTACAAATGTGAGTGGTACCTCTGACACAATATTATGTACAGAGAAGCAAAGTGAACACTATAACAAATATTTTTGGACTAAATGAAAGGTAATAATGATGTTTATATACATATTCATATAAAATCAATAGATATAATGAACTAAGTAATGTGATACATTAGTTTCTACGAAGAAATGTTTGAGGTTATGCCTTAAAAACACAAGTAAATATAACATTTGTTACAGAAGTCAGTTTTGTTTATAAACAACTGAAATTATAAACTGACATTACACAATTACATTCTGAAGTATTTTACTATTTATGTTGGAGCTAGCCTTTCGAAATACCGTGGTATTATTTAATTGATATTGATAATATTAAGTTTGTTGATGCGACATTATAAAAACGACATTATGATTTGAGGTTATGTTTTTAAAACACAATAAAGTATAACATTTTTGTTACATATTATATGTGTCAGTTTTATTTTAAAACATTACTTAAAATATGAAGTACTCACAAACTGCAATTATACAATTAATTATTTTGAAGTGATGTGTTTTTTATGTTGAAGGCTATTCGAAATACCATGATATTTATTGATATTAAAAATATTGAGTTTGTAGATGCGACATTAGTGAGTAATTTATAAAAAGATACTTAGATATTTAGTATCGAACTAAATACTAAAACTATGTTTGTTTTTACCTTTTTACAGAAATAATACAAAGTGCACAACAATAAACTACTGGCCCCCTAGTCAAAACACATTTTAGCGTTATGAAGTCGTTCGACTACAAACGAATTTACGACAATCTACCTACATGTACCATATAATTATGCGTTATTGTTGCAATTATAGTCGTAATTACGTTTGTAGTCGAACGACAAGTGACGCTAAAATGTGTTTTGACTAGGGCTGCTGATAAGAACGTTTTTGATGTTAAAGAAATCATAAATAGTATGACAACTACCTATTTTCATTTCCATGATAAGGACATTTGAGGGCTAGGAAAAGGAATCTGGTTTCTGCCTTGTGCTTCTATGAGAATATTGAGAAAAGTGTATCATTTTAATAAAGGTAATAGTTTATTTATTCGTTAATTGAAATACAACAGCACATAATACATACCTATTTAAGTAACTTAAATCATAGTAAAAAAAAAATAAGGCCAAATACCATTAGGTACAGTGTTTTATACAAACTTAATTTATAAGACACTTAATACATACATTTCATCCATATTTATATCTATATATAACAAGAAAATAAAACCAGTTAATAGGAATAAATAATTATGAATCCTTTTGGATTATATTTTAATAATCTAATAAAATGTACCAAGATTGTTATAAGTGAACTATTACTAAACGAACAATAATTTTCATAAAATCTGTATTAGAGAGTTATCTAAAATGTATTTTATAATATATAATATTCTTTTACAGATGTGACTGATTATTTATTTCAATGACAAAATTAATGAATTACAATATTATCTGTGTAATAAGTGATGTTATCAGAAGATGGACAAATCTAACATCTGAAACTGGACAAACATCCAAGAAGTGGAGATAGGGAAGTATTTGTTTAAGTGCTTGCAATTGGGGGAACTTAAGATGGTACAAAAAGAAGAATCTTTATTATTAAACTCAATAAAAACTCGGAGATGTGGAAGGCCGAGGATCAAATGGCAAGATCATCTAAAGCAAAATTACAGGACAGCCATGTGTTGAGTACATTGAAAAGGAGAACATGCATGAGGAATTTTATAACACTAACAAAAGTGAAAGATATATGTAAGAATAGAAGGAAGTGGCGTTCAATTCTTTCTGCCTACCCCGCAAAGAAGTGGCATGATGGTGTGTATGTGTAAGTGTGTATAAATCATATGTGTTAATTAAACGTTTCTCTTTTTTTATGAGATATAAATATATCCAATTATTGGAAGAACTTATAGCAACGTGTCAAACGTGACAAAATTGCTTGTGCACAATACCTTTCTGGTACCAACACTTATGTATGCAAGCTAAACTTGGACATTGTTGAAGAAAGACGAAAGTGGAATAAATGCTGTGAAGATGCGTTCACTGAGAAGAATGGTTAGTAAAATGTAAGGAGATAGAGTGAATGAGGATATCAAGAGAATGAGCGGATTTGAGAGGAGTGTTGTGAATAGAATGCGTGTAAATAAGTAACAATGGTTTGGACATGTTGAGCGAATGCACGATGAAAGGGTGACGAAGAGGATGTATCTATCTGAAAAAGCGATGTAAAGAAGCACGGACGTTCTAGAACTATGTGGCTTGAGCACGTGGATCAAATTCTAAAGGAGCCCGGTATTGAAATTGGCATGCATGTATGAGAAACTTGATGAATGTAGAGGAAGCTAAGGAAGTGTGTAGGAATAGATCTATATGGTGCTCCAATCTCTCTGCCTACCCCACCTGGGACACAATGTAAGGTGTATAGTATTATTGGGAATTAAAAGTTTCTTAAATTTAAGGTATCTGAAATTTTAAAATATATTTCAATTTTCCCAACATTTATGTTAAAGCGTCCGCTTGAAAAAATAGTTCTATTCTACCTGTTTGTACCGTAGAGAACAGTCTGCATGTTATTACAAGCACATAGTCTGCTGGTTACCCTACTTGTGGTATGTGCTGTGATGGTGTAGTAGTATATTAAATTCTTCAATATTTTTTAATATTATACATTTTTTATATGTAAAATAAATTTAATTTATCTTTTACTACCATCTAATCACTGTAAATTAATTGTAAAATTTTATGTATAGATTAAGTACTACTGATATTATATAAACACTTTACATCTATTTGTACATGTTACCTACTTTATATGTATCTCCTGTGTTGTTCCTTAGTCAAGAATTTTTAGAATGCTAGCATAACCATAGACCATTTTCATCATCCTTCAGGTATTACTATATCTGTTGAAACGATGTCATGAATTTATATTTGACTGGACTAAACTAACTCATTCAGTCTTTTTGTTTTGATTATAATAATTTATTGATTGAGTTTATTGTGTAAAACTCCCTATTGATTTAGGTAAATAAACAAACTAAGTGGAGGTTTACTGTATTTAATAATATATGTAGTAACCTGGTTTCGACTAACTTAGTCAAGAGTTTGACAATGACTTATAATTATTTCTACATTGATTCACTTGATTTGCTATTTTACACATTGTTTTTTTTATAATATTTTGTATTGACATCATAATATGAACAGAATATGATAACATTATTCTTAAGAAAAAGTTGTTTCAAGCTGATATGTGAATCATTTATAATGTATGAACTCATGAGTTATATATTTACTTTGGCATATTTTTTTGTTTTGTTGTAAATGTTTTTTACTATATTTGTTGTGTATAAAAATGAGGTATATTTTGATATTTTTATTTTATTTCACTTAACAGACATGAAATTTCAAGGTTTTAAAAATAAATAAATAATAAATTATTCTCTCAGTCTCTAGAGTAAAAGTTATTTGAATATGATAGAACAGTTCTGTTTATTAATCACAAGCGTATGTAACCCGGCATCGCTCGGGTTTAATTAAATAGAAAACCTTGCAAATACATGGGTTAAAACAACAAAATCTTATTGAAAAAAAAGGAGTAAGCACTTACGTGGATAAAAGAAGTAAAAAGCTCTTCCCAATGAGAAAACTTAATTTTTGACTCCCTACATGCCTATATCTTAGTAACAATAAATAGGTAGGTACCTACATCATAAAAAGCATTGCAAATCTCTTCTTAATGAAAAATCTTGAAGTTTGATACCTCACATGCCCATATTTAGGTAAAAAAAATAGGTAGGTACCTACATCGAAAAAAGTGCTGAAAAACTCTTCCCAATGAAAAATCATGAAGTTTGATACCTCACATGCCCATACTTAGGTAAAAAAAATAGGTAGGTACCTATATCGAAAAAAGTGCTAAAAACCTCTTCCCATTGAAAAATCTTGAAGTTTGGCACCTCAGATGTTCACATTTATGTAAAAAAATAATAAGTAGGAACCTACATGGAAAAAAAGTACTAAGAACCTCGTCCCGATGAAAAAGCTTGAAGTTAAGAAATCCCACATATTGGTAGGTACCTACATGGAAAAAGTGCTAAAAACCTCTTCCAAATGTGTAAAAACTCGAAGATTGTCATCCCAAATTTCTATAAGAAAAAAGGGTAAACATCCCATTTCGTGAAAAAATTGTAGGCACATAAATGTTAAAATATTATAATTGTCCACATTCGAATTTGTATTTTTGGTTTGCAGTGCATAAATGGGTATTTGCTATGAAATTAAAAAAGTCAATAAATTGTCACCTAAGTATTTACTCTTCATTCCCAAAAAACCTTAAAAATGGATTATCTGCATCCTTCAATATTTCAGAATATTTTACTATCAAATATTTCATAATTTATGTAAAAAATATTAGGTGAAAATAAATAGGTTCCCACTCATTGAAAATCATTTAACATTGTTTATGGATTTTATAGGTAAAACTATTATTTTTCTACAGTATAGTTTTCTATGGTTTCATAATGTCTTCCATTATGAAAATAGCCCAATATGTCAAAAATATGCAATTTTTATTCACGTAATTCAAGAGCTTTTCTCATTAGCAAACACGATATTTTATTACGAAAATAAACCCTAAATATTTAGTTTCAGAATTGTTGTATTTATTGTTACATCCATTTTGATATTAATTCAATACAATGAAAAATGTTTGACTGTGAATATTGCTATTTACTAAATCTTGCATTAATTTTACATACATTTTGTTGCTAATTTTGTGACATGGTCGCATTAAAATTAAAATATCTTTATCAATACGTAAGATATTTAAAATGTTTTTAGCCTTAAACCTGCCCAGAAGATGAGACCTTGTATAGAGTGTATTATTTTACTTCGGTCTTTCCTAATTTCCGAGTCCATTAAGGACATACATACATACATACGAACGGACTCAAATATTTATGTGTGGATTTGTTACTAATAGATCTAAATATGATTTTTGTTTTGAAAGAACAAACGTAAAATGGTAATAAAAAGGTATGGATATTTTAAATGAAGAACTCTCATCTTCGCATGATTATGTGTATATTTAATAAATTTATTGGCATTTTCTGTTAGTTTAACATTTGCACAATTTTTATTAATTGATTAATCATAAGTTCTTATTGCTATGGTATAATTTGTACTTAAAATATGATATGTGGTAAGTTTATCATTGCAAATAAATAGGAATATTAGAAAACCATTAGTAAAATAATGTTTATATTTTGTAAATATAATAAATAAATTAGTTTTTAAAATTTTGTGTTATTATTTTATCCCTTATTGAGAAATTTAGTTTATTTGTTTTGCAGTTATTTCCTAATTATTGTACAAACATATTTTTTTTATAAATACGTTTTTTTTTTTAAATATGTATTATACATTGACAAGGAAGTGTTAGAGCAAGTTGACGAATGTGTGTACTTGGGTAGTTTGTTCACGAGAGATGGGAAGTGTGAAAGCGATATTGAAAGGAGAAAAATTGCTGGCAATGAGGTAAATGGTGCAATCCGACCAATTGCAAATAGAAACATATCTACTACAGCTAAAAGGGTGGTGCACTCTGCTATCTTAGTGCCAACACTCGTGTATGCAAGTGAGAAGTGGACCCATGTCAACAATCTCATTTCTACTGCATTTATGCCATTCTCATCCTTCTTTAACCATTTATGAAGGATGAAAGTGGCATAAATGCAGTAGAAATAAAATTGTTGAGAAGGATGTGTGGTAATATTCTGAGAAATTGTGTGCTGAGATGACATACAAAAGGAATGTGGAATGAAAGTTGGTATAGTAACAAGGATGAATTTAAATAAGTAACGATGGTTTGGGCATGTAGAAAGAATGAATGAGGACGGAACGACCAAGAAGATATATTTGGCTGAGAGGAATGGTGCTCAGAGACGTGGACGTCTGAAGATCAAATGGCAAGATTATTTAAATCAAATCCTACAGGACGGTCACGTGTTGAGTATGTTGAACAGGAGAGCATGCATTAGAAATTGTATGACAGTGACGTAAGCGAAAGATGTATGCAAGGACAGAAGGAAGTGGCACTCGATCCTTTCTGCCTACCCCGCGAAGGAAGCGGCGTGATGTTTGTATGTAATTTAGGTACATTGTCATAATTATATATATATATACTGTTTAGTCATTCTTACATATTCTATTATCTGTTTCCTACTTTAATGTTACTCTGTGTATATAGTTGATACAAAAAAATATTGCTGCCCAAATAAAATAATTATTAATTACACATACTTATTGTTTTTTCCATTTTATACACGATTCCCATGCAATGCAGGGTATTTAAGCTAGTTAAAAATAAAATTGAATTAACCCTTTTGACAATGATTTTTTAAATTAATACAACAATATTCCATCCAGCAAAGAATTGGTCTCCCACTCTTTTCAGTAAATTTTCAGTGTCCTATAAAAGGCAGTTGTACAGAACATGAAAGCATTTTTTTTAAATAGACAAACATACATAGACAATTCACACAGATCGAGCTAGTCCCAAACTAAGATAAATCTTGTATTATGGGTACTAACGCGACAATACACACATATACCTACAATGCACTACACAAATATACATGTAACACCCAGATCCGGGACAATTTGAAAAAGGTAGTTCTTCACTTTGCCCTGGCCGGGAATCGAACCCGGGACCTCGTGACTCAAAGGCAAGAGCGTTACCACCTTATTTTTCATCTTAAATTCAGCGATGAGGTTTACCACCCATTTTTTTTGTTTACTTATTCTTTACTGTGCATTGATTACAAGCAATTTTACATAAAAATATAATAAATAAAAACTTTGTTGCACAAAAATAGTATACAAGGAGAAAATAAATAATTTAAACTAGACAAATAAATTTTGTGCAATAGGCGAGTTTATCGCAGAAGAGCGATAACTTCCAACTAACCCAAATATAATTATTTGAAACACAATATAGGTACAATCAAAATGCAGAGAGTAGCACATCCTGAATGTCTTAATTTTTTGTTGGCACGGAAAGGACGGCTTGCACGTTTATAACATGCGGGTGGTCTGCTGGCTACCCTACTAGGGAGATATGTCTTGATGGTATATTAGCAGTACAATAATAAATTATCTGATGACTTTTAAATTACCAGAAATATTACTAATGAATTGACCTAATATTTCACATTTTTTTCTGATTAACCAGCATTTACACTAACTTATTTTATTTATTATAATATCTCATATTACTTGCGTATCTACATAATAAATATTATGTTTTTCGTTCGGCAGGGTTTGGTTACTAAAGGAACTATCTCCCGCGCAATCTTATACACGAATGCGTTTAAGTTTTAGTTTTGATGCGCAACGCCATGAGACGGTGAGAAATGGAACTAAAATTCTTCAATTTGACTAGTCAGATTGTAAAACGCCTAGACGTATTGTAATTTGCCTGAATATTATACTTTCGTCATTTTGTAATATGCCTGCCGTTTGCAAATCGACGACGCCGTTTGTAAACGGACGGATTCTTCAAAACGACTGCGACATGTCCATGAATGCATTGTTGCCTGCATGTGCCTTTTTCATTTGTTTGCTTTATATTGAATTTTTTTTTTATATTTATAATATTACTAGAGATATGTATATTTATGTCTGTTTTATTTTTTGATTTTAATAACCGGGTTAGTTGGAAGACATCGCATTTTAGCGATAAACTCGCCCTCTGTACATTGAATTGTATAAATGATATTTTCTATGTAAATTTGTATTATTGTAAACAATGTACAGTGAAGAATAAAATAAATAAATAATAATGATGATTGAACTAATTATACATGACGCCGTTTAATGATCCATGACCATTCCAAGGGCGCTGTGATTTCTTCTGAACTGTAACGTTTTCAACTTTGTCTGCAGGCAATCTGTTCCAGGCAGTTGGCGCTGTGACTCTGGTTCTCCTTTCTGCAAATTTAGAGGTATTTGCAATATTGAATTCTACGAGTTTGTTCACGGCATCAGAAGCTGAGTACAGTCTTCACCTCAAATTTTTGACAGCGGAACAGCTCAGTGGGTGGTGTGCTACTTCGTGGACAGTGAGACACAGTTTAAACACCACTATCTCTGAGACTCTCAGCTAGTGTAGACTTCTTAGTAGTGAAGTGATGTGACAGTTCTGATTCTCTCTGTAAATGATTCGGAGGCAACATTAAAAACCATCTGAAGACGATCAAGAAGGGTCTGGAGCAGTCCTGTATATATAATATTATGATGTTACAGTAGTCCATACGGTTTCAGATTCGGAGTGTCCATCCTGATTTATTCTGTTGCCCAAGATCAGGAATTCTCTAACCTGCTTGATACTCACTCCATTTATGACAATTTTCGCAGTCTCTTCGAACAACCATACATTTTTTTTGCCTTTATTTATTTTTATGTTGTATTTTGACAGTTATTCATATTTTATTGCTTTATTCAACTCATTTTCATTATCTGCAGGCAATGCTATATTGAATCATGTCAACCCTTTCTCCATTTATCTATACTGTCCAGTTCTTCATTTCTTCTATCAATTCCTCAATGGCTCGCTGTATATAACAGTTAAAGAGTGCTGGAAATATTGAATACCCCTATCTTACACCTTGTTCGACTATTTGTAAAAAGTATTTTGAAAATACGTATTTTGTACTTAAATATCATTTTGAAAAAGTATTTAGTATTTTGTATTTGAAATACAAAAATTCAAAAGTATTTGTATTTTGTATTTAAATTATTTTTTGAAAATATTTCGCACATCTCTGATTATGAGTTCTAACATACAATACAAGTGTACGTGCAACTTCCAGACCCAGAACCATTTGAAAAATGACCAATTCTTCACTACCCCGACTGGGAATTGAACCTCGACCCCTGACTCAGAGGCAAGAACATTAACTTCATGTCACACCAGCTAGCAGTTGGTGAAAGAAAAAGAATACCCTCACAAACAAAACTTATGATCATATTTTTACAAAAATCTGGATTTGTAATAAACCTCAGTACACCCCTAAACATCTTAACAGTTGTGAATATGGAGTTGACAGGCATAATAGACTGCAGATTTATGGAATAATAATATTTATATTTCTATGATAATATATTTTAAAAGATACCACCAAATGCTCTCATACTACAATTTTTATATAATTTATCTACATACCTATATTAGTTTTCTTATAGATTTCTTGATTAACTTCTGTTAACTCCAAAGTAACTAACAATAGAAAAAATATTTTCTGAATAATTTAGTATACACCACCTACAATGTAATTTCGGAACTCATTGAGATGGTAGGCCCCAATGTCAGATATCTGTCAAATATAGTTTTCTATGGAGGAAAATTGTTGCTACGAAAATATTATTTGAATTTTTTGGCGAAATATTTTTTTCTTTTATTATTAGCAAAAATAAAACAAAACCGGCAAAAATAAAATCTAATTCAAATATGAATTTGGGAAATTTGTATTCGAAGTAGATATTTATTACGAAGTACATTTTAGGCAAAAATAAAATCTACCTCGAATATAAACTTTAGGTAATTTGTATTCGGATTAGATTTTATTTTTCCCGGTTTTATTTTATTTTTGATTATTTTATTTTTGCCGGTAAAAATAATAATCTAACTCGAAAGTAATCTTTGCCGGTGTCGAAGAACTTGGTGCCCAAAAATAATTTAAAGTGGATACCAATAAATAATTCTTCATATGGCAACAATTTCGTGAATATTACTTTTCTATGAAATCCATAGATATACATACTACATATATATATATAATGAGTTACAATCCATTGGATTGGTCTGCAACGAGTTTTGACTTATTTCTCCACTCCTCCCTATTCTCAGCCAGTCTCTTCAACTCCATATATGAGCCACAGCTCATGTCCCTCTTCAGTTGGTCCATATAGGCGTCTCTCGGTCGACCTCTGCCATTTGTGCCTTCGGTCCTGCCCTCTGCGATTGCGATGAGCAGTCCTGGGTGCCTGATGTTGTGGCCAATCCAATTAGCTCGTTGTTGGCAGATTCTTTTGAGGAGTTGCCTTTTTTCGCCAACCCTGGTTAACACTTCTTCGTTTTCGACGTGTTCCGACCAATGAATCTTCAGCATGCGTCTATAGCACCACATTTCAAATGCCGCTAACCGTCCGCTTTCCCTCTTACTGATGGTCCACGTCTCGCACCCATATAGCAGAATGCTCCACACAAAGGCTTTAGTGAGATTCTTCCTCACGCTTAGATCAATATTAGGGGATTCTAATATTTTGGATTTTTTGTTAAAGGCAATTCGTGCCTGGTTTATTCTGCTCACAATTTCTGATTTGGAGCGTCCGTCCTGGTTTATTCTGCTGCCCAAGTACACGAATTCTCTTACTTGTTTGATGCTCACTCCATTTATGGCAATGTTCGCAGTCGCTTCCTCCCTTCCAACGACCATACATTTTGCTTTATCTTTATTTATTTTCATGTTGTACTTTGACAACAGTATACTTTCCATTTTTCCTAAGGCTTCGTTCAGCTCCATCTCGGAGTCTGCGAGCAGTGCTATGTCGTCAGCATATCTAATCATGTCAACCTTTTTCCCATTTATTTTTACTCCTGTCCAATTCTTCATTTCTTCTCTGAGTTCATCAATAGCTTGCTGTATTTGCTACATATAATCTATGATGAAATCTCACATTTGACAACAGTGGGGCCACGATTCCTTATTTTCGAGACCGTTCCCATAGAAATTGATCTAAAATAGATGGAACCCATAGACATAGTAGGTATGTAACGAAATGTCAAACATCCTTCAAGAATATCAGCTGTCAAATACATACGGTGTATAAGCGTGGTATAATCTCAATTTGTTATTGAAGTTGTTATTTTACGGTAATTTTATTTCTCACATTAGAAATGAGTGTTTCTAATGATGGAGCAAATACTCACCCATCTGGCCCAATTGATAATGCGTAGGTTATGAAAATACCGAAGACAAACCCAATAGATTATTGGAAGAAAGTGCATTCGCCACATTATTTCCTAGTTATCCTGAAAAACATTTGAAGCAATGTTGGCCTCTGGTACAGAAAGCTCTTGCTGAATACTTTGTAGTTGGATTGGATCTTATTGAAGGTAGTATGACTGTGAAAACAACAAGAAAACAGGTAAATATTCAAACCCTTAACCATTAAATAAATTTTGCATTACTTAACATATACGTTTTATTCATAATCTATTACGTTTAATTAATTTTTAATTCACTTTTTCTTGTTTATTCATTCACTTGAATGTATTCATCTTATTTATTTCTTTTAAATACACTTTATCATGTTTTTTTTTTTAACTTTTAATTGATTTTTCATCTTACTATATTCATTCATCTAAATGTATTCATCTTAATTTATTGTGTTAAAAACGAAATAAATAAAACAAGCGTTTTATTCTACTAATGATTTAATTTGTGAGAGAGACGTCTTTCGTCTTATGAGGACATTGTCAATCTGATTTTAAAAATACAACAATATTCATATCTATAAAAATATTTACAATAACAATAATAAGAGAGTATAGTATAATATTATTATACTATACTCTACATATTATAATAACTATATATTATACTATACTCTCTTATTATTGTTATTGAAAATATTTTTATATATATGAATATTGTTGTATTTTTAAAATCAGATTGACAATGTCCTCATAAGACGAAAGACGTCTCTCTCACAAATTAAATCATTAGTAGAATAAAACGCTTGTTTTATTTATTTCGATATGGAATTCTACTACCTAAACACCGACACAGTGAATGTGTTAAAAACATTTTCATCAAGATTTATTGCTTTGTCTTGATTTTATTCATTCATTTGAATCTATTCATCATATATCATTTGTTTTAAATACATTTAATCATGAGTAATTATTTTTATTTGATTTTTAATCTTGTTTTATTAATTTAAAATTATTTTATAAATTCATTTGAATTTATTCATCTTGTTTTTTTATACATTTTAATCATAATTTAGTACTTTAAATTGATCTTTTGGTTAATCGAATAAGAAAATTATTAGCAATTTGGTACTGTTATTAGTGTTGTTTGATAATGATTCATTTAACTTTGATGTTTTATTAAGACTTCCAGGTAAATTTAGGTCTTTGCTGGTCCACTTATTGAATTCACATTTTGTTGTCATGTTCTACAATTGACTGTCTGATTCTGTGAATATTATAAAAGTAAAAAGCAAGTAAAAATACATAGAAAACTGTATTTACATTACATCTACTTAACAGCCATATAATATGGAGGGAGAGAATTTTCCATTGAAACATTCCAATTTAAAACCATTGAGGTCAAATCTGTAACTATCTATAAATTTACAGGTTACGATGGAAGAGACTCAAATCAAATTTATAAACGTAATCACAAGAGCAATGGTCCGTATCATATAGCCATGGTATGTACTAGTCAGATAAAATTATCTCAACAATCTGATGGTAAAATTATTGTGGATTTCCAAAGAGGACATTATGCCCATTCAATAGACTTGTCAAAAATAAGATTACCAAAACATGAAAAACAAAATATTGCAATCCAATATTAATAGGTAAGATTTATAAAAATTTCATTTTATAAAACTTTTATAGATATAAAAAAATAGCGACATAATATTGGCATGAATGATTAACATAACATAACATGCATAGACAATTCACACAGATCTAGCTAGTCCCAAACTAAGATATGAATCTTGTATTATGGGTACTAACGCGACGATATACATTATACAATGCACTGAACACCCAGACCCTGGACAATTTGAAAAAGGTCATTCTTCATTTTGCCCTGACCGGGAATCGAACCCGGGACCTCGTGACTCAAAGGCAAGTGTGTTAGCCTCTGCGTCACACCGGTCGTCAATTAAAACACTAGTCTCAATTAGGGCAAGGATGGAGGAAGAGCTTGTCGCTTGGTTGGGGTCATGGTGGTCACGATTCTCAGCATTGAGGGACCGACTTGGAAGAAGAAGTCCCAATCAACACAGATTGAATTAACCTAGTCCCAAAGTAATAATATATGAATCTTTTTTTTAAGGGTACTAGCACAATTAAACATGTATACAATGCACCTGTAATATGCTAAAAAATCTTCAAATTAATCAAGTCTTTTTGATTTTTTCGACGATGTTATCTTAATTGGATGATGAAGGGTGTAAGAAATTGTCGGAAAGTGTGAAAGAAAATATGAAAATGTTTTGGAAAGAAGTTAAGCGTAAAAGAAGCAACAATCAGATGAATAAGTATGAATACGATTAGAAATAAAGAGGGATGTATGTTGATGAATGGTGTTGACGTTGTGAATAGATGGAAAGAATATTTTGAAAAGCTGTTTGAAAGTGGAGGCGAATATCCAAGCCAAAATAGTGAAAGGGAAAATGCGAATGAAACGAGGGATGAAGAAATAACTATGGATGAGGTTAAGAATGCATTGAAGAAAGTGAAGAATGGCAAAGCGGTTGGATATGATATGATCTCTACGGAATTCATTAGTCTGAGTGGGCTGAGGACTCTCGAATGGTGTTATGCACTCTTTAACCAGTGTTGGAGGGAAGGTTGCACGCCAGAATACTGGAGAAAAGCTGTGATATGCCCTCTATACAAAGGAAAGGGGTCAAGACTAGAATGCGGGAGTTATCGGGCCATCAGTCTGCTGAGCTCGGTGGGGAAACTGTATGCAAGAACACTGATTGAAAGAGTTCGAAAAGTAACTGAGACGAATGTATGGGATGTACAAGGTGCCTTTCAGAGTGGTAGAGGGTGTGTGGATCAGATATTCTCCTTGCGAATGGTGACAAAAAAGCTCCTGGAGAAACACCAGAAACTTTTTTGCGCGTTTGTTGATCTCGAAAAGACTTATAGAGTAGATCGAGAAAAAATTTGGCAAGTACTATCAATGAGTGGTGTGGGTAGTCGGCTAATTCGCGCCATTGCTTCCCTATATACAGGAAGCTCTGCGTGTGTTAGAGTGAATAATAACCTATTGGAATGGTTCACACTGACAAAATGAGTGAAACAAGGGGGCGTCATGTTGCCATGGCTTTTTAACCTGTACATTGATCATTGTATTCGTCTATTGAAAGAGATGAATGTAGGTGTTGATATGAATGGGATGAATGCAAGAGCATTAATGTTTGCCGATGATTTGGTATTGATGGCTGAAAGTGAAAGTGATCTACGGCGAATGATGACGTGTGTGTATGAAAATTGTGCGATGAATGGATTAAGAATGAATGCAAAAAAGACAAAAATTATGGTGTTTGAAAGAGGAAGTGAGAGAACAGTATGCCAGATAACGATTGACAACGAAGTGTTAGAGCAAGTTGACGAATGTGTGTACTTGGGTAGTTTGTTCACGAGAGATGGGAAGTGTGAAAGCGATATTGAAAGGATAAAAGTTGCTGGTAATAAGGTAAATGGTGCAATCCGACCAATAATTGCAAATAAAAACATATCAACCACAGCTAGAAGGTTGGTGCATTCTGCTATCTTAGTGCCAACACTGATGTATGCAAGTGAGACGTAAACATGGTTAAAGAAGGATGAAAGTGGCATAAATACAGAAGAAATGAGATCGTTGAGAAGGATGTGTGGTAAAAGTCTGAGAGATTGTGTGCGTAACAGTGATATACGAAAGGAATGTGGAATGAAAGTTGGTGTGGTTACAAGGATGAATGTAAATAAGTTAAGATGGTTTGGGCACGTGGAAAGAATGAATGAGGACAAGATGACCAAGAAGATATATTTGGCTGACAGGAATGGTGCTCGGAGACGTGGACGTCCGAGAATCAAATGGCAAGATCATTTAAATCAAATCCTACAGGACGGTCACGTGTTGAGCACATTGAACAAGAGAGCATGCATGAGGAATAAATTAGAAAATATTATGAATTCTAGATATTATTTTCTAGGTTTACGAATGTCGATGAGATTATAGTTATTACATGATATTATGTTATCATATAACATACTATTCATGAGATCTATTTTATGATTGAGACATAGCTTTGCGCATAAAGGAAAGGATATTATATATTTTTTACATAATTATAAACATTTTTAGGATAACTTAAAATAAAACACTTATCTAAAGTATATCTACAGTCACTGTGGATATATTTTACATAAGTGTTTTATTTTAAGTAATTCAACATGAATTTCCACCAAGTACCGTTGTTTGAAAATTTCAACTTTATTTTTAGGATAGCACAGTCAGTGACAGAATTGATAACATTGGACAAATACCCTCTGCAGGTATGAAGAAAGTACTATACCTCAGCATTAGTACGAAAGAGACCATTATCATCTTATTAATATGGAGTAAGACAGCATATAATTATTATTATTAATGCAATTTATTTATTTATAATTTCATACACGGCACAAGGCCATTAAACATATATTATAAAATCACCAACAGTTTGATGCAATACAACAACAATCGTTTTCAATCGCAGTCACACTTTCTTATCACACACATATATACAATGCAGATATATAACTATAGCACCCGCCAGTAAACAAACTTATTTTATTAATACTTATAAACTTATAGTTAAGTTAACTTAAGTTAAGTTTTTATTAGTAAACTTTTCAGTAATTTTTTTTCTATAAAATGCATTGTTCAAAAATTAAAAAGTAAAAAAAATTAATACTTATAAATGAATTTAAAATACTTAAACTTTTTTATACACACTTGGTTTGGGCATGTTGAACGAATGAACGAGGTAAGAATGACAAAGAGGATATACTTATCTGAAAGAAAGGGTGTTAGGAAACGCGGGCGTCCGAGAACCACGTGGCTTGATCACGTGGATCAAGTTCTCGGGGACGGCCGCGTGTTGAGTAGGAGGAACCGACGTGCGTGTATGAGAAACTGTATGAATGTGGAGGAAGCGAAGGAAGTGTGTAAAGATAGATCTGTTTGGCGTTCCGTTCTCTCTGCCTACCCCACTTGGGACACGGCGTATAGTA
This sequence comes from Athripsodes cinereus, assembly GCA_947579605.1. Lineage (NCBI taxonomy): Eukaryota > Metazoa > Arthropoda > Insecta > Trichoptera > Leptoceridae > Athripsodes > Athripsodes cinereus. The sequence continues at coordinate 13,111,233 of OX388312.1, read as the reverse complement.
GGATAGTATAGTATATTTTTTATTTTTGTAGACAATATTGTTTCATCTCTTAATGAAACATTATTAATACTAAACTATACAAAACAAATAATAATCAATTAAGGTGAAAATACAGTGGTAGTGGTAGAGGGGGGGACAATAGAGGTAGGAGGGTATGAAACAAGTGGGAATATTCTAAGAATCGGGGATGCATTGGGACTACTATTATTATTATTCAATATTTTAAAAGGCTCTTTTTGGTTTATGCTATGGTTTTCTTCTATTAGGTGTTTTCGACAATTTAAATGTTATTTAATCCTGTGCCCCGTTCCACCATTATGCTTTTCAATTTTGCACTTTGCAATACGAGAATTCTGCGAAGTGCAAAGCGATCGCATTCCATGAAAAAAAAATGACCACTTTGAGGCGCCGCCAGTTGCGGGGTCTTTGCAATTGATATTAGCGACACCTAGTAGTAACTAAGTAGTACTTCATTTCGCGCGTAAGCAATCATATGACAATTTTGACATTTCGTTTCGGTTGTTTGTGTTGGTTGTGCGTGTGTAAAGTTTTAGATCGTGTTTTTTTTAGTAAATTTTTGAAAAAATGAGCCGAAAGGAAACTATTAAGAAAAAAATTGCTGTATTAGAAGTTGTGAAGGAGGAAAAAGATGTTCTCTATAATTAAGACAAACCAAGAAAGAAAAAAAAAATTAATGACAAATTTATAACACAAACATAATTAAAATTATTAAGACTATTAAGTATACATTCCAAATTCGTGTACTTACTCAAAACATATTCACACTGAGTGCTACTTATTCTAAAATATTCCAGGAACTGCGTGGGCAAAATATGTTGGAAATTAATCCTTTTTTTATAATTTTCTGATTGATGAGGGTAGAGATAGATGTAGGGAGATGTTTTCTTTGTTGGTTTAGAATTGTGAGTGTTCTTGTCTTTTATGTTTCTATGTCTTATGTTATTTGTTTCTATCATCTTTTTGTACTATTGTAATGTTTATGTTATTTGTTGTTAGCCCCAATACAGGTTCATTGTACCTAGTGGGGCAGCAACACCAACGCATTGTTTATTGTTACATGAATAATGTAGTATTATTGATATAAATGTGATGTAAATATTATTATTGTTATAAATATTTTATGAATAAAGATTTTTGAATTTAAAAAAAAAAAATCTCACAACTCCGTCTTCCACATCCCTTTCTAATAATATTTTTCGCCACATTGTATAACAAATTTACTTAAAACACCTATAATATACAACCAACGTCTACTTTCACAACACGACGAATCGCATTATGAAAAGTAGTAATGGTGGAACAGAACTACCTATTTACTTTGCGAATGGCATCTTCTTTTCACTTTGCGCTTTGCAACTCCTACTTTGCGAAAAGATGTAATGGTGGAACGGAAACAAGCCGATGAATTGCAAAGCGCAAAATGCAGAGTTGAAAAGTATAATGGTGGAACGGGGCACTGGTTTTTAATAGTTATATTTTTAAATTGTTATATTTTGAATAGTTATATTTTAAATTGTCATAGTATAATTTTATGTTAAATTTTTATAAGCTATTTACTGTTTAAAATAAATGCTCATATGATTATAATGTTTTTTTTTCTTCCAATTTGTACATTATTATATCTAGTATGACCTATTATTAACCTAGATGTTGTTTGGTTTGGCGTTTTCTCTTAAAAATTGAGTGAGACTATCCCGTACAGACTCTTAAGATATGTAATAAACTGTTTTTACTTCAGATGTGTGATAAAAAAATATTAGATTTTTTTAGATTAGATATATCTGGGTTTTTGTTATAAACCAAAATACAATCTTATACACCATGGGTGGCCAACCTTTTCAGCAGCTGGGCCAAATTTCAGAATTGAGATTTTCTACCGGGCTTTTATAATTTTACTTCACCTTAAAATTTCTAACCCCCCCCCCCCCCCCCGTAGCCAAGTTTTCAAAATGGTATAGGAATTTGAAATGTTTCAAAACTCCTCAGTTTTCTTTAAGAATGTTTTCTCAAAATACCTCTTTCAAAAAAGTACCAGATACTTATACCGACTGTTATTAAAAAAATAGTGTGGAATGCTTCGCGGGCTGCACGTAGACACCCAATGGGCCGTATGTGGCCCGCGGGTTGGCCACCCCTGTTGTACACCTTTCGCCATAAGCTAAAAGCTTGTGTCGTGAAATGGGGTATTGCTGGCACCTGAAATCGAATAACGCACATCTTGTGCATGAGGCCGAGACTCTACCTCCAGGCTACAATGGAATTATTTAATTACTATACATTACCATATTGTTAAAATTTATTCAGATACTGTCAGTGTAATCAATAAATGAATTAGCAAATATGTAGCTGAAAAAAGTGTCTGACCTGAATACAATTTATATAACTCTGCCAAACTGTCTGACATAGCTACAATTCATTACACAAAATTGAAAACAAAGTAAGTACTAATACATTGGGGTAAGACAAGGCCTCAATGATGATTTATTTACGATTACCATGAGCTCTTTGAGAAGATAGTGATATATTTTTACAGTTTGATTAATTAAATGCTCCTAGTCATTGATGGAATAGTACCCATAAGAATGCTTAGACAATGAATTAGACAAATTTAATGGTCAGTCATTTTACAGAGTATTGTAGTTATATATATTTTAAAATAATCTTTAGAGGTCGACTGTTGGTGGTGGAGATTTATCATAAAAACACTTCAATGCTATTGATATTTATTTATTAAGAATAATCATTTAATTAGTGTTATGGACAAAAGAAAATATAAACAATTTTTTTCTACATCCATCATCAAATAAAAATGGCTACAGAAGTTTCACAAAATTGAATATTGCTTAGACAATTTAAATAAACATAAATATTTGATTTGAAACTTTACATAGGTGCTACTTTGAACTCCCTGCTACAATATACTACACTTGTAAGTGATTGGTGTATAGATATTTGTAAAGAATTTTGACAAGCATCTATGTTTTTGGTGCAGTCGCCTTGTTTGCTTTAAACTGTTTTTGTTTGTAATTTATTTGTTTTAAACTTGCTCTGGAACATTAAATTAATAAGTATTAGTAAGAGTAGAAAATTGAGAAAAGACCATTAGCATTTTCTCAATTCTGATGATGTCCCACTGCCTTCCTATATTTCAGGAAGGATTACGTCAGGGGGAGTCCTTCAGGCGAACCTTGAGCCCTTAGAAAAAAATTGCTAGAAGAGTATGGATGATAGAGGAACAGGAACTGACATTCATGGGTGAGGGAGGGTGTAACCCTTAATGTGCCTTCCTATATATATTTAATCCTTGGGTCAAGTCACCTACATTGTAATATTCATGACCACCATCTGCCAAAGAAGTCATTTTGTTAAATAGATTTACAAGACAAAGTAACTTGTATATATGATAACAATAAATTCTGAAAAATTATTGACACTATAACTCACTTTTGATTCTGAAAAGATATTATAATATAATGAAATTAGCCGTGTGCTATAATTAGAACTAGATTTTATTTTTGCCGGAAACGACAGGTTTTCATGAGAAACTTTTTGTTTGCGCTATCTCCAGATACACTGATATCTCGATTATATAAAAATACACGATTATTTGCAAGTTTTATACCGGGCACTTCTTCAAACGTCGCATGCAAGTTTCAATGGTTTCAATTTGTTTTGACAGTTCAACTTTGTTTTGATAGTCATAGAATAACAATCAAAATCAGTTCTATCCACGGCCTCCAGATATCGCTAATGTCGGGGAACGGTCTCGAAAATAATGAATCTTCAGACGAGCGCCTAAATCCTCTATCGTACCCCCCACCACTTTTATAAACAGTGGGACAAGTAGCGACATCTCGCAACACTAGAGTAAACTAAACTGACAAGTAATTTCTTTTGACATTCCGTGAAAGATTCGCGCGAAAATTCAAACCCGGTTTTTGGTACTCGGTGGTACAAATAATCATTACAACGAAATTCGCGCTAAATTCAAGATTACGTCTTTTAATACCTTCCTCTTCATTTATTATAATGCAACCTGTTCTAGAATGATACACATCACTTGTATTCGATTAAATTCACCCTACAACTCTCCTCTCGGGAGAAGAGGGCAGAAACCAGCCTCCTCCATTCAAAGCATCTTTGTTTCAAACAAGTCACCTCTTTCTGCGATATTGTTAGCGCTCTCATGTCGTTGTCATAGAACGGTGTACTGTGAAAGAGGATTGTCGAAACCCTTATGGACAAAAGAATAGTGGTCTTTTTGGTCAACTATCACTGGATATTCTCAGTGAAACGTAATATCTCAACTAGGAACATTGCTTATATGCACGCATTTAATTCAAAACATAATCAAAATCACATTAAAATATTGTGTTTACGTTTACAAACATCAGTGCTGTAATAATTACTCTGGGTTTGTTGGAAGCCATCGCATTCTAGAGATAAATTCGTCATCTACACATTGAATTTATTATATAACACTCTGTATTGATTTATAATATTGAAGATAAAGATAAATGGGTACCTAATAATATTACCAAAGTAAATTATTTTCAAATATGGAATGTAATAGTTATTATTTTATTGAAGTGGAAAAAGAAATAGCGCCTGGAGGATGATCTGTATGTTCATCAAATACACGATTACAAGCAGCTTCTCTATGTTAAATTCAGGCCATTCTTTTTATCACAATAATTATTTATGGATTAATACACGAAGCTCCCTGTTTTGGTGTTTTCACGCAATATGTCCCAGAAGAAATCATATATGAGGATTATTTTTTTATAAACTGAATTGAAGTGAGTGGTTGTAAGACTGATATAAAAATTAAAGTGAATGGGCTATAATTTTCTGAATATTAAGAAAAGTCTTTTAGAAAGGTTCTTACTTAATAATTAGTTAGAATCTTATGAACCAGTTTATTATGAAATCATATACAAAAAAAAGCATAGTTTGTAGGAATGAAGCAATATTGTTATATTCACTTTGACTGTACACCCTACTTTTTGCTTTGCTTAATTACTCGCAAAGGAATGGATGGCTTTTACAAAACTATAAGAGAAATTTTAGTTCTCTGTTCCGATATCTCTTGCCAAAGGCATGCCAGCGCTCCTATATCTCTAAGTAATTAGAGAAAGGAAGTGTACTTCTATTCTATTCACCCTTTATTCTCCTCTCCGGAGCAAAGTACTTACCTTTATAATATTATGTACTTATATGGTTTACTAAAGGAATGCTCATTGTGTCGTAATATATTATAAAATAAATGAAACAATTTTTAGTTATTCTACGTGACTTTTTATTAATTAGCTAGCCGGCTTTTGAGAGCTTCCGCTCTCTTCGTCAGGCTAAAGCAGTGTTGTAATATATTTCTTCTACCTTACCTAATAAAGCAGATAAATGTCAAGCATGATAGCCAGAATTAATCATTGTTGTATTCTTCAGCATAACATGATGGTTGCAAGATACATGAACAATGGTAGGTACATTTAAAATATACAAAGAGTGAGTTCATAACTATTTTGTGATATCTCCCAACTAACCTTTCTAAAGATAAGGCATTTGAATATTGAGATGTTTCAATAAAGATGTTCCTCAATGATAAAATTATTTTACACCTGGACCTAGCACCAACATAGGCGTAACCTCTAGAATATCACACGGTTGCTCAAGTGAAAGAAAGAGAGTAATTTCCCTATAAATAGGGAAATAATATAGAGGAACCTTTACCATTTATTATACTACGTACGGAATAAATTATTGTACATAAGAGAATTTCTGATTAAAATCACCGCATACTAGATGGAGTAGGTGTATATAAAATGGTGTTTGTTCAATAAGGCTATCACTAGAGGTAATGCATTTTCATAAATAAAAAAAAGATTTGTATTCATTACCTCTAGTGATATCATTTTTGTAAAGAAATTTATAGTTCTGAAGGTACTATACATACAAAAAAAAAACAGCGTTATATGAAAATATGTTGTATTTTTATAAATCACAAATCTCATAAGATAAAGATAAAAACATTGTGTAAATAAGGAATAATAATTAAAATATATACAATATCTAAAGAACTACAGGAACACATAATATGAATTGGAACACAGTTCCTATTTTAAAATATATTTATTGGGATTACAACGATTCTCAAGAAAATATCAATTGAAAAACATTTTTAGTAACATAATAAATTTGTACACCACATCTCGTAGGAGAAGAAACAAACAATATAAAATGAATAAACACCATCTCTAGAGATCCGCAATACAATATCAATTGGAAAACATTTTTAGAAACATAATAAATTTGTACACCACATCTCGTAGGAGAAGAAACGAACAACATTGATAAAATGAATACACATAATACCATCTCTGGAGATCCGCAATATAATATCTGTTTGTAATCAATGTACAGTAAAGAATGAATAAATAAATAAAAATAACATGGAATTTTACAAAATCAAAGGCACATAGATGAAGAAAAAAAAGATACAATCATTTAGCAATAGCGGTGGTCTTCTGCTGGGTCACTTGATATCACCAAAGCAGGCATTTCTTTCAACATTTTCTTTGTTTCTTCTCTTTCACCATCTGTAAGTCCTCTTAAAGTCAAAGATCTCTTATTTTTTGTTGAAAAAAATCTCTGCTGTGGTTCTATGTATTTCAAATTTGTATTATCTTTTTTCGTAAAATCTTCGTTTTCGACTTCTTTTGGCATGTTCATCAAATTATTTAAAATACTTAAATGAAAGTTTATATTTTCTATTGCGTCTTCATTAAGTTTATCAATATCCAAGGACTCTAATTTTGCATATATATTATTGAAATTTGTAATTAATTTACTGCCTTTGTCACATTCATTATTTTTTTTATAAGAATTACAAAACATATCCAATTCAGCATTAAAATCCGAATTAGGTATATTTTGTTTCTCATTTTCTTTTTGTGGTACCGTTGTTTTATTTATTGCCACATAATGAATGTGTTTGCAAATACTATTGTTTAACGTATAATCAGTACAATTACATTTATAAATGTGGCAACATATATCACACATTCTACACACATTTGTGCAACAGTTTGCTTCTTGAATTTTTTCAATTCTGTATGATGTATTGCTGTCTTTTTTTACATGCCACATTCCACCAACATGTTCAACCTGGTAGTCTTCCATTCGTTGTGCTGAGCAATGTCTTATGAATATCTCCCTTGTGTTGTTAGTATTTTTGCCCTTGATTAATTTGACTAACCTTTCGCGACATTTTTCTTTTAAAAATTGAAGAATTAAAAATAATGCCTTGTCTAAGCGTTTAATTGTTCTTCTATCAGCATACACATATTTCAATGTTTTGTGCATTGATTCAAGATGCATATTTGTGTTGACATCTTTTGGGTCTCTATAACAATATGCCCATTTTTCAACATTATGTGAATATGTGCTTACAAAATATTTGCCAAATTCACAGGTGTCACTGTCACCCATTAATAAATTGACAGCGCCATTTAAACAGTTGTTAAACTCTGCTTTGTCTCGGCATTGCTGCAAAATTTTCAGGGATTTTTTTACATTCATTCTTTTCTCCAATGGCTTAATTTTGGACAAATTGATTTGCCAGGCCCGGTCCACATGCCAAGCACACAAAAAATGATTGGTATCACCCATTACTGACACCCATGCATTAATGTATGCCATTGCCATATCCGTCATAAATATCTTTGGTTTAATTTCACCTGAAACAAACATAATATACATGTAATTTTGTTACAAAATCAAAACACTAAAAAAACTAATTTGAAGTGGTGAAAATATTGGACGGGGATAGCGAGTAAGGTTACACAAATGTATACTGTAATGATTACATAAATTTATTACTACTACGGTGCACATTTGTATGATATACAATCACAAATGCTACTGAACAAATAGAATGAAGATTACAAGTTTAGAAATTTGTGTTTATTAAATTTCCACCCACTAATTAAGATAATTTTGTTGTATATTATTTAACTATGTTTATTTTTTGTACTAATTCTGACCAATAAAGTTTTATTTATTTATTTTCATGAATCACACTTACCAATTTTTTCTTTAATATGTTGGAAAAATAATTTGTAAATGCTTGTGTCTTTCCTATTTGTAAACATGAATGATACAGGAAAACCTTGGTTGTACTCATCCAAAACCATGATTGTGGTTAATTCAAAGTCATAAGCATTCAGTCCATGAGTTCCGTCAATGGTAACTGTTCCATTCCCAAATTCAGAGAGCATGTACTTTTGAAATTTGTTCATTATAATAAGACAAAAGTCTTGTTTATCAAGTAATGGTGACTCCGTATCTTGTTTCTTGTAAAATAAAACTGGATTTTCATCTCCTTTTGATAAGTTCTCCTGGACCCATAAATCAACAGATATTGAGTCATTTTCATGGCACTTTCCTTCCTGTGTTTGTATACCGTAACTCTTCTTAATATTGTAAACATCTCTACTGGTAATTAAATCTATTCTTTTGAGATGTTCACCGATGTCATCACTAACAGATTGCATTATTCTAAAAATTAAAAACAATAATTTATGAACAAATAGTATAACAATAAATGGGTTAATCATACATTTATATATATATAGAGGTTCGTTAGCTCATGAGCAGGGCAACACCATGTGCAAGTTTTATCTTGTGGTTGAGTAGATTCATGGAGTAGTTTGCTTTTCCCCTAGCAAAATCCAACAACCAGCGTGCTTCACACACACCCAGCAGACCAGGCCAATAGCCACCCGCTATCTTGGCAGCAACCAATCCTTATTATGTCATAACGGCATAAATGTATGTTAATGTTTTCTAATTCTTTATTTGTATCGAGTTCTTTCCAAGGGGACCACTTATAAATGACCCCTCCTGATTTATGAAGAAGAAATTGAAAAGAAATTACCTTTTACACGGGACTCCACTCATTAATTTGGATGCAATTTTGTCTTTTTCATGTTTAGGCAGTCTCATCTTTGACAAATCTGCAGTATGTCCATAATGCGTGTCTTGAAAATTAACCAAGACACTGCCATCTTTACAAATCACTTTGATGCGACTGGTACACACAGTATCCATGTGGTAATTTCCTTGGCTTTTAGAGTTTCGATCATAGATTTTGTTTGAATCTCTTTTGTCTTGCCCTGAAAAAAGAAAAATTAAACAATTGATTGCATACAAAAAATATAAAATACGATGAAATAAAGACAGCTTTAATCTGATTACTTTTTGCTCATCTGTGCCGATCATGCCAAAAAGTACATTATGTAGGTAGTTAAATTACTTAAATTACCTGTTCTACTACGATTACATTTAAAATGTGTAATATTTTTGTCTCCATATTCAACTGCTAAATATGAGCTCACGGTTGCCTCCTCCATGGTACGTTTCCAATCTGTGAATTCTGGAAGTAAAATTTTTAATTAAAAAGGGAGACCATGAGACCAAAACCATGAGAATCTGATTCAATCAATTCAAGTTTGCGTATTACAAATTGGTTGATTGGTATCGTCTTCTTTCGTTCTTTCAGACACATTTCAGAGAAATAAGTAAATTACTGAATGACAAACTTAGTACCTAATTTTCTATAGGTATTATACAAGTTCAAATGAGGACTGTTAAAATTATTATAACGTAGTTAAATCTCCTAATACCAACATGTGCTGTCTGGAGAAATATTTGAATGCAAATAAACTTGTGATTAACTTGTTTGACAGTACAATAAAGTTATAATTATTTCAATAATGTTATTTTTACAAGAGTTTTACATATAATGTAGATATAACAGAATATAATTAAGACAAAAAAAAAACTGAAAATTAAGAGACACTAACTAACCTTCCATTTTATTAAAATTCAAGACTTGTTCATTGAATATCATAGAATGAACAACTGTTAAATGTTCGATCAATTCAATCCTCCTTGCATAGGTACGTGAAGATACAGTTGGGCTCCAAACATTTAAATCCCCACGTGCTTGTAGAAGCTTGGTCACCGTGAACCTCTCTTAAATGTCTGTTTAGCGTGCTTTTTTGTGAAAAAGTCTTCGAACAGATGCTGCAGGACATTTTTATTTGATTATGAAAATAAACACGTTGTAGAAACACACGCCGAACGATTGTAAAGTACCACAAAATAAGTAAACAAAGATTTGAACACGAACCCACGCGACTGCGAGCATAGAATAATAATATATACTAACACTAGTCATGTGTAACACAGATCCGACCCGAGTCAAATGTTCGGGTCCTTCCAAATTGACCCGCGGGTCTACAGATCACCTACGGATCTTACGGGTCCTAATGATCTGTTTGAGCGGAGACCCGTTGGATCTGTGAGGACCCGATGACCCGAAAGATCTGTTTGAGACGATGACATGTAGGATCCGTTTAAGCGGATGACACGTAAGTTCTGTATGTTTTGTTCACAAATTGAATAGAATGACCGTTTGTACTTACCCATACATACATACCATCACGCCGCTTCCCATACATACAAATCCGTATTCTAATAATATATTGTGTTTATTGCTGGAAAGTATCGCAAAGTTTTGCTAGTCTCTAAAAACATTTTTCACAAAATAATACTACAATACACAAACACAAAATATTTCACAAAAAAATATCATGGCGAAACATTTTATGAAACCAATACTTTTTCATATAAAATGTTTACCTTTAATCAATAGCTTATCCACTATTTATTTCAACTAAACCTTTGCACAGTTCACAATAAAAAGTATTTTCCTAATTGAAATTAATTGGTAGTATGTTGTTTTTTTTCCTTTATTTATATTGTTTTTCTTTGTTTATGCATTATTTCTCTTGACTGTTTTTTTTTCAATTTGTATTATTTGTAAAGGCTGATACAGCTGTTTGTTATGTAAATAAATAAATATTTTATGGCCAATAAATGACATTATTATTATTCTTATAATTATTGAGTACTCCGTTCAGATATTAAGTGTAAAAATCTCCATACCGTATGAAAGACATAGTGGATCATAGACAATAAGCTATCAACACCGGAAACAGATCCGACCCGTAGACACAGGTATACATGCTGCAACCGGAAAGACCCGTGACCCGTGTATGTACCTACAGCGGAAACGGGTCCGAGCTAAAGACAAAGATCTGGGTTGTAACCGGAAAGACCCGTGACCCGAATCATATGTTCGGCTCACTGCTATCAGTGGACCCGAACGGGTCGGGTCGCCTCAAAGTGATCTGTTACCCATGACTAACTAACACTGCGAGTGCGACGCAAATAAAAGTGAATATAACGGCGAGTCGCCGAATGGGCCGGAAACGCCACAACATTCCATATCCGCTGTCAAATTTAGTTTACTCTAATGCTGCGAGATGTCGCTACTTGTCTCAATTCTTGCAAAAGTGGTGGGGGGTACGATACACGATTTAGGCGCTCGTAATCTTCAGTGGGGCCTACCATCTCATATAGTTGATAGTTCCGTAATTTCAATAATAATATAGACAAATTTAATGCATACGGTGGAGAATTAATATTTATTTATTATTCTATGACAATGATATCCGCAAAATCCAAAATCGTTGCTTATTGTGAAAATAACCGATGGTTCCTCACTTTCATATTACATTAAAAAAATATACGAATATCATTGCGAAAAAACTTATGATTTAATCTTAAGTTGCATATGTTTTTGATGTTATTATCGGAAGATATTAATTTTTCATCACTTTATAACTATTAAATTTGAATTTTAAAAGTACCCTTCATTCTGCTCCCCATACAAATTTGACATTGTTCCTCAACACTTTGATAGCTTTTTTAAGCAAAATGTAAAAATGCCATTATATTTCAACGAAAAAAAGTGTCTAGTTTAATAAAACTATAGTTAATTTCGTTATTTTTCTATTTATTACACTTTTTATTACCACCAAAATAAACAAAGCAAAAATATCTGTGTGTTCCTGCGTTATGCACAATTGTGCATAACGCAGGAACTATTATATTAGAGGTAGTAGAATTCCATATCGAAAAATAAAACAGGTGTTTTATTTTTCGATATGGAATTCTACTACCTAAACACCGACACAGTGAATATAATTAAGACATTTCTTTTTGTATCAAAAAAGGTACATTTCTGGCAAGGAAAATGAGTATATCGCTAAAATAATATATTTAACACTAAGATAATACTCCCAACTTGTATTTAATTATAAAAAACACTAAACAATTGCGCGAAGTTTCAATTAAAAAACAAATTCACATTATAAATCACGTGTTTTTTGAGGAAGGAAAAAAAGAAATTATTGGATGAGGAAGAGTGTAAGAAATTGTCGGAAAGTGTGAAAGAAAATATGAAAATGTTTTGGAAAGAAGTTAAGCGTAAAAGAAGCAACAATGAGATGAATAGTATGAATGCGATTAGAAATAAAGAGGGATGTATGTTAATGAATGGTGTTGACGTTGTGAATAGATGGAAAGAATATTTTGAGGAGCTGTTTGAAAGTGGGGGCGAATATCCAAGCCAGAATAGTGAAAGGGAAAATGCGAATGAAACAAGGGATGAAGAAATAACTATGGATGAGGTTAAGAATGCATTGAAGAAATCGAAGAATGGCAAAGCGGTTGGGTATGATATGATCTCTACGGAATTCATCAGTCTGAGTGGGCTGAGGACTCTCGAATGGTGTCATGCACTCTTTAACCAGTGTTGGAGGGAAGGTTGCACGCCAGAATACTGGAGAAAAGCTGTGATATGCCCTCTATACAAAGGAAAGGGGTCAAGACTAGAATGCGGGAGTTATCGGGCCATCAGTCTGCTGAGCTCGGTGGGGAAACTGTATGCAAGAACACTGATTGAAAGAGTTCGAAAAGTAACTGAGACGAATGTATGGGATGTGCAAGGTGCCTTTCAGAGTGGTAGAGGGTGTGTGGACCAGATCTTCTCTCTGCGAATGGTGACAGAGAAGCTCCTGGAGAAACACCAGAAGCTTTTCTGCGCGTTTGTTGATCTAGAAAAGGCTTATGATAGAGTAGATCGTGAGAAAATGTGGCAAGTACCTACTATCAATGTGTGGGGTGGGTAGTCGGCTAATTCGCGCTATTGCGTCCCTATATACAGGAAGTTCCGCGTGTGTTAGAGTGAACAATAACCTGTCGGAATGGTTCACACTGACAAAAGGAGTAAAACAAGGGTGCGTGATGTCGCCATGGCTTTTTAACCTATACATTGATCATTGTATTCGTCCATTGAAAGAAATGAATGTAGGTGTTGATATGAATGGGATGAATGTAAGAGCGTTAATGTTTGCCGATGATTTGGTATTGATGGCTGAAAGTGAAAGTGATCTACAGCGAATGATGACGTGTGTGTATGAAAATTGTGCGATTAATGGATTGAGAATGAATGCAAAAAAGACAAAAATCATGGTGTTTGAAAGAGGAAGTGAGAGAACAGTATGCCAGATAATGATTGACAACGAAGTGTTAGAGCAAGTTGACGAATGTGTGTACTTAGGTAGTTTGTTTTTTTTGCCATAGCTGCAATACATCATATATGTAAACTTATCTATATAATAAGTATACTATGTGATATACCATTGTGCTCTGAACTAAAGTCTAGTTTGAGAGATCTACAGGAGTCTGATATATAAAAATGTTAATAAACAATAAGGTGACACTGGCACTTGTCTTATTTTTATTCCCTAAATTTTAAATCCGAGCTATAAAAGTTCAATATCTTCAGTAATTTGCGCAAGGTTCCCATACGGGGGCCCCGGCGGTTGTTCTATTTCTCTGTCGTAAAAACAGTTAATTTATTTCTGTGTTAATATAAATATTCTCATAGAATCATTTACTTCATCATTAATTTCTAACTACCTGTGCAGGTACATTGAAAACTTGAATCAAAATTTGGACGAGATGTGAAATGATCGCATTGCCGTGATGTCGATAATTTAGTCATTATTTTCCATATAGGTATACCCACCTATTTTGTTTTATGAGAATTTTTATGCCTGCGGAAGTCTTAGAAGAGTTTTATTTATTATTATTTGTTCACGGCTCGAGTCTTTTACATGTAGAAGATTTACATACATAATTTATATAAGGTAAGTATATGTATAATGGATTAAGACACAGCAAGTTATATTAAAAGTCACCAAAAAAGTAAAAAAATAACAATGAAATTGTCTCAGCAATAATAATTATTGATATTAAGAAAAAACATACTGAGCATGTAAACTGCGCTTTATAAATCTTGTGCATAACGATGTGTCTATGGTTTATAAGCAAAGATTTTGGTTTTAGGCGCTGAGCACTACCCGCTCGGTATACCGAAAAAACAAAGTAACGAGTAGATAATAACGGATATATGCCAAATTTGACATCACTACCACACAATCTGGCAAGCGGCAACCCTGCTTCTGTGTCTGTGAGTGTGATTAGGTTGTTTTTACTTTTTATAAGACATACTTTGACATGCTGTGAAATAATCATGGAATCGTTAAATGAAATAAGCATTTATTTAGAAACAAAAGCCAGAATAGATTTAAAAGACATTGCTTTAGAATACATCAGGGGTAAGTCAACAAAGCTGACAGAATTTGCATGATAAAACTAATTTTCGATGTTTAGATGACTTTATTTTTTGAACTTTGTATCAGAGGGACATCAGAGCTAAATGTCTATCTATTTGTACCCTCTCGCCGTGTCCCAAGTGGGGTAGGCGGAGAAAGCGAAACGCCGGATTGATCTATCCTTGCGCTTCTTCTACATTCACAAAATTTCTTACACATGGAAGTCGATTTGGAACTCATTGAGTTGGTAAGCCCCAGTGCCAAATGTTGTTTTCTATGGAGGAAAATTGTTGCTACAATAATATTGTGGATTTTTTGGCGAAATATATTTTTAAAAAAAAATGTATTTCAGCCTATTTGCATTTATTTAAAATTTATTTTAGCCTGTTTGCATGTAATTTTTTTTTTCTTTTTTAGGCCAACGAGTGTGACTTGTTTTTGTGGTTCAGCCAGCACTTTTACAATTTTTAACAAAATGTATCAGCCTACCATTATTATTAAGTCCATTCAAATTGATTTTATTGTAAATTAAATTGTTTGTAATTATTTCAAAATGCAGAAATAAAATCTAACTCGAATATAAACTTTAGGAAATTTGTATTGGAAGTAGATTTTATTTTTGCCGGTTTTATTAATTTTTTGCTGATTTTCTTAAGTTTTTTTTTTTTTTTTTTTTCCTCCATCCAAAGACCTTGCCCACCTCGACTTCTAAAGTTTATAATGGAATTAATTTTATTTTCACCGTTTTTTATTTTATTTTAGTGCTTGGTAAACCACAAAAACAGCAAAAAAGAAAAAAATAATGGGATTTTTTTTCGGGAATTGAGTATTGCCGGTGTGGAAAAACTTGGTGCCCAGAAATAATGGGCTACAGTGGAGCGTGGAACCTCTCATAACGAGTTATTCGCATAGTGCGCAAAAAAAAAGTGAAAAAGTTGCTCCTATAACGAGCGATATTTCGCATAACGAGCTACATAAAGGGTAGGTAAGTCCCTTCTTCATGACATTCACCTGTGACCTTGTGAGCCGGGACTTCCGCCCGAGTACATCAGTCTGTGTTAGCGCCGCTAGCGCCATGGTTTCGCATGTGATCACATATTCTTCCAAAATTTGTATTGATATTATTAGTATTTTTTTTTTATGTGCAATGTATTATAAACCGTTCAAAATTGTCAAAAAACACAAGAAAACAGCCAGAAGAGAATAAAAATAACTGTTGAAAAGAAACGTAAAATCATTGAAAAGCGAGAACAAGGTGTGAGTGTGGCATATCTAGCGCGCATATACGCGCACATACTATCGGTCAACATCAACTATCTGCACTATTCTCAAGAACAAAGATAAAGTAAAGAAGATGGATGCTTCGAAGGGAGTGTCAAGAGTGTCTATGAAACTTTTACGGTTAGTTTTTTAGTTAAAAATGGTTAATTATTTGTCATAAATTCATATTTTTATTTAGGTACGTTTTTTTCCTAATCTTAATTGTATTTCAAGTTGCAACACTCTTTTATAAGTAATTTTATTTGAATAAACTTTAATAATAATAAAAATCATTAAGTTCTCCAAGAATACTTATTCTTTCGGCATGGAACGCATTATTGTAATTTACATTGATTTCTATAGAAAAAAATGTTTCGCATAACGAGTAAGAGTCTGGAACGAATTAAACTCGTTATGAGAGGTTCCACTGTACTTGCAGTCGTGGGGGGTTTCAATAAAAATGATCGAATTAAGTAAATTTGAGGTCGGAAAACACAAATATACCTATCAGTTAAATTTTTTTAAATATCTAAATTATGGAGAATTTCCAAAAAAAAAACAAAATTTTCTAAGTTTGGCAAAACACTCTAAATGGCTTTTGACAGCTGATGACGTCACGGAGTCCCACGTGTGTATGAGATTATAATCTGTGGTGCGAAATTTATTATGATTCACCGGACTCCGTGACGTCATAGTGCCGCCATATCGTTTTTTAACACTCCGAGAAAATCCAATTTTTAAAAGCTAATATCTAAGAAAATAGTGCAAGAATATATGAGTCGTATAGTAACAAACATTAACAATCTCCATTGTAGGTAGTTTTATAGGAATCGAAATAAATGTTTTATTTTAAAATGTTCAACAGAATTGTTGAGATATATTATTTTATCGAAACATACCGACATATATTTTGATAATTATTTTTAAAAATATTAAATAATAGACCATTAAAGGATGACGTCACAGAAAAATCATTGAGGGGCATCAGGCATCCCAACACAACAGACGATTACGGTGTAATATTAGGTGGAACGCCTAAAGAATACCTAATAATCAAAAAAACTGTCAGTGTCGATTTTGTTATTATTTTGTCGTCTGACTTTCTTTTTTTTCTCTTGTGGCATAACATCTTACAAGGATAATTTGCGCAATCTGACTGTTTGCCCCCCAAGCAAAAGCAAATCCATAGACAAGACCACGTGACCTTTAATGGTCTATTAAGCATTTATAACGAAATAACATTTGGAGATTGCTGACTTTGTTACTGAGTTTCGGACATTGTTGTTAATGATTCTTACACCGTGTGAGATTGTTGATTATGATACTCAAGTGTTTGATTCACGTGTGCAGTGAGTGACAAGGATGAATGACAAGATAGGACGACAGTGGCGGCTATTTTCCAATATTATCATTTTTGTTGAATATGGAATAAGTACAATGAATATATATTTTCATTACTAATTTTGTTTAATATATAGACATTTATTGACATGCATTATTACAAAATATAATTTTTAAATGATATTAAAAAAATATTTAAATGTAATAAAAATAATTAAAAAGTTGTAATAGAATGTCTTAATTTTATATTGGCACAGAGAAGACAGCTTGCATGTTTTATATGCAGCTGGTCTGCTGGCTACCCGACTTGTGGGATATGCCGTGATGGTATAGTAGTAGTAGTAGTAGTATATAATAATAATAAAAACCTATTTAAAATTATTGCATCTTGATAAAAATTTTCTTTTTTTGTATAAAAATGTCGATGAAAGTCAAACAAATCTTTCATTGTAAGTGATTAACATTTTAGTTACCCTTTTTGATGATTGGGATAGATTGGTAATTCTCGAGCGAAATATCTAAAATCAGGACAAAAAATTCTCTGATATTAAATGAGTAAGTACTAAAATATTTGAAATGTGTCGTATAAAAAAGTAATGTTCACAATATAATAAGGATAAATATATACGGCAAAAAATAAGACGGTGCCGTCACTGTATACAGTTTAAACTTACCTCTTTTCTTTGGCAATGTTCTGCTTCCAATTTGAGGGATTTCTCGTTCTTTTTCTTGCCATATTTTTGGTCACAGGTGTAGGATAACATTCCATATTTAAAATAAAAATGGTTTAATTAACGAAAAAATAAAAAAAAAACACTAAAAAACTTATAAAATCCTCTACATGACACGAGACGTACGACCGCCAAAATGTATTGAAGTACTTCAAGAACAGGAGCCCTCTATTGGTCAATTTGGATATTGTTGCTTTTGATACGAATATTTTGGAGATTGTTGTTTTTTGATACCAAGTGTAATTTTGTTTTTAACTATTTTATGTGAAAACGTTGTTTTTGTTACTGATTTAATAATTCAAATAACTCTATAGTCTTTGCTCTATATGACTCAATCAAAATCTCAATTTTGATTTTTTGTGGAGATTGTTGTGTTTGTTACTATACGACTCATATATATATATGTTATTGAATAGTTTTTCGCGACGAGGTATATATGTTTTAGAGTTATGTTTTGCGGTTACATCGAAAATGTCACACTCACATACATACACGCACCCTATTCCCCACACCACTCCATCTCCTTCCCCCACTTTACGCCGTAGCCAAAGGCTTGCTCACCGAAAACAAAACAGTAAACACTGACCCGTTATCCGTGACGGACGTGTCTACTGCAGAACCTGATGATGAAGTTCCAAGCACCTCCGAAAGCTTGTTCGAAAAACAAACTACGCGATGTAACCGCAAAACATAACTCTAAAACATATATAATATATATATATATATGGAGTTATGTTTTGCGTTTATATATATATATAAGATGAATGTTTTACTCTATTTCACTGCGTACAGTCTGGCAGAGACTTGGCTCTTGACTTTGCATACGGGACGAGACACGGCTTGTCACCAAAACATGCAGATTGGATTCGTCGAAAAGGTGTTGTGTTTCAACATTGTGATCATGATCTTTCATTAATGGAATGCATGTTACACATGCATTTCGAATGAAAATTAGATCATACAGTCTTTCATAATATGCGATACTCCTCGCATACTGGATTAAACGTTGTGTCGGCCATTCTGCGAGATGGTCCTGATGATACACATGATCACAATGTTGAAACACAACACCTTTTCGACGAAGCCAATTTGCATGTTTTGGTGACAAGCCGTGTCTCGTCCCGTATGCAAAGGCCAGAGCCAAGTCTCTGCCAGACTGTACGCAGTGAAATGGAGTAAAACATTCATCTTATATTATCTCCTGCGTAAAATTACATGATCTTTCATTAATGGAATGCATGTTGCACATGCATTTCGAATGAAAATTAGATCATACAGTCTTTCATATATATATATACGCAGTGAAATGGAGTAAAACCTTCACCTCATACTATCTCCTGCGTAAAATCAAGTGATCTTTCATTAATGGAATGCATGTTGCACATGCATTTCCGATGAAAATTTGATCACACAGTCATTCATAATATGCGATACTCCCCGCATACTGGATTTAATGTTGTGTCGGCCATTCTGCGAGATGGTCCTGAAGAAGCACATGTATACACAATGCAGAAACACAACACCTATTCTGCAAATCCAATCTGCATGTTCCGGTGACGGGCCGTGTCTCGTCCCTCATGCAAAGGCAAGAGCCAAGTCTCTGCCCGACTGTACGCAGTGAAATGGAGTAAAACCTTCACCTCATACTATCTCCTGCGTAAAATCAAGTGATCTTTCATTAATGGAATGCATGTTGCACATGCATTTCCGATGAAAATTTGATCACACAGTCATTCATAATATGCGATACTCCCCGCATACTGGATTTAATGTTGTGTCGGCCATTCTGCGAGATGGTCCTGAAGAAGCACATGTATACACAATGCAGAAACACAACACCTATTCTGCAAATCCAATCTGCATATTCCGGTGACGGGCCGTGTCTCGTCCCATATGCAAAGGCAAGAGCCAAGTCTCTGCCCGACTGTACGCAGTGAAATGGAGTAAAACCTTCACCTCATATATATATATATATATATATATATATATATGCGAATGCTTTGATTTTCGTATTAAACTGTCGCTTTTCAGCGATGAGTGCAGTCACCTGCTCTGAAAGGAGTATATGAGAGAAGCATAAGAGAGAAAAGGTGGAATTGGTGAACGTTACCATGGTGTAAAGCGCTTAAGCCAGCCAGAGCTGATTCGTTACCGTCGGGACACCTAATACTTTCTCTCTACTCTGCAAGTGATGCTTAGCTTCATGTTAAAATCATACCTATCGTGTTACATCTCACATATATATATATGCGAAGTTATTTTTTTCGTATAAACTGGAATTCTACGAAAGTGTTAATATGATGTATTACATACGATAGGTATGATTTTTAATCGCAATATATGCATCACCCGCAGGGCAGATATATATATATATATATATGAGGTGAAGGTTTTACTCCATTTCACTGCGTACAGTCGGGCACAGACTTGGCTCATGCCTTTGCATACGGAACGAGGCTCGGCCCGTCACCGGAATATGCAGTTTGGATTTGTCGAAGAGATGTTATGTTTCGACATAGGCGCATGTGTCTCGTCAGGACCATCTTACATAATGGCCGACACAACATCAAATCCAGTATGCGAGGAGCATCGCATATTATGAAAGACTGTATGATCTAATTTTCATCCGAAATTCATGTACAACATGCACCTCATGAATGAAAGATCATTTGATTTTATGCAGGAGATATTGAAGAAAGATTCACCACACACCCGGATACCTCAGGAGTCTTTAACTCCTACTTATCCGCACATTCAAATCAAAATTGTCCTCACGGGCGGGTCATTAGGGAGGCCTGAAGGGCCGGCCGGCCAAAACCGCCGTCGTGGGAATCTTTTATACTACTTCTCTCTTCAATGTCCCCTCTGGGCGGTAACAATGTTTATTGAGTTATAATAAGTAAAAAAAAAGAAAGAAAAATAAACAAAATGAAACAAAACGTGAAGCAAAATAAACAAAACATGATAATAAAATATATACACAAATTGGTAAGTACAGAAGACCGAGGTGAGGTGTCCAGAGACGTGCTGTTAGGCGTTTAAAGGGCGCGAGCCCGAGAGTCGCCAGCGCCAGCATGGTGTGGAAACATTAAACCCTCCCAAAAGGGACATCCCTACCAAACCTACTCTCCACCAAGGGAGACAGGACGACACAACAAAAAGACGAGTTCGCAACACCGCCACAATGGGCAAAACCAACCCTACGACACTCCCACGTCAGACGGGGGTGAACCCGGCTGACGCAGAAGCTCCCAACGAGATACCCAAACATCCACAAACCCCAAAAATGCCTTTAGGTTCCTTGGGCATTGCAAAACCTCCCCAAACCATATAGGTCTGGGAGTGTTCTCACTCATATCATCTAGCATTGCATCTCTAGCATCATTCATCACAGAGCACTCCCATAGGATATGCTCGGCATACTGCGCCCCCAACCCACAAACACACCACGGATTCTCCACAAGGCTAAGGTCATACAACTTGCCCTTTAGATCACCGTGGCCCGTCACAAGCTGGACGGCGTAGTGATTAAGGGAAAGGAAACGCCTCTTCATTCTCTCACATACGTCGGGAAGAAAACTGTAGACCAATCTAGCAGTTCTCCCCCGATCCCACCTATCTTGCCAGACCTCAAAAGTTCTCTTTCGGATCAAGCCGATTGCCCTACTGAGTCCTCTAGTCCCAGGCTCCGCATGAACGGATATTCCGAGATGCTCAACATTGCCGTCAGCCTTGAGCTTACGCCTGGCTACACCATCTAAGATTTCTTAATCAGCGGGCAACACACCAGCGATGACAGGAAGACCATCGCTAGCGGCCGTTCGATACGCACCAGTGACGGCGAGCAGGGGGAGTCTCTGTCCCCTCAAAACCGCCGCGGACACAGAACCAATCGCAAGACGGTGCGACCAAACACGGGCGCCATAGGTGACCTGGGCCACATACGTCGCCCGATAAATGGTACGCACAGTCCGCGCCCCGAGGCCCCACGTACCACGACTGAGTCTGCGTAGAGTGTGAAATAACACTCCCGCTTTTTCGGCAGTCGCTCTCACGTGCGAAAGAAAGGTGAAGCCCCTGTCAAGGACAACCCCCAGGTGTCCATCCGAAGCACCGGGTTCCTGCCCCTTCCCAGCACACCCTTCAACCACAGCGCGGAGGTCTTGCTCGGTGAGAAAACAAGCCTGTTCACCCTGCCCCACGTCAAGATGCGATCTATCGCGATGCTAAACTTGCTTTCGATTGCACTTCTCGTATATCCAGAGAGTAAGAGAAGTGCATCGTCGGCGTACGCAAATATGGTGCAACCAGGCGGCAACTCCATTCTCAAGAGGTCATCAAACAGGACATTCCAAAGGAATGGTCCAAGGACCGATCCCTGCGGGCAGCCCATGCTGACTTCCCTCTCAACTAAATGCCCAGCGTGATGGATTACCACTGACCTTTGGCTGAAGTAACTGCAGACAATGTCATACAGCCAGCAAGGACAACCCCGTATCTTAAGCTTGGCCAGGATAAGCGGCCACCACGCATTGTCAAATGCCCCAGCTATGTCCAAGAAGACACCCAGCACATTCTTTTCTCTCCGTTCATCCTTCCATTTCAGACATGCATCAATGGCATGCTCAGTAGAAAGACCCCGGCTGAAGCCAAACTGTTTTGGACTACCCTGCACCAGAGCCGACCGAAGCCGGTTCCTCACCAAGATCTCAAGAATCTTGCCGAAGGAAGGCAGCAGGGTAATCGGTCTGTACGCCTTGAGCTCCGACAGCGGCTTGTCATTGCCTTTGGGTATCACTCTGAGCAAACCTTTCTTCCATACTTTTGGAAAAACACCCTCTTTCATACAACGCTGGAAAAGCTGCAACATCTCCGCTGGACAACTCTTCCAGACGTTTTTGACAATTATACCATTCAGTCTGTCAATCCCTGGGGCCTTTTTTGGACCTAATGTTTTGATGATCTCATTCAGTTCGCTGTGAGTCACGACGCTTGCAGATAGTCTCACGAGCACCAGGACAGCGCACTAGAATACGCAACCCTGCATGGAATGCGCTGTCCGTGGACGTCGAGTCCAGCGGCACTAACCCATCCAAGAGGGCCCGTAGTGTGTCATCAATGCACACAGTTTCACTACCGCCAGCTACAATACTAGTAAGATAATGATCGGCGGACCTTTTGGTCTTAACAGCAGTGCGCATCACAGACCAAGGGTCGGCGTTTCCAGTTTCTGTGATCCACTCCTTCCAGGCCGAGGTCTTTGCATGCCTTAGGCCCTTTCGGCTGACTTAAATTGACATCGCAGAACCGTGAGTTCTGGTGTCCACCAATTGGTAGACTTCTTTCCCCCAGGCCTACATCTACCCAGCACTTCGGTCGCAACTTGAACAACCGCTGAGTTAAACTTTTCTCCAAGTGATTCGGCACTAGAGTGGAGCACGGATGTATGAAAAAAATTTTTTTTTTAATTTATAACTAATAATAGGGGGGATCGGTGCCTTATATAAATGTAAAAATAACTGTAATTTTTCGATTGATTTGGTCAACATCTTTTGCCTCCGCACAGACCTCAAAATTTTGAATTTAATGAAAAAAGTTTAGTTAAGTTATGGTCTAATATTGAGCTAAATATAATAGTAAATGAATAAATGATACATAATATAATATAATTCAGATATTTATCAATACTGTGTTATCAAAATATTAACAATTTTTTTTATAATATATTAAAAAAAAAAGTAATCAATTTGCTCGAAAATCCCTTTTTGTTTCAAATTTAGGCATCTTTTTTACTAATCGCCTGATGATGGAGACGAGAGTCTCCGAATACTAGTACGCGAAGTTAATAAAGTCATTTGGAAGTTAACTACATATTGTGTTTTTTTCAATTATCTTGAAATGGACTTCCAACAAGTACCTTCGGTCAACAACATTAATGTTTTAGGCATCAGGTTTCGTGATTCCAATTTTGCTTTTATTGCACCTAATCGTGATTTTTTTGTGCATTGAGAAGTGGCAGCTTCTGTCGTTATTTTAACCGCCCTACCTGCAGGTAAATTTCCAAGAAGTGGGCAAAAAATAATCACCTATTTTTCATCAATCCGTACTACGTCGTATACAGTAAGTAGGTAAGTACCTATAAGTCGTTAACAAGACCAAACACGTGTTGTCAAGGGCAAACAGACTAATAAAGAAGTAGGTACGTAACAGGTAGATACAAGATACTGCGCGAGTCCCGCTCGGGTTGTAGTTTTGTAAACGAATTATTTTTTGTATGAACGAGCGTGACTCGTTCTATCGCGCTACGGTGCGTTTTGTAGGCCCGAGGCACGCTCGTTCATGTAGGTAGGGTGGTTAACAGCCCGTTCAACAGCTTGAGTATGGCACGGAAGCCTTAAAAACAACAGTTCACCCTCACCACCTGATTCAATAATGTACTGAATTTCTCGGTCAGACAAATGCTTAATAATCGGGGGTTCAGTTACCATTTCCTGCCAATTTATTAAATCAATATATGTTGAAGCATTGAAATTTACAGATGGCACTTCAAACAATCTCGGTGTTGATGGTTGAGGCATACTGCGTGCCTTTAATATACGCCGGGCTGCCAGTTCTCTAATGTGTTTCCTGTCATCAGTTATCATTGCAAGAAGAATACTCTCGGGATGTGCAAAATAGCTATTGCGTTGAATGACAGGATCGATAACCTTTTTTAGATCTTCTGGTAGATACCTGGAGGCCATAACTATGTTAAAAAGATGCCGCGTGCCATCTTTGCATGATGGTTTATTTTTAATGTAGAACCAAGATGGTGCGTACACTTTTACAACAAATGTAGCCAAAGTTGTCAAATTTTTTGATGGTGTCTCTGTTGTTACATATAAACGTAGTATTCGATTAGCACATGTGATCCAACGGGCATGTGACATTTTACCTGGAGATTTATGGGCTAGATCTTCTGGGAAATCACCTGAAATGACCGCTGAGACAATCTTGTGCAAGTACTGTTGATCTGTACTCAAATCTTGGCTCATGTCTGGGAGCAATCCTTCAATACACTGGAATTTTTTAACAGGCAATTGTTCACAGGTTTCCAGTGCCTTCCCCAATGGTCCAGTGTAAGACTTTGGCCCTGAAGTACGTCCATCAAGATGATGAAACAAATGCCTTAAAGGAAGTTCGTTCATGTGGAGTAAACAAATAATCCACTGGAGTGGTTTTTGCAACCTTTTTTCAAGCAGTCTTATAACACTGCCATACTTGCCTGTATTCACATTGGTACCATCACAACCGATTGCCATAAGATAATGCTGGGGTATTCCTTCGTGTGATAGGAACCCTGTTATCGCTGTTTCTATTCCTTTCGCCGAACCAAAGTTAGGTACTACGTACCCCATGTAAATAGATCCCGGCTCATGAACTAGTGAAATTTGCTCTTCAACTGTCATAGACCTGTAGTATTTACCACCTTTTTTCATAATCTTCAACGTTTTGTCTTTTCTCCCATCAAAGTATAAAGCAGAAAGTTCTGGAACTATGACCTCCTTCATTAATTTTTGTCTAGTTTTAGTTCTCTCTCTTCGTACTTTATGTCTGTCAATCACCTCGATATTAGACTTAATGTCGAACAAAACTGACGATGCAATTGCTGCTGCTGCTCTATCTGATACTCCATACCTGTCGCAGGTCTTCGATAACGTAGGTAATACGACGCATGATGACTTCTTTTTCTTCTTGGAAAAGTCTTCATTTATGGTGTTTGTGAAATTATCTGAGTCACTAAGCCTTTCGGACGCTGACGATGCCGAAGAATAACTAACTTCTAAAACAGGTGACGAAGTATTTAAGACTGTAGTTGGGCGGTTCTCTCGTTCATGTTTCCTCTTTAGGGTCTTTTCCAACTTCTTCGTAACGGTTACGTCGATTCTGCCTATTATCATACTCCGAGAGGTTCTTTGATCAATTAAAAATGTTTGTTCTTGTTTAGGAACCTTTTTATCCTTTGGGCAGATACATTTAGCGAATTCTTTACACTTGCATGATGCAATATCAAAAAGTAACATACTGCCTTGCCGAAAACTTTTTAATTTTTCCGAGGAGAGTCTCTTGATAGACTTGAGTAGGTTTTTGCATTTTAAGTGATATGCTTTTAACATCTGTACAACCCTTGTTCGTATTACTATCGGAATAGATGCAGATTGCCAAATATTTTCAATTCTGGATGTCACTATATCTGCTATTACTGAAAATGTGGGCTCTTTAGCAGTTTCCAATTGTAATTTTAGTTGATATCTCGTCCATTCATAGTATTTCATGACATCTTCATAAGTAGGTAGAACGTTCTCTTTTATATCACAGACGTCACCAAAAAGAGGACATTTAAACGCGCTTCGAGTTCTCTGCATGTTTGTACGAAACAAAACTGTGATTATTTATTAAATAAGCGAGCGAGAGTACAACCGTGTAACGCGAGCGACAAACAATATCGCACTGACGAGTGGCGAGTAACGACACGAATGAAGTGTTGCTTGCTGTTCCCTTCCGCGCACCCTCACTCCCCTTAATTTATGTTACCAACATAATATCTTGCATTCTTTTCATATTTTTTTAAAAATTAACTATAGTTACAAAATTTTGTGAAGTAAAATAGGTATGTGTATTGAAATTTCATACATTTCCATGGCATCGAAATGGAGCCTGAAAACCAACTTTTTCAATAATTCAAAGACGTTGCGGAGGCTATTACTGTAAACCAAATCAAATAATATTTTGCATACATTAGTTTAAGTCTAAAAGGCACCAACTTTTCACTATTAGATCACTATCAGACGAGAAAAAAAAATTCGCTCCAGCCTATTCGGCACCTTCATACTTCCACAAAGCAAAATCTCTCATTTCAACTTTCAAAGCAAAACCAAAGAGTTCCCAATCAGCATTCAAGCAACGAAAGCTCCAGAGACCGTATGGATCAATCTCGAGCGAGCCACCGACCGACCAAGTGATGAGCCGATGGTCGCTCGAAACGTCACCAACGTGAACCCTCCAATTAGAGAGCTCCGTATACAGATCATTGCTGCAGAGCGTAAGATCAATCCAGCTCTCACCCATAGGCCCGGCAAACGTGGCAGGTTGTCCCGCAACATTGAGAATGCATAGTCCCATCGAAGATATAAAATCCGCGACGGAGGCACCACTCCCAGAGCGGTCGGTGCCAGGTCTGTCGTACCATAAAGGAGAGCGTGCATTAAAGTCACCGGCCACAATGACCGGCCTACCTCTCAGAGCTTCCAGCGCTCGTCTCAGACCCTGAAGGTGGCGGCCTACACTATCCGAGAATTTGAAGTAAACAGATATAAGGAATATTTCACGTCCTCCAATCCGGACACACACACAGCAACGAAACTCATCAGAGAGTCCGCCCAAAAGCAACGGCTGTACCTTGCTGGTATCAATAAGGAAATCCGCCATGTGCTCAACTTGTTCCGGACGGATAACCACCGCCGGAGCCTTTGATGTAGTTGCCCGAGTAACAACTCGGGCTACCCTCTCAGCGTATGTCTCTTTAGGCGTGGTCGATATTACCGCCTGCGCCTGGTAAAGGCTTGACTGGTTGCAGATTAGGTTAGATTATGTCTGATGTTATTTTATCCTATAGCAGTGTTTCCTAAACTATGGGTAGCGACCCAACGGTGGGTCGCGAGCGAATATTGAGCGGACCCTGATCATTAAGTAGTTCCATGACTCGCTACTAGAGAATCTGAGCATTACCAATATTTATGACCTCTTTTCTCTAAGACAGATAAAAGGTGGGTCCCAAGATTGGAAATTTTTATTAGATGGGTCGTAGCCCAGTCAATTTTGGGAACCACTGTCCTATAACATTATGTACAAAAAATGAAAATATTTTGTGCTCATAAAATGTACCAAATTCAGAGGGTCTGTCATTTCCCACATGAAATATTTAATAGCATAAATATTAATAACCAAATTCATAAATCCTATTTGACCACTATGTATTTTTGTAAATATTTACCATTTTATCTTAAAGTATGATAATGGCTTTTATTAATTTTTTTTCTTTTGTGCAATATTGTCTTTGGGTTTCAGGATTATCCGGGAACAGGGAAGGTACACTTCTCATTTCAAAATGTGAGATAATAATTAGAAGACTTATGTCTTTAACACAGGATGAGTCTGAGTTGGTTAGGAAGGAAGCCCTCTTATCCCTTATCAATGTGTCTGCAGAAGAAGAGGGTGCAGAGTGCATAGTAAATCAGGAAGTAGAACTCTTTAATTCTAATAAAGAAACCACTTTCGTAAAACATTTGCTGGATATTATTCTAAATACACAAACTAAGGTAACCACTTATTCAGACCATTAAAATATCATTTTCACTCTGTAACATATTGAAAATATTTTGAAGCTGTAATGGTCGCTATAGAATATGATGTATTTTCAGTAATAACAATAAAAAGGTGTATGTTTATTATAGAACAGTGATCCTGCGTGCATGCTGCTATGCAACCTCGTAAGGTCATCAGATAATTTATCTAAGTGTATTATTCAAATAACTCCTATGTTATCCCGTTTGTTGGATGCATTCACCAATGTACATTATAATGCTGTTGGTTGCCATCTAAATTATTTAGGTATGTTACTACT
Source organism: Athripsodes cinereus (assembly GCA_947579605.1). Taxonomy (NCBI): domain Eukaryota; kingdom Metazoa; phylum Arthropoda; class Insecta; order Trichoptera; family Leptoceridae; genus Athripsodes; species Athripsodes cinereus. The sequence goes on along the minus strand of OX388312.1, from coordinate 13,082,626 downwards.
AAATTTAATATTTTTTTAACTTCTCATTTATTTATTTATTCATTCTTTACTGTACAAATTCAAATTAACTACAAGCAATACACAGATGAGATCTTATATTTCCAATAAGTTATAACTCTTTCTGTAGTTTAAAATATTAAACAAAAACTTCAAAATGTATTGACATCATCAAGCAAATTTCACAAAATAGTTTTTATTAAAATATCCCTTGTCTTTTTTTCATAATTAATAAGTTATGTAAAGTCTTAGGTAGCTTCCAAGTGACTCATTATTAAAAAATGATTCATATGACATAGCAGCGTACCTTCCATGCATGCAATGCATGCCCTAAAATAAGTAAAGAATCTTAAAATTTATATATGGGAGAGTAAGGTAAAAAAAGTTCTCGGCCTGATACAGAGATGCTACTCCAATCAGCAAAAAATTATGTTCCCGTCTGGGTGAATGTGTCAGTAGTTCATATGTCAAATTTCAACTTGTTCTCTTAAGTAGTTTTTCACACGAATTTTCGCAGTGGACGTCTTGCTTTTTTTACATTAAAATTAATAAACTTGAGTATCGTGCGGTCATAAAGTTTAGTTTTAGATGGATTAACCCCTATGAAAATTCATCCAAAGTTGACAAAAGTTTATGGCGACTCTGCTTCTTAAATGTCAACCATTAAAAAATGGGCAGCTGAATTTAAAGGTGGTCGCACATCCCTTGAAGATGACCCATGTGAAAGATGGCCAAAAACCACAGCCACACCGGAAACCATTGAAAAAGTGCATAATACCGTGTTGGACGACAGGTGACTGAAGGTGAATGAGATAGCTGAAGCTGTAGGGATATCGAAAAAAAGGATCGGAAACATTTCGCTCAAAGACTTAGGGATGAAAAAACTCTGCGCAAAAAAAGAATGCTAATCAAAAACAAATTCGCAAACGATTTTCGCAGCAATCTTTGGACCGATACAATAGGGATCCGACCAATAGATGAGACATGGGTCCACCACTACACTTTAGAAACGAACCAGCAGTCCAAGCAGGGGTGGAAGCTGGTGGTTCAGCGCCAAAGAAAGCGAAGTTGATTGCATCTGCTGGAAAGGTCATGGCCGGCGTGTTTTGGGATGGGAAAGGGATCTTGATAGTTGATTACCTTGCAAGGGCAGAACAACTACAAGCAAATATTACTCCAACCTTTTTTACCAATCTGATGGGCGAAATTCGCGTAAAGAGGCCTAATTTGAAGAAACAAAAATCATCTTTCACTAAGACAAAGCACCTGTACACAAGAGTGTGTTGGCGATGGGAAAACTGCAAGATTTGGGGTACAACTTGCTCGTCAATCCCACTATTCTCCTGATTTAGTACCCTCAGACTTCTCTGTTCCCTAACTTGTTTCTGGAAAGCTATTTGTATCTTGTCATATGAGTTTCATAAAAAAATTGATACTTGTGTCGCCATCTTTTGAAATCCGGTGAAGCACTGGCTGGAATGTCCAAAACAAGAGTAGTTCCCGTTTCTCTCACCGCTTGCCTCTAGTTTCCGTCGTTGCCGTCAGTCTTACCGCGGTTCTCCTTCCAAGTAGGGAACCCGGTAGCTCAATTCCCGTTTCTCTTCATTTTTTAATTAACTGTGAGTGTCACATAGCTAATAATTCTGTGTAAAAATGTGAAACGTTTTGTGTTTAAATATATAAAAAGAATTATGTGTTCTTCAATAAACTATTTGTGCCTCTAACCTGATGTTTTCACTTACCACTTACAAACATTCTCATATAATATTACCCAACGAAACCCCTGAGTAAGTTTCTGGAATCTGCTGACATGAGCTGGGAGGAATCAGGTTACAATCTGTTGTATTAATTGTTATCATATATGTAAGAAAGTACCTAGGCACTTCGCTTAGTAGTTAAGATTATGTTTATTTTGAATTTATTCCATTGGATTGTTTTGTTTTAAAATAGAGAATAAAAGTCACTTGAAAACTGGAATCTCATGTTTTAATACACAACAGTATCCAATGAAGAAGTTGAAAGGGCTGTAGATGAATATTTTCAGAACCTTCCAGACTTTCACTTCCTGGAAGGAGTACTGATGTTGGAGAAACGCTGGATCAAGCATGTTGAGGTCAAGGGAGATTATGCAGTTTAATTTTAATTTTAGAAAGCTGCAGTCTTTCATTGTCAGGCCGAGAACTTTTCACCTTACCCTCGTATATTGTCGCTCGGCATTCAATACTGCGAATTCAACAATTTAGGTGAAATAGTTTTTTTTAAGATATTGGTACAGAATGTTAAAATATGCGATTGTGTATACAAAACATTCCCCAAATATTGTCCAAACTGTTAGAATGCTGTATGGAACAAAACCACGAATATGGATTCGGTGCTAACGTAACTTTTATTCAGTTTATTCGACCTCCTGTAAAATTTTGTATTTGTTACATTTGCGGTATTGAGCGCCGTATTATAGTAGTATAGAAATAAATTTGAATTTGCCATACCATCAGTGCAGATAATGAGTGGGCGAATGGTGAGTATCCGGCGCCTAAATTCGGACCCCCCCCAGCTAAGGGAACATGACCCATACAGAAAAACCCATCAGAGAAGGCAACGGGAAACCACTCTGATTACCTTTTCCCGTAATATGTAAAATTTGTTAAAAACTTTATCCTAATCTCTGATAGAATAGTCCTGCTTCAACTACACTGTCATACATCATACAAGTGTATGCACCAACAGCAGATGTAAGATACAACAGTGATGTGGAGGCCTTGTTTGAGTCACTAACCAATACTCTCAATGGTTTGAAGAGAGGTGAAATAAATTTTGTCATTAGAGACCTAAATGCCAAAGTTGGTAACGGCCGTCGTTCTAATATTGTTGGTGAACATGGATTGGGGGTGAGTAACCAAAGAGGTGAAAGATTGTACGAGTTCTGTCAGGAAAGAAGTATGGTTGCGACGAACACCTGGTTGAAACTTACAAAGAAACAGGTTACATATATACCTGGAGGTCACCACAAGATGGACTTATGATGTTGTAAGAAACTAAATGGATAATATTTTGGTGGATCAACGATATAGAAATTGTGTAAAAAGGGTTACTACATATCCTGGTGCCGATATCAGTTCTGACCATGACCATTGGTAGCCGACGTTCAGCTGAGCTTGAAACAAACAAAAAAACCTTTAGAAACCATCAGTCCGAATAGACACATTCAAAATTCAAAGTGATGTAACCAGAAATACAATTTCGCAAGCATTCAACAATCAACAACTCCATCAGAACCCACCTGTAAAAATACAAACACCGTGGGATGAATTTAAAACAGTAATCAGCGAAAACTAAGGCACATCTGAAAACTGATGGATATAAAAAGAAAAAGAATTGGATTACGGATCATATCTTGGGCTTGATGGATGAGAGCCGTAAATGCAAGAATAATGAGACACGTTACAAACGATTGCAGAGGATAAGAAATGAAATAAAAAAGGCTAAGGAGGAGTGGATGAGGTCACAGTGTGATGAACTAGAAATGTACAGCCGTAGTCACAACGCATTTAAGCTAGGTACACAAGAAACTCAAAGAAATGATAGGCACTTGAAGAAAGAGTACTCCATCTTGTTTGGTTGACAATTCTAATAAACTCATTTTGGATGAAAAATATATTTTGCAAACATAGGAAAACTATATCTATGATATATTTTAAAACAATAGACCTAATACTGATGTTTCTACTTATCTATACGGACCACCAATAATAAAATGAAACCACTCTTCTGCAATGAATTATTAGCCTATTTGGATTTAATGTGAAATGTGTATTTTTTTGTTCTGTTTTTATTATATTTTATGTTTGTAAAAGGCATTAGCCGTTTATTTAATAAGTAAATGATAGCATAAATTTGAAACTCCGCCAAAGAATGTACTATGTGTGGTCTGTTTTATTGTATGGATGTGAAACATGGACCTTAAAGATTAACTCAATGAACAGACTGAAAACATTTGAAATGTGGCTCCATCGCAGAATGCTCAGAATTCCCTGGACAGACATGGTAACCAATACCGAAGTCCTGAGGCGAGCTAGAGTTGACAGGGAGCTGTTCTCAACTGTCAAGGTTTGGAAGGTTTGACATCTGGGTCATGTACTGCGTGGGGAAAAATACCACCTTCTCCAACTGATATTGAAGGGGAAAATTGAGGGACGCCGAGGACCTGATGGGAGACAGATGTCCTGACTGCGAAACATAAGGGAGTGGATCAACATCAGAAGTGTGGTGGAGCTGTTCCGAGCGTCGCAGGACAGGGCTAGATTCGCCGAGGTGATCACAAACGTTGGGCGTACCCGACAGGGCACTTAAACATTCTATACTATACATATTTACATTCTATACATATTTACATTTATGAGAGACATGGTGGTGAAGACACACAATAGCTTTAACATATATATACAATGTCATCATCATCATCTCACCCTTGGGAGTACAGCACGGAAACTTGCCTCTTCCCTTCAGAGCTGTTTAAAAATTTACAATTAATTTTGATACATGTTGATGAAATTTTGATAGTTAACTTGCAACTAATAATAACAATACTCAGAGGCTACCCATACACCTCTGGGGCATAATGGTTTGAGTACTTGACTTGTAACACTGAGGTTCTGGGCTCGATTCCTAGTAGATGCAATTTGCTTGACAAAGTCGCTATAGGATTGATATGAAAATAGCATGAGAGGAATAAGTGAAATTTGTGAACATTGCCATGGTATAGAGCTTTTAAGCCAGTCTGAGCCGATTCATAAATATCGGACATCTAATACTCTCTCTCTCTCTCTCTCTATCCTGCAAGTGATGCATATCTTCAAATTAAACCTATATACCCAGAGTATAATATGAACATCAAATCATGGCCTTTCGTTCTTGGAATGCATGTTGGTTTTCCGCATACATTTTGGATAAAAATTTGATCATAAGTCATTCATAATATTGGATGATCCTCACATACAGGATTTGATGTTGTGTCAACCATTATGAACCAAGTCTCCACCTGACTATACGCAGTGAAATGGAATAAAACTTTCACTTCATATATTTATAAATATTAAGAAACTACTTATCTTTCCAGCTATCAAAAAATATATTAAGTGTAATTAATGTTTTTTAGGTCCATTATTAAGCAATCTGAGTGCAGATGAAACAGTAAGAAATTGGTTATGTGAGCATACGGACAGTAGTGGATCCGTAGCAATTGTGAGAATTGCTAGTTTCTGTCATTACAAAGATTCTGTTGTGCGAAGAGGAGGAGCAGCTGGAACCTTGCGTAACGTCTGCTTTGATGTTACTAGGCATAAGTGGCTTTTAGAGTCAGAGGTATATATATATTTCTATATATTATTGATTGTCGATGTTATTGTTACAATTAACCATTATACCTTACCTTACCTTAGAGAAGACAATGTCACCTTATTCGGTAGTGCCCTGGATGGGACTTGAACCCGCACATATCTACACACTCACTGCGTGTCCCACATAGGTTAGGTAGAAAGAACGGAACTATCCTTACATATATCTTAGACTTTTGGCCAGTGTTATAGGTACTAACTTATTCCGGGCTATATGGCCGTGGTCTGGTGTGTGTGTGTGTATTTATGTTGGATGATTTATTTGCGCCTTTGAATGGAGCATCCATCTTGAGGGAATTCTACCGATCTTTCCCCTGCAGCTGTGATAGACATCTTCAAGGAAGAGGGGTTGGTGTAAAGCACTAGCTGACTCGCACCACAACCAAAGATGAGACAATGGGGCAAAAGGCGGAGTCTTCCAATCAGTTATTGTCTCGTGGGAGGTTCAAGTTTTAAATGCTCCAGGCATTATGTGAGAGTTTTTGGTCCACTAGACTTCTCTCAATTCTCAAACTCAATTGAAACACAATCATACCCTACAACCTTATCGTACTTGCCTTTTTATAATGCATTCGTAGTTTCAGTCATATAAATCCCATCATTATATATAGTGGGTTACAATCCATTGGATTGGTCTGCAACGAGTTTGGATTTTCTCTTCTATTCCTCCCTATTTTCAGCTAGTCTCTTTAGTTCTACGTATGTGCCAGAGTTTGTGTCCTTCAGTTAGTCCATAAAGGTGTCTCTTGGTCGGCCTCTGCCATTTCTGCCTTCGACCTTGCTCTCCGCGATGGTGATGAGCAGGCCTGGTGTCTGATGTTGTGGCCAATCCAGTTAGCTCGTTGTTGACTGATTCTTTTAAGGAGTTGCCTTCTTTCACCTACCCTGATTAACACCTCTTCATCATGTGTCTGTAGCATCTTCTTAACACGCATTCATCAGTGTATAACGCCTAACCATTGTTTTAGTACAAATATTATAATGCATAATTAATAATATTCGGTGTTCCTCGCATATAGGATTCAATGTTATATTGGCCATTATGTGAAACTGTCCTGACCAAATACAAGCACCAATGTTGAACACATTTTTTCAAACTGCATATTCTGGCAACAGTGAGAGAGTGTAGAGTGGGAGTATGGAACATAAGGGAACGTGAGGGAAAAGGAGAGAGTGTAGAGTGGGAGTATGGAACATAAGGGGAGGAATGGATGGAAAGATGAATGAACTGATGGATGTAATGAATGGAAAAAATCTAGATATTGTGTGTTTAAGTGAAACTAAAAAGAAAGGTAATGGATTATGTAAGCGCGATGGTTTGATAGAAATTTGGTCTGGAGTACCTGAAGAACAGCATGCGTGTCAAGGTGTAGGAGTGATTCTTGCAAGGAGAATAGCAGAATGTATGAATGGATACGAGTGTGTAAGCCCAAGACTCATTTGGGTTCGTCTCAAAGTAGGGTTAACTAGACTTCTCCTAATTGCAGGCTATGGCCCTGGAAACGATGCTAGAGAAGAAGAGAAGGATGAGTTTTGGGATAGTGTGAAAAAGATAGCAGAAACTAAAAATGATAATGAAAGGATTTTACTGGCTGGAGATTTTAATGGATGAGTTGGAGTGAGAAGAAGAGACTATGAAAGCGTGTTAGGTGATCACGGTGATGCAAGAGTGAATGATAACGGAAGAAGACTGCTTGAGGTATGCATGGAATGGGATCTATTTGTGTCCAATACGTTTTTTGGGCACAAAGATATCCATTTGTTTACTTGGGAGAGAGGGTGTGAGAGATCTTTAATCGATTATGTATGTGTTGACTCAAATCTTCGGAAAGCCACCATTGATACGCGCGTGTATAGGGGCGCGGGGCTGGAAACAGACCATTTTCTTGTGGTTTCAAGAATATGCTTGTTCTCTGGCTGGCGGTCAAAAACACATAAAGTTGAAAAAGCTAAGAGGATAAAAGTCGAAAAGTTGAACGAGAAGGAGTGCAGGGAAAAGTATGAAAGAGAAACGAGAATGAAATTTGATGCAAATGAAGGCAATGGACTGAGTGTAGATGAGAGATGGAGTGTGATGAAACAAGTGCTAGTGGACTGTGCAAAAGATATCTGTGGAGAAACTGTGCAAAAGATATCTGTGGAGAAACTGTGATTGGATGGAAAAAAGGTGATGCATGGTGGGATGATGAGGTTAAAGACGCAGTTAGGAAGAAGAAGAATGCATGGATGGATGTGTTAGCTTCACGTTATCTAGATCAAGAAAAAATCAAGAAAAAATTGAGAGTGCTAGAGAAATGTACAAGGGATGTAAGAAAGTAGTTAAGGTACTGATAAAGGAAAAAAAGAAATTATTGGATGAGGAAGAGTGTAAGAAATTGTCGGAAAGTGTGAAAGAAAACATGAAAATGTTTTGGAAAGAAGTTAAGTGTAAAAGAAGCAACAATGAGATGAATAGTATGAATGCGATTAGAAATAAAGAGGGATGTATGTTGATGAATGGTGTTGACGTTGTGAATAGATGGAAAGAATATTTTGAGGAGCTGTTTGAAAGTGGAGGCAAATATCCAAGCCAGAAAAGTGAAAGGGAAAATGTGAATGAAACAAGGGATGAAGAAATAACTATGGATGAGGTTAAGAATGCATTGAAGAAAGTGAAGAATGGCAAAGCGGTTGAGTATGATATGATCTCTACGGAATTCATCAGTCTGAGTGGGCTGAGGACTCTCGAATGGTGTCATGCACTCTTTAACCAGTGTTGGAGGGAATGTTGCACGCCAGAAGACTGGAGAAAAGCTGTGATATGCCCTCTATACAAAGGAAAGGGGTCAAGACTAGAATGCGGAAGTTATCGGGCCATAAGTCTGCTGAGCTCGGTGGGGAAACTGTAAAAGTGACTGAGACGAATGTATGGGATGTGCAAGGTGCCTTTCAGAGTGGTAGAGGGTGTGTGGACCAGATCTTCTCCCTGCGAATGGTGACAGAGAAGCTCCTGGAGAAACACTAGAAGCTTTTCTGCGCGTTTGTTGATCTAGAAAAGGCTTATGATAGAGTAGATTGTGAGAAAATGTGGCAAGTATTATCTTCGTGCCATTGCGTCGCTATATACAGGAAGTACTGCGTGTGTTAGAGTGAACAATAACCTGTCGGAATGGTTCACACTGACAAAAGGAGTAAAACAAGGGTGCGTGATGTCGCCATGGCTTTTTAACCTGTACATTGATCATTGTATTCGACCATTGAAAGAAACGAATGTAGGTGTTGATATGAATGGGATGAATGTAAGAGCGTTAATGTTTGCCGATGATTTGGTATTGATGGCTGAAAGTGAAAGTGATCTACAGCGAATGATGACGTGTGTGTATGAAAATTGTGCGATTAATGGATTGAGAATGAATGCAAAAAAGACCAAAATCATGGTGTTTGAAAGAGGAAGTGAGAGAACAGTATGCCAGGTAATGATTGACAATGAAGTGTTAGAGCAAGTTGACGAATGTGTGCACTTAGGTAGTTTGTTCACGAGAGATGGGAAGTGTGAAAGCGATATTGAAAGGAGAAAAGTTACTGGCAATAAGGTAAATGGTGCAATCCGACCAATAATTGCAAATAGAAACATATCCACCACAGCTAAAAGGTTGGTGCACTCTGCTATCTTAGTGCCAACACTTATGTATGCAAGTGAAACGTGGACATGGTTAAAGAAGGATGAAAGTGGCACAAATGCAGTTGAAATGAGATCACTGAGAAGGATGTGTGGTAAAAGTCTGAGAGATTGTGTGCGTAACAGTGAGATACGAAAGGAATGTGGAATGAAAGTTAGTGTAATAACAAGGATGAATGTAAATAAGTTAAGATGGTTTGGGCACGTGGAAAGAATGAATGAGGACAGAATGAATAAGAAGATATATTTATCTGAGAGAAATGGTGCTCGGAGACGTGGACGTCCGAGGATTAAATGGCAAGATCATTTAAATCAAATCCTACAGGACGGTCACGTGTTGAGCACGTTGAACAGGAGAGCATGCATGAGGAATTGTATGACAGTGACGGAAGCGAAAGATGTGTGCAAGGATAGAAGGAAGTGGCGCTCGATCCTTTCTGCCTACCCCGCGAGGGAAGCGGCATGATGGTATGTATGCATATTCTGGCAACAGGCCGAGTCGTCTCGTACCATATACAAAGACATGAGCCAAGTCTCTACATGACTGTACGCAGGGAAAGTAAACTTTCACCTCATGTATATATCCACCTTGTACTCTTGAAGAGTTATTTTCATACTCAAATGCACTACACAAAACATGAAATATAAACTTTGTATATGATTAGTTGTATTATTTGGTATAGATATGTAGGTATGTACACCTATAGCTATAACTAATAGTGAATGTCACATTTGCAGGTAGATGTACTTCCATATCTGTTACTGCCACTGGCTGGTGGTGAGGAATACTGTGATGAAGAGATGGACTGTTTGCCCCCCTCACTACAATACCTGCCTCCTGACACACAGAGAGAAGTGGATCCCGACATACGGTACACCGCACAACATGATCTTGTCTCTGTTTTCATCACATTCATGTCTCACTCTCTGTACATTTTATCCTCTCCACTGTTTGTTATTTATATAACAAACACAATGGATAAACAACATAAAGTTAATAAGGACATCATCCAAAATATTAATAAGGCCTGTTATGTTAGATACGTTTACATTAAATGGGATACTACCACCTATAACATCTATTGTATTTGCATTTCAATTGAGACATTCAATATGAGTGGAATGACTCATCACTGAATTCTAGATGCTAATTGTCTTATGTGTGAGGTTTTACAGGACACTCAAAAACTTACAGAAAATAGTGTCACAAGGATATACTTTTTTGTAAATGTTTTGAAATTGTAAATAATATCCGACGTCCGACCACCAATTTGATGTTTTTCTTTTTTACCAGAGATGGCGGGAAGATAGGGAGTGGGTAAGGAGGGGAGAGACGGGAAAAGGAATGGAAGACAGTGTTACCATAACGATATTTTCTTTGTTCGAAAGAAAACAGGTGCATACCGCAAAACTCTTTTCTTCTTTTTTGATATAAAATTATCAAACAATAACCTATTAATTAAATAAAAATAAACCACATCAGCTCCAAAGCAAATATGAAAAGGATTGTTTTATAATAAATTAGAAGGTATTATAATTCCTTGATTTAAAACAAAAGATTCATGTACTTAACAATATGTAATATCCATATACAGGTATTATATAAGATTACAATTAACTGCTAGATCATGGGTGGCCAACCTTTTCAGCAGCCGGGCCAAAATTTAGAAATGAGATTTCCTACCGGGCCACAATAATAAATATAATCCATATATGGAACATTTAATAATTTTACTTCATCTTAAAATTTCTATCCCCCCCACCCATCGCAAAATTTCAAAAAGGTATATGAATTGGTTTTGTCTTGGTTTTATATTGGCACGAAGAGGACAGTTTGCATGTTCCTTACATGCAGCTGATCTGCTGGCTACCCCACTTGTGGGATATGCCGTGATGGTATAGGTATAGATAGATAGATATATGAATTTTTCTCTAAGAATATTTTCTCCATTTACAAAAAAGTTACGGGTACTTGTGAACCGACTATTTAAAAAGTGTGCATATGCTTCGCAGGCCACAAGTAGGTACCCCGAAGGGCCGCATGTGGCCCGCGGGTTGGCCACCCTTGTGCTAGATAATCGTCATATGTTTTGAAAAAACAATAGTTGGGATTCATAGTATTATTTGTTACCAATACCCGCCACACAAAAGATGAAGTATATCGGTTATAGGTTGAAGTTATTCCCATACTAAACTCTTAATAGAATTTGCTCTCACATTAGCTAGAAAAACCAAAATCTATCGTGCTAGTTTATTGCAGCCAAATCAGAGGCCACCATTTCAACTCTACTGATGGGTTTTGCTTATATGCCTCCTGGACAATGATTTTCAAAAACGAATCTCTGAGGAACCCTTTGCTTTCATCAACATCCACTCATCTTCCAACTAACCGGTTATGTAATGATCTTTTCCATTTATTATTTTATGTTTCAGCATTCTTCTGCTGGAATCCTTAAATAGATTGTGTGCCAAGAAACCTGCAAGAGAATATCTGAGAAGAAATGGAGTTTACTATATATTGAGGGAACTGCATAAGTGGGAGGAAGATAGAAAAGCTCTATTGGCATGTGAAAATGTTGTGGACATACTTATACGGTTGGTATCGTTTCAATGGGTTTTATTTTGACACAAAATAAGGAATTGCTTAAAAAATTATTTGAATCAACAAATGTATTTATTAATACTGTTGTTGAAACCTGAAATTCAGTGGATGAATTTGTTTTTAGGAAAGAAGAAGAAATGGGAACAGAGGACTTAACAAGAATTGAAGTGCCTCACAAATATGTAAAGCAGTTTCAGCTAGAAGATGATGACTTTATAAAAGGAAACTAATGAAACTATTTATATATATATATATATATATGAGATGAATGTTTTACTCCATTTCACTGCGTACAGTCGGGCAGAGACTTGGCTCTTGCCTTTGCATACGGGACGAGACACGGCCCGTCACCAGAATATGCAGATTGGATTCGTCGAAAAGGTGTTGTGTTTCAACATTGTGATCATGTATATCATCAGGACCATCTCGCAGAATGGCCGACACAACGTTTAATCCAGTATGCGAGGAGTAACATATATATATATATATATCAAAATATTCCATAAACAAATAAAAAGTGTTATGTTACTTCATAATATTATGAGTGAAAAAATTTAAGCTACGCTCATGTATAACTTTTCAAAGAAATACTACAGTTGCAACCATGACTGATGTGGTTTAAAAATGTCCAATGATGAACACTTGGGGGAGTTATCTTGGTTGATTCTTAATCTTTAAGGAAGTCTTCCTCTCACTCAGTCCTCCTGCGAGGATTCTTGAATGAAATATAAATGAACAAAAATGTCATTTTGTAATGTTTTGCAATTTTCTGATTTATTATTGATCATAATACTTAACAGAAAAACAAGAATAAAGCCAGAATTGCAGACAGCAGATTACCATACCCTCACACCATGTCCCAAGTGGGTATAGACAGAAAGAACAGAACGCCAAATAGATCTATCTTTACACACTTTCTTCGCTTCCTCCACATTCCTACAATACCTCATGCACACACGTCAGTTCCTCACTAAACACATGGGCGTCCTTGAGAACTTGATCCACATGGTTCTCAGATGCCTGCGCTCTTCACATCCTTTCTTTCAGACAAGTATATCCTCTTTGTCATTCTTACCTCGTTCATTTGTTGAACATGTCCAAACCGCCATAACTTATTCACATGCATTCTGTCCACAACACTCTTCTTGTGATTGCCCATTCTTCTAATATACTCTTATCACGCAGCGTTTTACCAACCACTTTTTTTCTCAGCGATCGCATCTCCACAGCATTTATTCCACTTTCGTCCTTCTTCAACCACGTCCATGTCTCGCTTGCATATGTAAGTGCATATGCACTAGCATTTTAGCCATGTTCGACACATTGCCATTGCTGACAAGTGCACCGTTTACTCTAGCACTGGCCACTTTCCTTCTTTCAATGTTTTATCGCATCTTCCATCCCTCGCAAATACACATACTCGCTTACTTGCTCCAAACATTCATTGCCAACTTTATCTCTCAAATTGTTTTTTCATTCTCTCTTTCAAACACTAAGACTTTCATCTTCATAACATTAATAATCAAGCTGGAGCTATCATACACACACATTACGATCTCTTGTAAATGCCTTTCACTGTCAGCCATTAACACCAAATCATCTGCGTATATCAATGTATTCACCCGAGATCCATTCAATTCGACACCAACAGCAGATAATTTTAGGTTATAGTCATTTTGATATAGGTGAGCAGATACACTCTCTTAAATAACGCTTTTATTCCTCTTATCCTGGATTATCATCCATCTCATAGTGGCAAATACAAAATAGATAAATAAATCACATAAATAATATATAATATTAATATGATAATATTTATTTTAAGTAATAATAATCAACCATATTACAATGATTGTTAAAACATGTTCTACTTTAAATACAATATATTACACACAAATATTATTACATATATTATGAATGTTTGTAATCCCTTATTCCAGCCAGGAAGAGCACAATGCGACAAGAAAGAATAATGTCTTTAGAAGGCACATAACATAACTCTTCAAATTGCAGCGTAAAACAAATATAATCATTTCTCTTGGTCAGCTCCTAGTGGGTTATAATACGAGTATATAATTATAATGCTATAGTCTGTCTGTTGTTTACCTACAATGAAATTAACGGCTGGTTCCATAAAAATGCTAGTAGTAACCATAGCACTTAATAGAATTTTTACATTATAGACTTCATAAAATTCAAAGAACTTAAGGCTGGTTCCATAAAAATTCATTTAAATTTTCGCAGAAAAAACTTGTAGTAATCACCATGTTAACTGGTAGAATTTTGACAGATCTTTTTACACGAAAACTAAGATACTTATTTTTTTTATAGAACCTACAGTAAATCGCACACATGGGTACCTGCAAATCATTTCAAGTTGTACATATAAACATGATATTGTCCCTCTTCTGACTAACAGTCGTATCTGCCTAAATGTAAATTGTTCAGGAGAGCGTTTTTCTGTGCATATTTTCATCTCTCCTAGTTATATGATATAGTGTAAATATATTACATTATTTTATTTGTACCTATTCTTATATATATCAGAATCATTTTTGTGATGAAATTTTGAGGAATTTGTAGATACGACAACACATTTTATTTAGAGTAATTCGTAATCAGAAAGCTGTTCCAGGATAACGGTAACAGTTACAGGTGTGATCTTCAGTGAGAACAGTTAGTCAGAAGAGGGACGATATGTGAGATAAAAACACAATACATGCATTTCACTAATTTCAAATATAATGCAATACTTAAAATATAGATATTTACAAACATACTAAATGGCAAATATACATACAACTCAAGTTACAAAATTACCATAAGGTTATCATTAAATAAAACATTTTATTTGAAATGCTACATGTCAATATATTACTGTGTGATGACGCTTTGTATATCTCATATTTAAGAGAAGGAGACTCTTTATCATGAGCAAAATATCCAAACGTATTGATCGGCCACGCTAATTAACAATTTCACAACAAAGTTGTTGAATTCGACAACATTATATTGAAAACAATTATCATTAAAATAAAAAACTAACATATATTTGAATTATTTAAAATTGATTATGCAAGAAATTTATATATGTTAGTCCAATGGATTGTCAGTGTAACTATGTATGTAATGTAGGTAGTACATAATAATACAACAAGCAAATTATGTACAGGTGAAATAAGTTATTCACTGTAATAATGTATAGGTATAGCATAAGTACTGCTGTACTTTATTCTACTGTATTGATTTATATCTTACTACAAAAACATCTTTCTCTAATATATAAAATATGTCACCCAAATACCATTGCCACTGAATACAACTACTATGGGTTGGTTGAAAAAGATTGCGCCTCTGCAATATACTCAACCTTTGTTTATTGATAATACCCTATTTGAATGCATTTTTCTATAAAATTGTGTGTATTGTGATCCATGTACAATAAAAAATGAATATATAAAAATATAATACTAGCAGACACCATTCCAGATGGTTGCAACAGTTATTACACGTGAATTACAACTGTAATGAGAAAAATTATACAAATATCCTGTAATAAATTGGGAACTCAAGAGTTTGTTTGAAATAATTTTATAACTGTTATTGACTGCTCAAAATGAACAAAGCTAGTAAGGAACTGGCCTATCATACATTCCGACACTAAATTCTCACTAACATATAGAGTTATAGACGGTATCACAATGTTTAATAAACACCTATGTATGTATGGTATTGAATCTCTGCAGTCAGTACAAAGTATGGATATAATAATAAATTAAATGGACTTGTGTGATGCACTCACTACACAACACAACACAACATATACATAATAAAAATAAAATGTTATCAAATGTGACTTAACAACACTACGTCTTACAAATATGTTTTGAGAAGAATATTAATCATAATCTCGTAACATGAAATCTACAAATTTCTTAAATTTCAAATTTATAATTATCAAAATTAACATACATCCAAGTGACATAGAATGTAACACCATACAAGCGCAAACACTGGATGTCATCATACATATTATGTAGTACAAATAAACAAAACTGGGAGGTCTCTATGGGTGCTGTGCTCTACGGGTGTGGGAGTCACTCACTATATTGTACCTCTGTCCACTCCATTCTCCACACACACACGCCATATCATAATTATTATTATCCATATAGATATACAATGGCTAGAATTACCCTACAAAACATTTGAAGTATTTGGTATGGTACACTATCCGCAATTAGAAATACATTCACTTTTACTTGACACCACTGCGCTGCTCACTACATTGTATTATATGTACACACCCTCTGGCCCTAACAATCATATATTACCATAACACAAACTATGCCTATAATACATATACATTACATACTATATATTTAATATTAATTTACATACCTTTGCAATTCATTTGTAATAATTATGTTCATAATCTGATTAAACAAACATAATATGAAAATATAAACCCTAGTGTACTTCAAGTAGGTATAATATGTTATTATATATGGAGCATAAGGACATACATGATGAATTCTATTCAGCTATAAATAAAATATTATACAGCAGCTGCCCTCTCATCTCATCTGTAGCGCACACAATCGTAATAAATAAATAACAATATCTATCGCTTACCTATATCAGTGAGCGTTATTGTAACACAGGCATCAGACCATGGCCCAACTGCTGTATCTTGTCATATAAAAAGTTTATTGCTTCAATTTCTCTCTATCTCTAATACAAGAAGCGACAATACCACACATATGTATCTATACAAATACATATATGTAACACAATAGGCATGGATCAATCTCAAAATATGCATCACTTGCAGAGTAGAGAGAGTTCAAACACATATGAATCAGCTTAGGCTCACTTATTTGCTTGACACCATAGCAATGTTCACCAATTCCACCGATATTTCCTATGTTTTACTCTTACCAATTCTTTCACAGTGGTTAACTGTACTCATTGCTGTGTAGTAACTTCATTCATTCAACTACATTATCTCAAATATGAAACTTTGATGAAAATTCTGTATCTTCACCAGGATATAGCATTATAAGTATTTTGTTTTTCTTATGATCAATCATTGTAGGGCATGAAATTGTGAAACTTATGTTATATTGGCTTAGTGCTTAACACCATCTCTTAAGCCAATTTTGTAAGTGTGCTCTCTCTCTCTCTCTCTCTTTCCATTAAATCATACCTATTGTAATCCATATTATATGTATATATTGATAGACAGAGAAGACAGAAATACCATTTAAATATAGGTATGAATCTAACCAAAATCTAGTAGATAGAAGGACACCCAACTCAACCCAACAACAGATTGTATGATGGAGATCAACAATCTATACTATGGACTGGCAGTGACACTATCATACCTATCATATATATGTATGTAATATTACATATGTATATGACACACAGACTTCTAACTCAAATCAATCTATTCTCTACAAATTGCTTTTTATTATTATACATACAATGACAATAAATATCATCCAAACACATGTAAATTTTCATTTCAATATGATGAGCTATAAAAAGGGTTATCAAGTGACGTCCTGGTACATTTGTTTGCATATATCTTACACAAAATAATAAGTTAAGAGTAAGTAGCAGTAGTATGCAAGAGTTAACTAAGTATGAAATCAGTCCAGTTGACACAGGATGCTTTAGTATGGCTAGACAAACACTTTCGCTAGGGCGTCTGCTCCGGCACTAGCAATATATGGTCTCGATGGATGGAACGCTACATCCAAAATACTCTCATCAAACTTTTTACGATGCGCTGTAATTTCTTGAACACATGTCTTATTATCCAGGTTCCACAAACGTATGGAGCAATCATGACTACCAGATAGAAGGAATAACCCATTGGGATCAACTGCCAGACTCGTAACTGCATCTAAATGTGCGACCATTGCATGCGCAAGTTGCCCACTATCATTATCCCAGAATCTTATATGTCTATCTTCATGGGCAGTCACCGTGATTGGATAAAGAGGGTGCGATACCACTCTTAGAGCTCCCCTTCCTTCACCTTCTAATCTCATGACAGGCTTGCCGGTTTCCAAATCAAATATTACAGTGTGCGCACTCTCAAACGAAGCCACAGCTCTCTTTCCATCCGCAGCAAAATCTACACAAGTGGGATTTCCATCAGCTTCTGAACGAAGTGTACATGTCAAAGGATTCTCATTACCTGGAGTCCAAAGTCTCACGGTGCCATCAGCTGATGCAGACAGCAAGCGCTGATGACTATGCGCTAAAGACCACACAGCATCCGTGTGACCAGACAATACGGGACCCATTACCTGAGGCTCATATGCATCATACGGGTCTATATTGGGTGATGGCATATTCCATGTACGTACACTTCCATCCACACCTCCGGACCAAAACTGTTGTCCTCCAGTACCCATAGCCAAACAGAGAACAGGCCCTTTATGAGCTCGGAATGTGTAAACTGGCTCCACATCCAAGCTGGCAGATTTTTTTGCTGGCACAGTTTTATATAAGTTCCATAATTTTAATGTATGATCTTCAGAGGCGGTAATTAGAATTGGTTCTACAGGATGGAAGGAAAGCGCTCGTACCTGAAAAAGTATGAATCGCAATTTAACAAAATCACCACTAGTGTAGGGTATAAAGTGACTAGGGTATAGTGTGCCCTGTCACTTGCACTATGGAGGATATTTTTGATGCATCTCCACCTGCTGTGCGTTTTGCGCAGTACTGGAGATCATTTTGATGGGTTTTTTTCTCTGGGTTTCGACACGATAAATAAATAAATAAAGTGACTCAGAGATATGGCTATCCAACAATTTGTAGTTACAATATATTATAATACAATCATTAATGATGGTAGATGGTAGGTCTTTGGAAATAGAAAATAGCAGGATTTTATCAATAAATATAAACTTGTTCGAAAAAATCAAGTTATTTTAGACTCGGAGATGGCAGAATCTACCTATAATGTACCGCGTAAATATGCGTTATTGTTGCGGCTATTGTCGAAAATTTGTTATGGAGTCGATCGCCAAGTGCGGTCGGTCTAGGGAGTCTGGTCTGCTGGCTACCCTACTTGTGGGATATACTGAGATGGTACAACAATAGATATTAGTGATGTAACAAATATCCGTATTCGTATTCGCAAAAAAATATGCGAATGTTTTGCGAATATTATTTCAGTAATAAAGTATCGGATATTCGGTAAAAGTACCAGATACTTACCTGGTACATTGTAGAAAAAGGTACTGCAAGAAAATATTCTTTAAGAAAACCGACGAGTTTTGAAATATTTTAAATTTCTACATCATTTTGAATATTCGGCGACAGGGGGGTAGAAATTTTAATGATTGAGCAATATTGTAGAAATCTAAGCAAGTAAATATTCGCATTCGCGAACGTCGGCAACAAATATTCGCATTCGCGAATATCTAAAATCACACATTCGTTACATCACTAGTAGATATATGCCTAGATAAAGAATGTTAGTATATATTTACCCCATCAAAGTGTGAGCGCAATGTATATTTAGCATTCCATGTTTTGCGGAAGGACACTTTGGCCAGATTGTATGGATCTGCCTCGTTAGTGATGGACAGTTGTGCCAATTCTCCCAAGGCCAGAGACTCCTCCTCACCCTCTCGTACCCCTGCTCCTTCCTTCCACAGTAATGACTTATTATTATTATCTCTAAGCCCCTCTTCTCCATCACGACTAAGAAGATTGAGTTCATTTAACACTTCCTCTGCTTCTTCATCCACCTCATCTAAAAACATTTTGATGATAAATGTTTGGAGCAAATAAGTGAGTATGTATGTATATTTGGAACGTTTAATTGTGAAGGACGGAAGATGTGATATGGAAATTGAAGGAAAATGAAAGGTGCACTTCAACCCATTGTTGTCAATAGCAATATGTCAAACTCTTCACCGGTCTTTGCCTTTTTAACCAAGTTTTTCTCACTTTCACCTGTAGGCCGTTAAAAAAAAAAACATGTCCATGGTTTGTTTCTTCTTCCCTTTCAGAATGTTCCATAAATGAGTTAGGCAAGTGTCATTAAATAGCTCATATTTCAAAGCAAAAAATTGCTCGCTCGACGGCTAGTGTCACAAAAAACTCGTAAGTTGGGGCACTCGTATGTCAGGGTGCCACTGTATCAAATACTTTTTCAAACTGGTGTTTAAATAAAAAATTCCAAACACCTATTTACTTTATCTTAAAATATTTTTACAAATAATCAAACAAGGCTTAAAGAGAGGGGTATTCAAGGTTTCCAGCACTCTTTAAATACGAGGCATGTTTTTTAAGTAAGTACCGTTTTGCGATTCCGCCGCTACGGCGGCGGAATCGCAAAATACGGTCGGCGTTCCGCGCATGCTCGCTGGTTACCTACATCTCTTGTCTACGCACTGACGCCATTACAGTCTGATTCTTCATTGTATACGTTGTTTAATGAGTGTTTAAGATGCCTCCGACAATCGTGAGTCCCGCCGATTGTGAAGTACGGGCTATTATACGATTTCTTAGTGCTAAAGGCGTAAAACCGATCGATATTCATCGTGAGATCTGTGAAGTTTACTGACAAAACATTATGAGTGATGGAATGGTAAGGAAATGGGTGAGAGCATTTAAAGATGGCCGCACAAATGTGCATGATGAAGAACGGAGTGGGCGCCCGTCCACATGTGGCTAATCGGACCAAAGATCTGATCAAATCTTTTAAATTGGAAACTCTAGATCATCCTCCATACAGCCCTGATCTGGCGCCCAGCGACTACCATTTGTTCCTGCACTTGAAGAAACACCTGGGTGGTCAGCGTCTTCAAGACGATAACGAAGTCAAAACAGTTGTGATACAGTGGTTAACAAGTCAGGCGGCAGAATTTTATGAGGAGGGTATTCAAAAACTGGTGCCACGTTATGACAAGTGCCTCAATATTCACGGAAATTATGTAGAAAAGTAGATTAAGGTACAGACTTTCATGTAAAAATAAAATTATTGCGATATCTTTGCACGTCTTTTTTTAATTCCAAAACGGTACTTACTTAAAAAACATGCCTCGTATTACATACAGCAAGTCATTGATGAATTGATAGGAGAAATGAAGAACTGGACAGGAGAAGGTATAGATAAATTGAAAAAAGGTTGACATGATCCGATATGCTGACGATATAACATTACTTGCAGACAATGAGGATAAGCTGAATGAAGCTTTAAGAAAAATGGAAAACATATTACTGTTAAAATACAACATGAAGATAAATAAAGACAAATTAAAATGTATGGAGATGCAGCGACTGTGAAAATTGCCAAAAATGGAGCAGGTATCAAGCAGGTAACGAGAATTAGTGTACTTGGGCAGCAGAATAAATCGGGATGGACACTCCAAATCTCAAAAAAAGAGCATCAGTCACAGCGCCAACTGCCTGGAACAGATTGCCTGCAGACCTAAGAGAAAATCAGTCTACCAACATATTTAGGACAAAGTTGAAAATGCCACCATTCTGAATAAGTCACAGCGCCCTTGAAATGGTCTCCAATCATTAAACAGCGCCATATAAGTATGAACAGGTTTTGGAAACTGTAGTCAGAGAGCAATTGATTGATTACATAGAGGAAAACGAAATACTAGCACCACAACAGTCGGGATTCAGATCCAATTTTTCGTGCGAAACGGCGGTAAACTTTGTTATAAACGAATGGAAAGAAAGTATTGACAAAGGTAATATAGTTATAGCAGTTTTCTTGGACCTCAAGAGAGCCTTTGAAACAATTGATAGGAAAAGATTAATTATGAAAATTGAAAAAATGGGAATCCGAGGTATTGAGTTAAACTGGATGAAGAGCTATATGAGCGAAAGAAAGCAGTTTACTGTGTTTAGAAACAGTCTATCTGATGAGATGCCAACAAATAGAGGTGTACCGCAAGGTTCAGTATTGGGACCGTTGTTATTTGTTCTGTACATGAATGACATTGTTGGATGTGTGGAAAATAGTCATATGAAACTTTTTGCTGATGATACTCTTGTTTTCTTAGAATGTAAGGACTTAGATGAGGGTATAATAAAAATGCAGAGGGATTTGACTTTGATTTCGAATTGGCTAAATTGTAATAGGTTAAAACTGAATGTTAGTAAAACTACTACTACTACTACTATACCATCACGGCATATCCCACAAATGGGGTAGCCAGCAGACCAGCTGCATGTAAGAAACATGCAAACTGTCCTCTCCGTGCCAATATAAAATCAAGACATTCAGGATGGGTTAGTATAGTAAAACATAGTAAAACAAAATTTATGATAATGGGAAACAGTAACAGAGATCACACAGGGTTAACTTTAGATGGGGAAAATTTGGAGAAAGTGGAAGAAATAAAATATTTGGGGGTATTATTGGATCGAAAGTTGTCATTTGCATCGAATTTAAATTGTGTCTTAAAAAAAGTAAATAAAAAAATTGGATTTATGTATAGAATAAGAAATTCTTTGGATAATGAATCGCGTAGGTTGGTGTATAATTCCATAGTTGTACCACATTTTAATTATTGTTCATTGGTCTTGTTTTTGTCGAACAGGACTGATTTAAATAAATTACAGATTGCATAGAACAGGGCCATGAGAACTATTTTGGGATGTAATAGGTATGCTAGAATTAATGATATGTTGTCAAGATTAAAATTTTTAAATATTAGAAGGATGTTATGCTTGAATGTTTTTGTCCTAATTTATAAGATTAAAAATAAAATGGTGCCACGATACCTGTTGAATAGTGTTAGATATAATTTTGAAATATATGAATACCCCACGAGAGGGCGTGACTTGTTCAGAATAAAGGTGCCGAGACGTGCGAGTACAGAGAGAAGTCTCTTCTACAGAGGCTTCAGACTCTTCAACGATTTGCCGTCACATATAAGATCTGCGCCGAATGTACCGACCTTTCGTGGTGGGTGCATAAAATTTTTGTTAGAAAAAAATAATTTTGATGATTGGGTATCGTGACACCCTGTATGAATGTAATGTATGAATGTTGGGAATGGAAGGCGACTGAGCGAGTGTATTGTTGTAAGTTTAGTAAGTAAGTTAGACTAAAATTTATGTTTGTCATTATTTTTAAGGTATAATTATAACTTTATAAAATTAAATAAATAAATAAATATATAAATTATTCAATAGTTATTAATATTATGTGTGTACATCTCAAATATGGAGTAGGTACTCTCATGGAAACATTGCCTTTCAAATAAACCATATTGACATATTGAAAGGACCCTCCACACACCCGGATATCTTAGAGGAGTCAGACTCCTATTTATCCGCACTTGCAAACAAAAAAATTTGTCCTTACGGGCGAGCCATATGGGCAGCCTGAATGGCCGGCCGGCCAAATCCGCTTTGTGGGAATCTTTTAAACTACTGTAAAACTTTCAATATCCCCTTAAGGTAAAGAAACACCAATATTTATATTTTTTATTAAAATAATACAAGGATCCGCACAGCGAACGCTGCACACAACGAACTTCCTGTTCGTTCATTTCACGATTCATACAACGAACTTCGCTTCACACAACGAAGTCGCCCGAGCTTCCACGATCGCTGCCGATGTATTGCATACTCCCGCGCAGGCACTGCAGGCAGTCGTTAGTCACTGCGCTTAACTTACGCACGTATCGGCGGCTATCGGAAGGTGCTTGTGCCTTCGTGGACCCAGGAAGAAGCACTAGTTGATGACACAGAAGTGGTGAAGGACATCATCACAGTGGCCCAAAAGTTGGAATTAGAGGAAGAGGATGTAGAGGAGCTTATTGAGGAACACGAAGAAGAGCTGACAACTGAAGAGCTCCAAGCACTTCTGGTCCAGCAACAGGACAATGCTCAAAGGGAAGCGTCATCTGATAACGAGGAGCAACAATCAACCAATCCCAACTGCTGACATCAAGAACATCCTGGTCAAATGGAAAGCAGTTCAGGAGTTTACCAATGCCCACTATCCGGATTCAGCTGAAGCAAACAGGATCAACAATCTTTACTCCGATACTCTTGTCCGTTATTTCCGGCAGATGTTGGAGAAAAGAGAAAAACAAACGACTTTGGACAGGTTTTTCATGAAACCATCGGCCAAAAAGCAGAAAATGGATGAAGATGTGCAAGATTCGGTAGACTCTACTTAGTCTGTCTTAAAATTAAAAAAATTATGTTTTTGTTAGATGTATCTAAATAAAAATAATAACAAAAAATTTTTTCTTTTTTTTTTATGTCATCTCAGCATATTTTATGCTACAGAACGAATTATTTTTTTTAACATGTATTGTTATGGGAAAACACGTTTCACATAATGAACTTTTCGCATAACAAACTTGCTCCTGGAACGAATTAAGTTTGTTGTGTGAGGCACCACTGTACGTATTTAGTATTTGTATTTTAAATACTTTTATTTCAAATATGTCACATCCCTGGTGGCATGAGGGTATAGTATAGTTTAGTATGTTATTATGAAAACATCCATTATTACTATTTATTATATTATACCTACATCACGATTTTCCAATTGTATGTCAGCGGGCACATTCGCACTGATTTGTGTTCGCTCAACTAAATATTCAAATAATTAAAACAAATTGAATTTATTTAACATGAAAAGTATAAATGTGTAAAAAAAGAGCCTTCATAATCAAATAAAATATTCTTGTACAAAACCAAGGGAACCGTGAAATATATCAAATTTCTATATTTAATCAAAAATTTGGCGACGGGTGGTAGAAACTATGCTTAAATTATGAAAACTGAGAATAAAAAAATAATGGATTACACTTTTGGAAAATATTCTTTAACGAATCTGAAAAAATGGTGAAACATAATATATTCCTACACCAAATGGAAAATCTGGCGAAAAGGGGGTAGGAGTTTGTGTGTATCACTTGTGCCCACCATTATTTTCTACTTTTGATATAAACAATGCGTTCACACTTTATTAAGTAACATGGGTCCCAAATGTTGGTACAAGCTGCTTCTGTGTCTGCGAGAGGAGGTGAATGGAGAGAGTTTTAAAAGAGGGCTGAAGACGCACCTTTTTGCTGAGAGTTTCGGGTGATAGATACGATATACGGCGCTCTTGAGGTCATGTTATGAGTAAACGGCACTTTACCAATTGTCCATATATATATATATATATATATGAACAAGGAAACTGGAATCAGAGTCTATGGGCCTTGCACCGAATACTAATTTAACTTAAATATAGGTCAATTTGTTTTTATATTGACAAAACCAATAAAATATCTCAATTGTAGAACCATGTTTACACAAAAGTGTGAAAAAGGCATTCCAACACTTACAAATTGGCTCTAGTGATCTCTTTTGGTGACCATGGACAATATTTTCTAATTCCACCATTCTGATTTAATTTTGACATCTGTGCATTGTGCCCAAACCCAGTAAAACAAATAATTTTAAACATAATTTATGTAATGTTTTTCTTATCATATTTTTAATTTGTTTAGGTGTATATGGTGTATCTTTTACAGTGTTAATTATAAGATATACAGACCATGAAGATCATGGTATAAACAATTTTTTAGACATGGACAATGACTGATTAAATACCTGAATGCATTATATGGGTATTTGAGTGTTTGGTGTCCATTTCATCCACATCATCCATGTCCATTTCCTGACCAGTGAGAAAGTCAAAGTTAGCTAATACAGCAGCTTCTCCATCCAGTAACAGTGGCTCTTTATTGTTACCTGTCACCCCTCCCCCAGCTCCAACGCAACCTTTCTTCACAGAACTAGGCGGTCGCCGAACTGAAATTGCATAACTCTCATCTCAATACATATATGACTACAAGCTACAATGCAATAGATAACATGTTTTTTATCCCACCACACATTAGTTACACCTTTACAATTTGCCTAGTATTTATTTTGTAAAACACTAAATATTTTACTAACATAGCTGAAAGGAATGGTGTAGGAAAGTGCAGACGTCCAAGGATTAAATGGCAAGACCAAATAAAAAAGCAGGATTTCTTTTGATACAATCTAAATACCATCTGTATCATATCAATCGATAGAACAATACAGACAATACACACAATCATCATTATCATCCAATACAATCAAACATTATACAAGAAAAGAAGTACTCAATGCAATGTCCCATTTATAAGTGTTCAAATATTAAATTAAATTATTTTTTATCAAAGCCCATTCGGTTGTCATAAATGTCATACATATTAAAATAATAATCTATCTATCTATCTATACCATCACGGCATATCCCACAAGTGGGGTAGCCAGCAGACCAGCTGCATATAAAATATGCAAGCTGTTTTCTCCGTGCCAATATAAAATCAAGACATTCAGGATGGGTGGCAAACCTCATCGCTGAATTTAAGATGTAAAATGTCTTATTTTTTCAAACACCTGCCTTTTACAGGACACTCGAAAACTTATGGAGAAGAGTGGGAGACCAATTCTTTACCGGGTTCTCCACGGGATATAAAATAATAATAATAATGAAAATAGAATACACAGAAATGAATATAAACGAAAATATAATAAATATTTATGATAATAGTAATGATTCAAAGAACTTTGTAACTTCATTTTTCATCCTCACAGAACAATCGCTTTGCGAGATTAATTAAAATCATCAAATGATAATATATACATATATATACATACACACACACCTGATTAAAATGAGCAAGAGAAATCACATATCTTTAAATCGAAAATAAAAAAACAAAAACAGAAATACTACAAACATCCACCTACCATTATAAATTGGAAAAGATGTAAATAAATTGACATAATTTGTACATATGGAGCAAAAAGACCAAGAATGAACACCAAATAAAATATTTTTGCCTGCTGAGAGCCAGGTAGTTTGACCACGAGGAAAAAAAATTAGTTCGGCTTCATGATGAGGAAGCAAAATCAGCTTGCTTTTATGAAAAATTAGTAAGATAAGGATGTATATATATATATTTCACATTCTTTGCTTAGTTCGCCAAGAAAGAGATACTATGATACAATAAAAATACATCCAGAATTTTAAGTAAACCATATAATTTTATACTATTTGTCTATTACTATTACTATACCTACAGAATATTCACTCATATAAAGTAATGATTTTCCTCGTGTCAATAGAGTATAAAAAATCATCCCAACAAAACTTGTCAACAAGTGGTCTGTTGTTTTATTTTGGTCATTTTAATCTTTCTACCCTTAATATTTAGGCACACAATAATATTTTTTCCTCTACCATAGTACATTTTCTTCACTTCCACCCTGACATTCCTCTTGGGAATTCAGAGGGTACATCTACAAAAAATATATGCTAACTACTTCAAATATGAGCATGTGCAATTTCAGCCTGTGGATTTTTAAATAATTTGGAATATTTAATTACAAATTAGCCTACCAATGACCAAAGTTATTTTATACTTCATTTATGGATGTGTGTAGAGATCAGTATTATTATTTCGAGGAAGCTATAATACCATATATATAATATATACATTACCTTGTGTATCTTGATTCCGCTTTTCTATTTCATTTCCATTAATATTTGTGTTAATATTTTCATCTTGCTCTGCATTATTATTCATTCCTAGTAAAGCACGAACTCTGTTGGAGCGAACATCTAATATTGTGTCTGCATATCCAATTTCCTAAAACAATAATTTTATTTTCAGTCAAAATAATCATATTGCTATCCCACTATATTGTAGTGTGGTTCCTCACTGACTATAAGAGTCCCGCAACTGAACATTTTGCAATGGGATGGGTGGGAGGAGAAAACTAAAATCATTGAGATTTCACAATCACACTTAGAGATTGAAATATTCTATTTTTTATAATTTATTAAACAAAATGTCATACATCCTGTGTCTAAAAAAGGCTGTTTGCCTGCAGTTACAGCTTTTACAAAAACTATTTTAAACCACTAATAATATTTTATTACACAATAATAAATTTCTGTAAATGTATTTATTACATACATATATGTTTTTTTAACACAGTGAAAAAATTGCCATCTACACTTCTCAGCATTATACAACCAGATAAGTCTCCATATGATCAGTCATGGACACACAAAAACGTAACAGTTGAGAAAAATTCACTTATCCAGATACACAGGATATCAAAGGATTAGGCTCAAAATGCGGCTTCAAAATACCAACATGGGCCTAAAATATCTGTGTTCAAAAACTTTTTAACAATATTACAAGTATTTATTATAATAGATTTTTGAATTCTACGTATAAATTTCATGGTAAATCTTTTTATTATAAATGATTTATTAAAGGTTTCAGAGTTACCCCTGTAGCTGACATGACTAAAGGTAGGTATTATTATATAAACAGAGACGCTCTGAATGGAGGAGGCTGGTTTCTGCCCTATGCTCCCGAGAGGAGCGTTGAGGGCGATGAAGAATGAAGAGAAGAAATTCAATGTTATAAAACGGTGTGTTGTGCATGTTTTTCTTTATGATATTCTTGAAAAAGGTTTCTAAAAGTTAATGCAATACTTGGACGCTTGATATAAAGTCAGTCAGTTCTACTTGGATGTATATTTATCGTAGTTTTGTTCCACAAACCGAATTTCATAGGGGCAAATATCGTAAACTGATAAGACTCCATTTTATAAATATTATGCTAATTTAAAGAAATGACCTAAGTCTTGTTTGAAAACACAGACTAGAGGGTTACTCCCGGGAATTCCCGGGAAAACCCTCTAATTTTTATTTCCCGTTTCCCGGGAAAAAAACGAAATCCTTTCCCGGGAAAAAATACAAATTATTAGTCATGCAGATTGCCATACCGATACCGAAATCTTTGTTTAGTTAACTGTAATAGTCGTGATAAACTTGTAGAAGCTGACGAATATTTTGATATGAAAATATGAAAAATAATATTAATTACCAATATAAGTGTTATACTTTAAAAAAAAACTTAATTATAGCTTCAATGTATTCGTTTGAAAGAAGCATAATTATTCTAAATATAATTTGAAATCGGAGGTGTGTTTGGCCGACAATTTATAAGAATCCTACAATTTTTCATGTTTTTTTTTTACATATTTCGAAAAGTTAGATAGTTCTTAAAAATATTAGTGCAGCCAACTGTCATTTTTTTTGTTTTATTCATGGATATTACCCGATATAAAAAATCTTTTTTTGTCGAAATTTCTCATTTTTTAAAGTCAAAAATCTTTAAAAAGCTTTGCCAAAATCCATAACATTTTTTTGCTTGATAGGATGATCAAAAATTAAAAGTTTATATATTTTGTAAACAATTTTTTTTTTTGATATAACATAGAGTACCTAAATAAATCTCGTCAGTCAGCTATTTAGTTTTTTTTAAGCAAATTACTTATATTGGTAACAAAAATTTGATTTTTTTTTATCAAATCAAAATGTTTGCAAGGGTCAACAAGTTATGAGAGTTTTTATACCAAATTTGTTGAAAATTGAATATTTATAAATATAATAATGAATTTCCCGGGATTCCCGGGAAATTCATTTTAAAATTTCCCGTTTCCCGGGAACAAAAATAATCCGGGAAAAGATACCCTCTAACACAGACATATGCAATATAATTTTTTGGAAATGTTTAACCCAGTATTCAATTTGGTCCGCAACTTGTAAATATTTACAATTTCTTAAAATGGCTACAATTATTTCTGTAGTAGAGATTTCATGTTTTATTTAGTATAACATTTAAATCTAGAAAGGGATATAAAAATGTTATATTACAATAAAAAAAGTCTGTTGTTGAACATTCGCAAGCTGGGGACAAATCTGAATGTGCGTATAAAACTCAACATTGTATCAGGTTGGCTTGGACAAGCACGTGCTCGTGACTTTAGTACATAAATTCAACGCTGGGAGCACCGATACATCGTAAGCACAAGTCTGAAAAAAAATTGGAGTTGTCACTCTATTCTCACTTCTCTGTCTAATAAGTTATTTCATAGGTAGACAGAGCTCGATGGGACAAACAATTTGGTAAATCTCATTTAAAAAATTGACAGGTTTTATGAAACTAACAATGTATATAATTAATGATGGATTGATCAGGCGTGTGTGCGTGTGTGTATACATACATATATATATACATGCTCCTCCAACTTAACCACACATACAAGTACTACACTAATACATGACAAATACAACTTCTTAACCACTACCTCCACACAGATGACCGGCCACAAGGCGCAGTGAAAGAATAAAAAACAAAATCAGTTGGTTTGAAAATAACATACATAGACATTTCACACAGATCGAGCTAGTCCCAAACTACATAAGATATGAATCTTGTATTATGGGTACTAATGCGACGATACACACATATACAATGCACTAAACACATACATATACATGTAACACCCAGACCCAGGACAATTTGAAAAAGGTCATTTCTCAATCTGCCCTTGAACTTTCAACAAATGACAGCCCTCGTGCAGTTGAAAGCTCACCACTGCAAAATCAATAGATATGTATAGATAAGAATATATTACTCAACAAACACCTCATCCGCACAATCAAGTCTGTGCAAACTCCCTTTTGTATGGAACAGGAAAGGTGTCCTGATGCTTACCAATTGACTTACGCTGGTTTAAGTGCACTTTACCCATGGTACGTTCACTGGCAGTGTACTTTTTTGCTGGGCAGTTATTTTAATGCTGGCATTTAATTGAATGGCTAGCCGTTTCATTGAATCACAATGATGCAACAAATTTCCCATGTTTTCCCGGATCAAAGATAGCCCGAGTGTTGATGGCACGGTGACGCTAGGATCATTTACGATGGTTTAAAGCACAAAAGACACATGTCCACTATTTAGGTAAAATGAGTTAATATATGTACAAGATCGGTTGCAACGTCGTCTATGTCCTGATTACATAATTACCAATAATTCTTATATGATTATCGAAATATTTAACAAAAACCAGTTGCCAAACATTTTTAAATTATCATTTTTTTGTGCACAGATGTAACATGTCACATTAGATATTTGAGAATGTATTAATATTGACATAATTGATTCCTAAAAAGCACATGACCACCAAGGACATCTTCTGAATTAATTTAAAATTAGTTGATTAATTTTGAATCTCAAACTTTCAAACTCTGTTTTCTCTAAACTGTCAAATGTGGACATGTGTCTTCTGTGCTTTAAACCATTGAAATGTTACATTTAGACTAGACTTCTGTTAGCCACTCAATTGAATGCCTATGTTTACACAAGCATCTAGCTATTCAGTTAAGTGTCTAATTCAAGTATCTGGCGGCGACATATAATTGAGTACATACATACTATTTACATACATAATTTGCAGTACTTGCCTCAAAATACTGCCTAATGAGTTGACGTCCCTGTCGTAAAAGCACAGGATGCAGCGAATCCTGTCCTTCCTGTCCATCTGGAGGAGATGGAGGGCGAACAACATCTCCCTGCTGTTGGGGCTGTGGCTCAGTGCCATATTTTAATTTATGATTCTTTATTCTTTCTTGTTTCAAAGCATATTCCAACATTTTTATCCTTCTCACTAAGTCATTCTTTAAACTTTCCAACCCTTTATGTTCACCTTGTAAGAATGCTATGCGTGCCTGAAACAAAAGAACCAATAAACCATTTTGACTGTGACAAACTATATGTAACTATACTATAACATGAAGTTTTAAGACTTCAGATACTTCTTGATAAAAATGTTGATATGATTAAATTTTTGTCTGATGAAATCATTCACACCTGTCATTGTTTCTGCTAATGAATTAAGATCAATCTAATTCAAGAAAAAAATACACATTTTATTTGACAAAATACTGAAAGAATTTAAACAAATAAGAAATCACACAGCAGATATATACCTATCCAAATTTTCTTTTAGATTATTTATTTAAAAAATGGATAACATACAGATAAAATTTTACAAAATAATAAGGATTCAACATAATTATTGTACTTAATCAGCCTATCTTTGTTTTGATTGTTCTTTTTTAATTGCCAGTACAGTATAAAACACGGAAAAAAAAACAAAACAAATATATCATTCCTGTCTAATGTGGCTCCTGGATATACAGAATACGTTCACAGACTTCACTTAATGTATAATAAAAATTTAATGTTAGACAAACCTAACCATACACTATTAATAAACATATTATAATGTATAATCTAAAAATTAAAGAGTTGTTATCAGTACTGAAAATGAAAGCCTTTGTATTTATTAACTTATTTGTATGCATTAATATACAAACGCACTGGTAAATATATTGCTAATGAGACTTACTATTTTTAACAAATATAATGATGATCATCACTTTAATGCATCACATCCAAATCAATGTGACATGACAGACATAGGTATATAGCAAAGTAGTAAACAATGGTGGTTATCTGTGGGATTGACCTAATCACCCTTTCTCAAATAATTATACTCAAAATGACCACTGAAAACATGCAGTCATAAAACAATACAAGATATTATTAACGTTAGTATAAAACATACCCGGAACTCCACTTTTTCCACTTCCCATTGGGCCCTCTCCAGTTCAAATCTTGCCCACTCATGTTGAATAAAATGTAGAATTCCGGGAATGGAATATTCAGGCGCTTGACTAGGTTCTTCCTGTTGTTTATCGTTTATCGCACCAACAATCTGAGGGCCTAATTGTCCCCCATTTTGGTGTGAATGTGAAACGGAGCTATCATCCATGGTTGTCGGGATTTTCATTACATGGCCACCATTACCAAACTAGACACTTATAATCTTTTACTTTTAAGTGACTTAATGGTACCGCGTGCACTCTCCTATAACTTCATTGTCGTCAATAGAAAAACTATTTAAAATCTTTACGAATATAACAACCGCTCGTAATAAATACAAATTCCAACACACTTAGTAAAACGGATGGACGACTGACTGGCCAACCCCAACTTACATAGAATGGAAATTATTGCCATAGATATTATCTATGGAGTACTGGTATTGCCAGATACACCTTTTCCAGGTTGGGTAAAGGGTCGTTCACATTAACTTTCAGTGATCACTCCGGATGATCCTCCAAGATGAACAGGTGTGAACAGGAGTTTCATCAATAGTGATCACTAGCGATGACGGACAGTGTGACCAGATTTTATTTTCAAAAACTACTAAATGGCGAAGTCAAAAACTACTAAATTCTTAAAATGGTATAGGAATTTGAAGTATTTCAAGAACTCCTCGGTTTTCTTAAACAATATTTTCTTGCAGTACCTTTTTCTAAAATGTACTGGGTATTTGTACCGACGATGATCAATATCGGATACTTTTCTTTTCACGAAGATAGATTTCTACCCCCCCGTCGCCGAATTTTCAAAATGGTATAGGAATTTGAAGTATTTCAAAAACTCCTCGGTTTTCTTCAACAATATTTTCAAGCAGTACCTTTTTCTAAAATGTACCCGGTATTTGTACCGACGATGATCAATATCGGATACTTTTCTTTTCACGAAGATTTCTACCCCCCCGTCGCCGAATTTTCAAAATGGTATAGGAATTTGAAGTATTTCAAAAACTCCTCGGTTTTCTTCAACAATATTTTCAAGCAGTACCTTTTTCTAAAATGTACCCGGTATTTGTACCGACGATGATCAATATCGGATACTTTTCTTTTCACGAAGATTTCTACCCCCCCGTCGCCGAATTTTCAAAATGGTATAGGAATTTGAAGTATTTCAAAAACTCCTCGGTTTTCTTCAACAATATTTTCACGCAGTACCTTTTTCTAAAATGTACTCGTTACTTGTACCGACAATTATTTTTGAATCAATAAGTATCGGGTATTTTCCCAAGTACCCGATAATTTATCTACCAATTACCGACTGAATACAAAAACTACCAAAAAACTACCAAAAACTACTAAAAAACTACCAAAAACTACTAAAAACTACCAAAGAAAAAAAACTACTAAACATTTTTGCCAATGCCTCAAAAACTACCAAAAAAGTAGGAAACTACCAAATCTGGTCACACTGATGACGGAGGAAAGAGATTACCACTCGTCATAATTTTGATTAAAGGTCCTTTCACTGAAACGACCATAAACAAGTTTTATCTTATTATTTGTTTAATTCTCTATGAATTGGTATTGAATGTCAGAATCATGTACAAAATTATTATGCAGTCGAGAGCTATATTAATTTATTTTAAGTGTTATTTTTCCTTTTTGAATTTGTTTAATTATTTTTATACGAAAATACGTCAAACTACATACAACATAAGTGAGAGTGTTGACATGCCAGTGAAAGCATAGGTTGAATAAATGTGAACAGACTTGTTCACTTTCGATGAACAGGTTTGACCCTGACACTCTGGATGATCATCCAAAGTGAAGCAATGTGAATGCTACTAAAAGAAAATAATAAAATTATATAATATTTTAATCGTAGATGGTAACAATCCTTCACAAATCACACGTACCGGGTGGGTAGCATTCACATTGCTTCACTTTGGATGATCATCCAGTGTCAGGGTCAAACCTGTTCATCGAAAGTGAACATGCCTGTTCACATTTGTTCATCCTATGCTTTCACTGCCATGCGCTCATGTTGTATGTAGGTTTGACGAATTTTCGTAAAAAAATATTTAATAAATAAAACAATAAAAAAATAACTAATTAATAAAAAATTAAATCAAATTACTAAGATTCTCGACAGCATAACAATTTTCTATATGATTCTGACTTTCAATACAAATTCATAAAAAATAAAACAAATAATAGGAGAAAACTTGTTTATGGTCGTTTCAGTGAAAGGACCTTTCATCAAAATTATGACGACTGGTAATCTCTTTCTTCCGTCATCGCTAGTGATCGCTATTGATGAAACGTCCGTTCATACCTTTTCACTTTGGAGGATCATCCAGAGTGATCACTGAAAGTGAACAAATGTGAACGCCCCTTTATGAATAATGCATGGTTACGATCCATTGGGTTGATCTGCAACGAGTTTGGATTTTCTTTTCCATTTCTACCCGTTCTCTGCTAGCTTCTTAAATTCTACGTATACACCACAGTCCATGTACTTCTTCACTTAATCCAAATAGGTCCCCCTTGGTCAGCCTGTACCATTTCTGCCTTCGAACTTGCCCTCCGCGATGATGATGAGCAGGCCTAGGTACCTGATGCTGTGGACAATCTAGTTTACCAGGTTGTTGGTTGATTTTCTTTTTCAGAAGTTGCCTACTTTCACCTACTCTGATTAACATCTCTTCGTTTTCGACATATTCCGACCAATTGATCTTGTTGATATTATTAGCAGCGGGTTTAAAAGTAAAAAGCGTGCGACATGCATGTAGCCAAGATGACAGTTTATTATAAAGAGGAAACATAGACAACAGCGTGGTAGGTACATAAGTGGAAAGTACATAGATAACAAAAGTATAATAAACAAGGAAATCATTCTTCAACAGATCTTCATCATGCCTCTGAAGCACCAAATTTCGAAGGCCGCCAAACGTCGCGTCATCATTCACCCTTACTGATGATCTATCTATTCCCTCACGCCGTATCCAAAGTGGGGTAGGCAGAGAGAACGGAACGCCAATTAGATCTGTCCTTACATACTTCTTTCACTTCCTCGACAGTCATACAATTTCTCATGCACGCACGTCGGTTTCTTTTACTCAAAACACGGCCGTCCTTGAGAATTTGATCTACATGTTCAAGCCATGTAGTTCTCGGACGCCCGCGCTTCCTCACACCCCTCCTTTCAGCCAAGTATGATCCTCGTCTCGATAAAGTAGAATGGTCCAGTTTTTCACTGTGGATGTGATGTGATCACTCTGGATGATCTTTCGAAATGAAAAGGTATGAACAGGCGTTTCATCAATAGTGATCACTAGCGATGACGGACAGTTGACCAGATTTTATTTTACAAAACTACTAAATGTGGAGGTTAAAAACTACCAAAAACCACTAAATTTTCTTAAACAATATTTTCTCACAGTACCTTTTTCTGCAACACATACCGGGTATTTGTACCGACTATTGTTAATGTCAATACCAGAACTACTTTCGAATGAAAAATGTTACATGCTAGTGATGTCAATACCGGATATAATTTCATACCGAGTACCGTGGGGTAATCCGAGCAAAATACCCGTTATTAGATAACGGGTATTTTACCGATGGAAGGAATAATCCTTAGAGTAATTTCAGTAAATACCTCTCCTCTCAAATTTCTACCCCCCCCCCCCCGTCTCCAAATTTTCGATATGGTATAGAATTTTGAAATGTTTAATGATCTCTTCGGTTTTGTTAAAGAATATTTTCTAAAAATAAATTTTTTGATCGATTTTCATTTATTTTTTAGATTATTCATGATCTCCTTGGTTTAAATATATAAATTTTAGAAATAGGTCAAAAGTGCGTAGATTATTAAGTACAAAAATACATAATCTCGGCAACACTTATTTTTTTTATTATTTATTTATTTATATACATACAGTTTACACAACACAAGAAGTCAATTAATACATATATTATGACTAAAAATATATACAAACAAGTATTATACCTCACGAGGACAAGCCTGTGTAGAGGTATTACTCAAAAATAAGATATTAAACTTACCATAACACAGACTCCAGTAAAAGAGACAGTTTTAAATGTTGACTGTATTCATATAATAAATAAAAATAATTCAACCCCCAAATTAATGAATGTTAGGTACTTTTATAATTTTTTGATCGATGTACTATTCGTTTCTTTATTTGAATAGTATCAAAAGTATTTGAAATATTCGATTCCATAGATTAGGTGTTTCAATTTTAAGCATAAACACTAAACTAGTCTAGATGAGAGTAAATAAATATTGACTAATCTTAACACCTATTCCTTTGTACTCATCAAAAATAACGAGTGTCTCGGCAAAGTAAGTAGCGTCACTATCTGGTCCACTATTGCCGCGATTCTTCCCCGACACATTCAAAGAAAATAAATATTATGTTATTAATTAACGGTATGTACCAGCACACTGTTTTCACTGCGTACTGTAACTTGTGTTAAAAAAAACTTTAAAACTAGACATTAAAGTCGTGTATAAAATTTTTGACCTTAAACGAGTATTAAAAGCACAAAATGGGTGAACGAATTTCACACTATAATTATTATCAATAATTAGAGATAGAATAGATTAAATGTTTTTCACAATTTTATTTTGAAATCTGGTCACACTGATTGCTCCCAAAGTCCTAGGGTTTCCTGTAGTTTTTGTAAAAAGCCATTAAATGTAGGTACACCAATACACTCACAGCGCACCAATACTTCCACAGTAGGTACGTATATGTACACATTACCGATGAATTGAAGGTCGGTATTACCGAGTACCGGCAGGTACATAGTACCGATGGGTAGAAAGTAGCCGGAAATCGCTAATAACGAATACACAAGTATCCATCGGTATTACCCGGAAATGGCTAGTACAGAGTACCGATCGGTTGATCGGTAGATAATACCGATCGGTTGATCGGTAGATAATACCGATCGGTATTATCTACCCGCGGATCCTGAGCACTACCCGCTCGGTATACCGAAAAAACAAAGTAACGAGTAGATAATAACGGATATATGCCAAATTTGACATCACTATTAAATGCTTAAATTTCTACCCCAGTCGCTTAGCAACGGTGTTGATGGGTGGTTGAATAGAGTGTCTCTGTGGATAAGATTGATTTAGTGCATTTACTCTGAAAACAAGCATAAGTCTCCGTGTTTTAGTGAGGTGTTTTATTAGGATAATATGAGTGGTTGTGGATAGTGTGTGCAAAGGAGAGTGTTGATTCATCGGTGTTGTTTTCAATTTCAATACATACAGAATTGTTCATTTGACATTTGAAATTTAAATTTTAATTATCTTCATAATCAAGAATCATAGACAAAATTTAAAAATAATATGACAAGTACTTAATTCAATGTCATCGTAGTCAACTTGACACGATGACGAGTTTATTAGAAGCAGAGCCACCAGATGGGCCAAGTAAAAAACGACGTTTTGATCATTCGTATGCAAATCCAGCGCCAATCAATGTTTACGGTCCTCACTCCTCACCACCTTATTTGGTGATAGTGGAGAATAATGATAGTGAAAAATTTATTCAGCCTATGACTTTTGGAGTTTTTTTGACAAAAAATAAAGTAGAAGGCATTACTCCAGGGGGCGTACGTGCGGATGGAAGAAAGAAAATTGCAGTCACTTTCGCTTCACCAGATCTAGCTAATAACTTTGTTGGAGCGGATATGCTGACTAAAAATGGACTAAAAGGATATATACCCAATTATAAATTATTCAAGAGTGGAATAATCAGAGGCGTCCCTTTGGACCTTACAGAAGAAGAAATTTTACGCAACATAGAGGTTCCGTTATCGTACGGAAAAGTGAATAAAATTCGACGATTAAATAGGAGGGATACTTCTTCAGGAAACACAGAATGGGAACCCTCTACCACCATTCTAATAACATTTGAAGGACAAAAACTGCCAAAAAATGTATACTTATTTTATAATTCAATAATTGTTGAAGAATATATTCAACCTGTTTATATTTGCCATAACTGTCTTCGATACGGACATACCAAAGCGAGATGTACTTCAGCTCCAAGATGTAGTAATTGTGGAGGAAATCACCAATCCGAAACATGCCCCAAAAAAGAATCCCCGCCATAATGTGTGAATTGCTCTGGAACCCACTCGGCAATAAACAACACTTGCCCTGAGTTCAACAGACAAAAAAAATTAAACTTACCATGACATCCGAAAACATTTCTTTCGCTCAGGCAGCTGAACTGATCCCACCATCTAAAAAGTCATACAGCGAAGTAACATCCGGTATGATCAACTCTCAAAAACAACCTTTATCACCTAAATCTAAAATCAATATTCCACGTCCCCGAACACCTACTGTTCCCCTAATAGACAAGAAAAAGTTGAAAGATCTTCTGGCTTACACAAATGGCCAACCATCTAACCCTCAGAATGGATGCGCTCTTACCCAACAAAAAATTACCGTCACCTCTATTTCTGCCTCTGGTGAAACCTCACAAGCGATCGCGGAACCTGTGTCCTCTACATTGGAGCAATTTATTTCTCATATTCTGTGTTTTGTAAATAATTCAAAAAATGATCAATTGAACGCCCTAATTCTTTCGAGCCTTTCACCAATTATTAATTTTTTAACTGATTCCCATCAAGATGGAGAGTCTAACTAAAGTTTCTTCGACGTGTACAATATTACAGTGGAACTGCAGAAGTGCAGTCTCCAACAAAATTGATATCGAACAACTGATAAAAAACTATGAGCCAAAAATTATTGCCTTGTCTGAAACTTGGTTTAACCCAAGTATTTCGTATACTTTTCCTCATTACTCATGTATTCGCAGCGATCGTGCCGATGGAAGAGGAGGGTCGGCTCTATTAATACACTCATCCATCCAATTTACAACCATTAACATCCCAACAACCTCTAACACTACACAAATTGTTGCTGTGAACATAAACAATATTGGATATGCATCTATTTACATAGCTCCAAGCAATCCCTTCGATATGCAATTCTGGAATTCCGTTATTTCCCAACTGCCATCCTCCTGTATCCTAATGGGAGACTTCAATGCTCATTCTCCTTCTTGGGGAAGCTCATTCTATGACTCAACTGGGAGGAACTTACTGGATTTCTTGGATGAAAATAATCTGATAGTTTTAAACGATGGTTCACTCACCCGCCTAAATCATCTCTCAGACAGACCTAGCGCTGTTGATCTTACTATCTGTTCACCCTCCTACGCTTCAAACTCGACTTGGTCGATTATTCCAGACGCTTACTCGAGTGATCATTTCCCGATAATAATAAATATCCCAGCACATATTTTATCCTTAAGTACCAAAGCAAATACTGGCGTTCACACCACAAAAAAAAATAGATTGGGAAAATGTTAGCAAAGATTTGTCGAGGATTTCTTCCAATTTGGCATCACCCTCTAATTACTTAGACATAAATTCTACGTACACATCGATCCATATGGCCTTATCGGAGATAATTAATAATAATACAATAAAATCAGTAAAAAGTAAACAACCCAAGCAGAACCCTCCTTGGTGGGATGATGAGTGTGCAACTAAAGTGCGAAAAAGAAGGGAAGCGATGAGAAGATATCGAGGTGATATGAGCAATGCCAATTTTCTCAATGCAAAGGCTGTTCAGGCGGAAACAAAAAAGAAATTAAAACAGAAAAAAAGAGAAGGACGGAAAAAGTTTTGCCTGTCCCTCTCACCATATTCTTCATGCATTATTAATGGAATGCATGTTGCACATGCATTTCCGATGAAAATTTGATCACACAGTCATTCATAATATGCGATACTCCCCGCATACTGGATTTAATGTTGTGTCGGCCATTCTGCGAGATGGTCCTGAAGAAGCACATGTATACACAATGCAGAAACACAACACCTATTCTGCAAATCCAATCTGCATGTTCCGGTGACGGGCCGTGTCTCGTCCCACATGCAAAGGCAAGAGCCAAGTCTCTGCCCGACTGTACGCAGTGAAATGGAGTAAAACCTTCACCTCATACTATCTCCTGCGTAAAATCAAATGATCTTTCATTCATGAGGTGCATGTTGTGAATGCATTTCGGATGAAAATTAGATCATACAGTCTTTCATTATATGCGATGCTCCTCGCATACTGGATTTGATGTTGTGTCGGCCATTATTGAAGGAGACCCACCGACCACCCGGATAGCGCAGAAGTCTGGGGACTTCCATTTATCCGAATTCTACACTGCACAAAGTTTGTCCACACCGGGGGCGCCATAGTGGGCAGCCTGAGGGGCTGGCCGGCCAAAAACAACCCCGTGTGTGGAATCTTTTGACTACACTCCTTCGATGTCCCTCTAGCCGAGAGAAGCAAATACATTCATAATTTATTTAAAACTAACAATATATTTATAAAGGCATTTCCTTAACCTAGATAACAAATCAATCGGCCATTATGTAAGATGGTCCTGACGAGACACATACGCCAATGTCGAAACATAACATCTCTTTGACAAATCCAAACTGCATAGGTATTCCGGTGACGGGCCGAGCCTCGTTCCGTATGCAAAGGCATGAGCCAAGTCTCTGCCCGACTGTACGCAGTGAAATGGAGTAAAACCTTCACCTCATACTATCTCCTGCGTGGTGCTAATAAATTTATATGCCTGCAGTGGCGTGGTTACATAGTGATACTTTCTTTTCTTTTCTTTATTTTTGATCTTTGATATCACTTTACAACGGACCAATTGGTAAACTGAAATCCGCCAAATATGAGCGACACTGAGGAAGATTTCCCTCGTCTAGAGGGTGCTGAAAGAGTATTCACACCAACGAGATCTCTTGTGAGAACTCCTCCTAGGATTGAATCCGATATGGATTCTCAAAGCGCTGGCGAAACGGCAGGTTGTAATCAGTCTTCACCTTCCTCTAAAAAGAGAAAGAGAATTAAAGATAGCCCCAAAAGGCCTCAGGATACTGAAAAAAGCCAGGCAGAGGAGGACGAAGCTCTCTTCCATGAACAGCAGCTGTTGATGGAAAAGCTTATTGTTGAGGAGAAGGGACGTTTCACGATTGATACGAGGTCCAAGTTTAGACAATGTTTAAATATTATGGCTAGGCTATATGCACGGGCCCAGATAAGAGCTGTCAAGGCCGAAGGAATTGTCACCGGAATGACTGAAGTAGTAGATAAGTTGAAGGAGGGTATATCCAAGTTAATTGCCGAAAAGCCGACAGCGATCTTGGAACTGCCCTCGAGAGAGACCTATGCCCAGCGAGCTGGAAGAGTCGTCGCCCCTGGAATAAATAGACCTTGTCCTTCGAGAGGACCTGCTGTAGTCATCCGTCCAGATGACCCAGAGGGCAAATCAAGTTCCTCTACTAAAGAACAGGTAAGAAAAATTCTTGACCCGGTAACAGATGGCTTTCAGGTGGTACGTTTGAGACGCTCTAGAGGTGCTGGCATTCTCATCGAAACTTCGAGCAAGGAAGGAGCAGGCAACATACTTACATCTGAAAAACTGAAGAATGGTGGTTTCTCAGCGGCGATTCCCAAGGCAAGACTTCCTAGAGTTGTAATACACGATGTTCCTAGTAGTATAAATGACCAGGACCTCTTGCGGGATATATATAAGATTAATCTGGAGGGC
Organism: Athripsodes cinereus; assembly: GCA_947579605.1. Lineage (NCBI taxonomy): Eukaryota > Metazoa > Arthropoda > Insecta > Trichoptera > Leptoceridae > Athripsodes > Athripsodes cinereus. The sequence goes on along the minus strand of OX388312.1, from coordinate 13,040,712 downwards.
AAAATCTCTGAGGAAGCTTTCCTAGCCTCAACTAGAAGAATTGCAAAGTTTGGGCCAAGAGACAAACCTTTCTGTGGCTCAATTCTATTGTGTAGTGCTGAAGTCAGATCGCTTCTTATAAACCAAGGCAACATTTTCATTGGATGGAATTCTTGTAGAGTTAGAGATTTTGTCGGAGCAACAAGATGTTTTAGGTGTCAAATATACGGTCACAGTCAGAAAGACTGCACAAATAAGAGTGAAATTTGTAAGCACTGTGCATTGGAAGGACATAAGGATGATAATTGTCCAAACAAAAGCAAGCCCGGAGTTTGTGCAAGCTGTGTGCGTTTTCGGAAAAAAGGTGATGACCATCTGACAGGTGATAGAAATTGTCCAGCTCAAAAGGCGGCTATTGAGAGGATCATTAGTTCCACTGACTATGGCTGCGTCTAATAGAATCATTGTTGTAGGACAAATAAATCTGGGGCGCTCAAAAGCTGCAACATTAGAAGCTATTAACTATATGCAGGAGAATGAGCTACCCGTGATGATGATCCAAGAGCAGTATACTTTTAGAGGTAAGACAAGCGGATTAAGAAGTCCTATTATTGCTATTGAAAAAGGACCATCTCCTTCTGCCGGATTCTTAATCAATAGTTCTATTGTACGACCACTGTACATCGATAGTCTATCCAATGAATATCGTTCCTGTATATGTTTGAACATGAAGGGAAAGGAAATATTTTTAGTGTCAGTTTATTTTAAATACTCTGATCCTATTGGTCAACATATTCATGGATTGAGTGAAGTTCTGAGAACTCTCCACGGTAGACCAGTCTTAGTGGGAGGGGATTTTAATGCCCGCTCTACACTCTGGTTTGATAGGCCAGGTTCAGATAGAAATGGAAGTGGGCGCATAGTTGAGGAGTTTATATCCTCTCACAATTTGCATATCCTGAATGTTCCTGGACAACTGTCTACTTTTGCTGGAGTAATGGGTGAGAGTTTCATTGATTTGTCTCTGTGTTCCGATGAAATAATAACTGAATTATCCTGCTGGAAAGTCCATAATGCCACAATTTCTAGTGACCATCGCCTGATAACCATGAAGGTTGGTGGTCATCTAATCCAAGAACCAAGTCACCTTTGGAGCTTTAAAACAAAAAATTGTAACTGGAATTATTTCTCAGTTGTTTTGAAGAAAGAACTTGAGAATTTTGGAATGGTATCAATCGAGTCGCCTGATAGTCTAGGGGATTTCTTTAACAGAGCAGTGGTACGAGCCTCTTCTGTAGCCTTGGGCCGGAGTAAGCCTTGCAAAGCCAGTGGATCAGCTCCTTGGTGGAATTCTGGTCTGTCTCACTTTCGGCGAACTTATAAAACTGCGGAACGAAGGTATGGACACGTGCGTGGCGGTCGTATTCCTGTGGATTCAGATATTGCGCACAATCTCCGCGAAAACTTGTGTCGAGCTCGCCGTGAATATCACCAGGCGATCAGGCAGGCTAAATCAAGCTCCTGGAGAGAATGGATATCTGAGGTTGGTAATGCTGAACCTTGGTCTGTAACTCGGACAATAATACGAGAAGGACGGAGTGCTGATTGCTATATGTCTAGCATTGTAAAGGATGGTTTGGAAACACTTGATATAGACTCAACTTTGAAAACAATGTTGGACGGCCTCATTCCTTTGGACTCGATGGAGAGGGATTCTGTATTGCATAGTCGTATGAGAATTCTTGCTCGATGCCCCCCGCTAAGCAATAATGACACACAGCAAGTACTTCTGGTAACAACAGAGGAACTAAATGAAATAATTTCAGGTCTTGGTCCACGTAAGGCTCCTGGGTTGGACAGAATAACAGGAGTGATTGTTAAGAAAGTTTGGGAGACTTGTCCTGATAAAGTTCAATCTCTGATGCAAATTTGTTTGAGAAGAGGTATTTTCCCGAGGGAATGGAAGAGAGGCTTACTGAAGGTTATACCCAAAGGAAACGACAGACCACTATCAGATATCAAGGCTTATCGACCTATCACATTGCTTCCGGCTTTTGGTAAGATCCTGGAAATACTTGTTAGGAATAGATTGGAAATTGTTTTGTCAATGGGCAGTTTGAATCAGTTTGGATTTCGTCGGGGCGTATCCACTGAACATGCCATTTTAGAATGTATGAAATGGAAGAATAACAGAAGAGAAAAGTATGTACTGGGCGTTTTTCTCGACATTTCGGGTGCTTTTGACAATGCTTGGTGGCCCCTCATTCTTTCTAAGCTTAAAGCCAGAGGGTGTCCTGCTAGTCTTTTCGGGATTATTTCGGACTATTTTCGAGATCGCTCTGTTACAATTACATATGCTGGACACATCGTCTCTAGAGAGGTTACTATGGGATGCCCACAGGGCTCAGTTCTCGGCCCATACTTGTGGAATGTTCTTTTTGACGACCTGCTTACCATGAGATTACCAAAATCAGTAACAATAATTGCGTATGCCGACGATGCTCTTCTGCTTGTGGCTGGTGAGACAAGAGCGGCAATTGAGAATTCTTTTTCTGTTGCTATTAGTCGAGTTCTCGAATGGGGTGCTCTGAATCGTCTGGAATTTTCAGCAGCCAAGACCGCAGCGATGCTTATGAAGGGTGATCTGAGTCGTAATCGTAATCCAACTTTAAGGATGGGGCATCAATCTGTGAGACTCGTTGAGGACTTCCGCTATTTGGGGGTGTACCTGGACCGGCGTTTCTCCTTTATGCATCATGCTAGAATGATCTCAGAAAAGGCCAGATCCTTATTTGTAACTCTAAGGAAACTCAGTAGAGGGACCTGGGGATTTAAACCTAAAACATTGTTGACCATTTATAAAGCAACATACGTAGCTCAGATAACATATGCTGCGAGGGTGTGGTCGCACAGATTGAATGTTGGCTGTGTTGCACTGGCCTTACTAAGAGGACAGAGGACTTGTCTTTTGGCATTGGTAGGGGCATATCGGACTGCTGCAACTGAGGGTTTGCCCATTATTGCAGGTGTTCTCCCAGCAGATCTGGAGGTCTTGGAGCGGGCAGCTCGTCGCAGCCTGTGTGCAGATGGAACTGCAGTACATTTTGGCATGGTTGTCATTCGAGGGACAAGAAGACAGGATACAAACACTGCACTTAGCATGATCAGCGAGAAAACGATGGATGTTTGGCAGGAGAGATGGGATTCGGGGAGAAGTGGCAGACTCGTTTACAAATTCTTTCCTGATGTCAGAGTCCGAATGAAGCGAAGGTTTATTGCTCTGGATCATTTTATGACTCAGTTAGTCACAGGTCATGGAGATCTCAAGGGAAAACTCTTTGAGCTGAACCTTGTGGAAGAACCATGGTGTCCCTGTGGTGGTGGTGCCCAGTATGCAGAGCATATCCTTTGGGAGTGCACAATTATGGACGAGGCGAGAAGAGAAATGATTGATAGTATGACTCCAGACACCCCAAGACCAGTCTGGTTTGGTGAGCTCACATTGAATCCAGATAATTTCAAGAGTTTTCGAAAGTTCGCCGAGTCCTGGAGGGACAGGTGGGAACTCCTTAGACGACCTGGGTCCGCTCCCGCTGATGCTTTTTAGTCCGTTTTTCCAGTATGATTACAGAGACCTTTTGACCTTACCGAACTCACTTTGTTTGTGACGTCCTTTCCTCCAATAAAGGGAGGTATTCCTTTTTTCCTCTTTTTTTTCAGGATCAATCGCTTAATGCAACCGGCTTCCAAACACAGAAAGAGAGAATGATTGGACCCTAACTTGTGATTTTCCTACCACTTTCATTTGTTGTGTGTGTTTTGCATGTAATGATCAATTTCTTTTATGATTACAGATATACTAAACATATTATACACTACGCTTAGAAGAAACTGCTTGTGTAATTGATTGTGGCTATGAAATGCAACTAGTTTTAAGAATTTCAATCTAGTCTTAAGATATTTTGTATAATTTAGGCTAACAACTAGTACGTAGTAAATACGTAACTGTAAGTTAATTTTAAGTTCTTTTGTAAACAATGGAGTCGGTGGACATTAACGGTTGTATTTAATTTTGGGGAGGATTTTGTCGGGGATAGCCCTTCAGGCGAACCTTGAGCCCTTCCTTGAGAAGAATTTGCATGAAGAGTATGGATGACATGGGAATTGACATTCCTGCAACATCCATGGGTGAGGGAGGGTGCAACCCTTAATGTGTATGTATCTCCTGCGTAAAATCAAATGATCTTTCATTCATGAGGTGCATGTTGTACATGCATTTCGGATGAAAATTAGATCATACAGTCTTTCATTATATGCGATGCTCCTCGCATACTGGATTTGATGTTGTGTCGGCCATTATGTAAGATGGTCCTGACGAGACAAATGCGCCAATGTCGAAACATAACATCTCTTTGACAAATCCAAACTGCATATTCCGGTGACGGGCCGAGCCTCGTTCCGTATGCAAAGGCATGAGCCAAGTCTCTGCCGGACTGTAAGCAGTGAAATGGAGTGGAACTTTTCCCAAGTACCCGATACTTAGGCGGAAATTATACAATGCATTTTTAGTGGCATGCATGATGCATTAGTGGTGCGCCATTAATTACCATGTGTAAATTGCCTAATGCAACTGTCAGTATTGCTCGAACCATAGCGCTGTCGGTATCGTTCCTACAGTTTAGCTGTATTTTAAAATGCGTGAGGATCATTATATGGGAAATATCACTGAACGTATGAAACATAGTACAGTATATCTAGTATTATGGGTTAGTTGGATGATATCGCGCTTCTGCGATAAACTCGCCCATTGCACAAATTTATTTGTCTGGTTTAAATTCTGCAATGTTTATTTGATAATGTTTGTTTTTTGTGCAATAAGATTTTTATTATTATATTATTATTATTACCTAGTAACATATTGTTATTTTTTTATTTATTTAGGAATTTGATAATACTACAAATATGATATTAAACAGGAAATTTAGCTGCATGTAATAAACATTCAAGTTGTCCCTTTCATCAAAATAAAATAATTGAGACATTAAAGATGGGTGAAATACCTCATCGCTAAATTGGTGGCTTTAAATGTTTTATTCGTCATATTTTATGAACACCTCTTTTACAGAAAACTCAAAAGCTTTTAGAAAAAGTAAACTACCTATTTTTTGCAGAAGACTCCACGAAATAATATTTATTTATTAATTATATAAGGGGTCAAATAGAAAAACTGCACAAGATACATGCCTAGTGATATTATTATATGTTGGTAATATCATATGTGCCGAGAATAATGTCCAAAAAAAATAATTTCAAAATTACATAACGATATGACTTTGTAAATCGTTCCCAAATTCAGTTCCCAAACAAAATTTGCCTGATGTACTGAATCTATGAAGAGTTAATAAAATACATAAGTAAGTATAAGAAACAATGTTACTTGTAGTTATTTTATCTAAATTTATACCTAGAAATACCTAAAATCAGAAATAAAATCCTGTAAGTAAATCGGAAGCAATCAGCAGTATCAGAAATCGCCTCTTGTGTTTTATTTATTGTTCTGTAAAACGTAAAATTATTTTTAATTTTAGAATGACAATATTCTGGCAAATACGAAGAATAATGTGTTCACTCACGAACTAATAACGTAAACAAATTTGACAAAATGATATCACCAAAACTTTAATAATATCACCCTATTTATAATATAGGCACCTATATACTGTTTTGTTTATAACAATACAGTAGGTATATCGGTGTTAGATTTTATCATTTGTCTGCAGATTTACAAAAAAAAATTATTGATACAACCAACGAGAACTATACGCAAAACAATAATCAATGTATCGGAGAAAGTTTATTACAAAAATAGTGTTATCTTCAAATTTACACTTTATTAGTTCTATAATGAATGTATATAAAAAGTCTAGTAATGAGAGTTGTGTTGTATTATATTAATTACAGAATGCTCATTATGATGAGTTATCAGTGCATTGATTGCGCAGTGAAAATACCAACTAGATCTTCTCCGTAAGTTTTCGAGTGTCATGTAAAAGGCAGGTGTTCGAAAAAATTAAGACATTTTACATCTTAAATTTAGCGATGATATTTGCCACCCATCCTGAATGTCTTGATTTTATATTGTCACGGAGAAGACAGCTCGCATGTTTTTTTTTAATATGCAGCTGGTTTGCTGGCTACCCCACTTCTGGGATATGCCGTGATGGAAGGGTAGTAAAATAAAAAGTCTTTGTTTTGGCACGTGGTTGAAGTCATTATTATTGAGTTCTGATACAATACTATTTTGTGTGGGTAAAGATCATAAATTATCAAAGTAAACAATGTAAACAACAAACGATTTTTGACGAAAAGGAACAAAAAGCATTATAATTCAAATCTAAGAATGGGGGTACTTGAAATTCTTAAGGACACCGTTGTTAAACTATTCATAACATCAAACCGTTAAATGAGACTGTAAAATAATAATTGTCGAAAATAATATTTTTTTTAGGGAGTCGTATGCAATAAAACAACAAACAATGAAAATATTTTTTTTTGTATTTTTGGAATGTATAAAGAAGGTATCATTTGTTTTGAAATTACAAAACACAAAAATGACAATAAAAATAAAATAATAGGTATTAGGTAGTTATATGATATGAAAAAAAAACCGAGTATTTTTAATTTTGTATTGGCCATATTAATTTATTTATTTGGCCACCGTCACTTATATTGTTGAGTATATGTATTTTTTTAAAGATTTGCAAAATCTCTCTCATGCAAGACTCTCGAATGGTGTCATGCACTCTTTAACCAGTGTTGGAGGGAAGGTTGCACGCCAGAAGACTGGCGAAAAGCTGTGATATGCCCTCTATACAAAGGAAAGGGGTCAAGACTAGAATGCGGGAGTTATCGGGCTATCAGTCTGCTGAGCTCGGTGGGGAAACTGTATGCAAGAATATTGATTGAAAGAGTTCGAAAAGTGACTGAGACGAATGTATGGGATGTGCAAGGTGCCTTTCAGAGTGGTAGAGGATGTGTGGACCAGATCTTCTCCCTGCGAATGGTGACAGAGAAGCTCCTGGAGAAACACCAGAAGCTTTTCTGCGCGTTTGTTGATCTAGAAAAGGCTTATGATAGAGTAGATCGTGAGAAAATGTGGCAAGTACTATCAATGTGTGGGGTGAGTGGTCGGCTAATTCACGCCATTGCGTCCCTATACACAGGAAGTTCTGCGTGTGTTAGAGTGAACAATAACCTGTCGGAATGGTTCACACTGACAAAAGGAGTAAAACAAGGGTGCGTGATGTCGCCATGGCTTTTTAACCTATACATTGATCATTGTATTCGTCCATTGAAAGAAATGAATATAGGTGTTGATATGAATGGGATGAATGTAAGAGCGTTAATGTTTGCCGATGATTTGGTATTGATGGCTGTGGTAGTAGCGATTGTATGAAGAGGATAGAGGGGAAAAGGAGAGAGAGGAAGAGGATCACAGGCTGTGTGTGCGAGACAGTTGAGTCAGTCGTGTTTGGGATGTCGTGGTGAGTGCGTGATTAGAAACGTTAATACTACAAGCTATTTCGGCGCAAAATGGCGGTAAACGGGATAAAAGTTAGTGATTTGCTCCGATCTTATGACGGCGAAGGCGATGTGATCCAATGGCTCACGAAGATGGAGCTCGTGGCTAAGTTAAAAGGAGTGACGGACTTAGTACAATTGATACCATTGTTCTTGGAGGGATCGGCATTTTCGGTGTATAATGAAATGACCGAGGAAGGAAAGAACAGCGCGGACACCATCAAGGCCGCGTTGATATCAACTTTCGCACTTAATCCATTTAGTGCGTATGAACAATTCGTGCGTCGCGTGTGGAAAGACGAGCCGGTAGACGTCTACCTGACTGACTTGCGGCGGCTGGCGCGACTCGCTAACATTGCGGGCGAAGAAATGTTAAAAAGGGCCTTTGTGGTGGGTCTGCCGTCGCTAGTTTCGAGAGAGTTGCGAGCTATGGCGAACGTTGAAACATTGCCGCTAGTGACAGTGCTCGAAAGAGCGAGAGCATTGATGGCGGAGTTTTCGGAGCATCCGATTGCTGCAGCGGTGGTTACGACGAACCCAATCCAGAGCCGAGGGTTAATTCGTGACGGCAAAAAGTGTTATAGGTGTGGAGGCCCTCATCTCCAGAAGTTTTGCCGTGACAAGTCCATCGTGTGCTGGAGTTGTGGAAAGGAAGGTCACGTGACCAGAAACTGCCCTGGAAAACAGGGAAACGAGGAAGGGAGAGCTGGTGCGCCGGAAGCTCTACCCCGACGGGAGTAAAGGCGCTACCGGTAGTCGACGTCACAGTTAACGGCTTACGAGGGCGCGCTCTGATAGACACTGGATGTTCGCGATCAGTCATGAGGCGAGCGTTCGCTGGTGGAGTGAAAAGCGGGAACTGTGTCATCGTAAGTGTCGACGGTACGCGGGTGGGGTGTGTGGGAGAATCTGTTGCTCGGGTGAGATTGAGTAACGTGGAGGTGAATGTCGATTGCATAGTGACTGAGAAATTGTTTGACGGTGTGGACGTGATTCTTGGAATGGACGTAGTTGCGATGTTCGGCGGCGTAACTGTGACTAGTGACAGTGTCAAATTTTTAGATAAGTTCGGTCAGGGAGAAATGGTCGCCGCGAGTGTGGAAAATCATAAGGAGATAATAGAGGACAAAGATTTTACGGCTGAGTTTGATGGAGAGGTGTGGACTGTGAGATGGAAGTGGCGTAGTGAACCACCTACCTTGACGAATGGAACTGAATGTTATTCGAGCGTGAACTCCGGCAGCGTCGACGAGGAGATAGCGCGATGGATAGAGAAAGGTTGGCTGGTGCCTCGGCGGGATAATGGCGAGGGAGTTCTCCCTCTAATGGCGGTCGTGCAGCAAAACAAAGGAAAAGTTCGCCCTGTTTTAGATTACCGGGAACTCAATGAGCACGTGAATTGTCACACCGCAGAAGGCATTGTCGTGTGTGATGAGACAATTCGGCGATGGAGAAGGCGCAAAGGACCTTTGAAGGTGTTAGACCTTCGATCGGCGTACTTGCAGATCAAAGTGGATGAAGAGCTCTGGCGCTACCAAGCGGTCCGTCACAAAGGTCACGCATACTATCTTACACGTCTAGGCTTTGGCCTGAACTGTGCGCCGAAAATTATGACTGCCATTAATAACGGAGAGTATTTATAGCGCCATCTTCGTACCATAGCACCTCGAGGACGCTGTACATGATAATGTTCTATCTTCAACAATGTTGTCTGTGTCAAGAGTTCAAATTTAAATACAAAAACCTTATAACACATAATCTCAGATACATAATAATATGTATCCGCGTCAGAAATAAAAATAAAATAATGCAATATACACAACAGTCACAGTTCATAAAAAAGTTTGAAAAAGTAGGTCTTGAGGTCCCTCTTAAAAGCCTGGAAGTCGGCAGCACACCTGAGCCCCAGAGGCAGTCTGTTCCACAGATTAGGGGCAGAAACAGAAAAAGCGCGGTCACCGTAACCTGTTAAACGTGCCCTCTGTGGAACCTCCAGCTCATGCGCCGCACTCTGCGCTGACCTCAGGGCACGCCGCCTCTCTCCCAAACTTCTCAAAGTGCACAAATCACTAATGTATGTGGGGGCCATGTCATTTAGAGCCTTATATACAAAAGCACACACTTTATACTGAATTCTGGCTTCTATAGGCAGCCAGTGCAGTTCTTTTAAAAGAGGTGTGATGCTATCATACCTATCTGCTCCATATACAACACGGGCTGAGGATTTTAAAACTGAATGTAGCCTATTTGTCTGCACCTTTGGTAAACCACTAAACACAACATTGCAATAGTCAAGCCTGGATAACACCAACGCAGATATTAGTGTCTTAATGGCATCACGGGTAAGAGATCTTCTGACCAACTTGATCTGCCTGAGGCAATAGTAGCAGGAGCTGACAACACTACCAATGTGACGTTCCATGGACAAGCTGCTGTCAATGGTGATCCCCAGAAGCCTGACGGATGTTGTCGGCGTTATAGTACTTCCTAAGATCACAATGTTATCCTTCGGCAGCAGATGCTGTCTCCCTCTAGATGCCAGCCACAGGAATTCCGTTTTTTCAGCATTTAGACAAAGTTTATTTGTCGACAGCCAGCAGAAAACTGCCTCTATGCATTGCAGAAAAGTTTGTTTCAGACTTTCAATTTTTGTCATTTCCTCCGCAGCATAAATCTGCACATCATCAGCATATGCGCTGAGCCTCAAGCCGAAGGATTCAACAATAGTCTGGATTCCAGCCGAATATATTCATCATCCAAGAAGTCGCACAATCTACTAGCAACCACTTTCTCAACCAGCTTGGCCAAGAGAGGCAGATTGGAGATTGGTCTGTAATTTGACATGTCATCAGGACTTACATTTTGTTTTTTTAGGATAGGTGTAACGTGAGCGGATTTCAAAGTACATGGTACCTCACAGGCTGTTATTATAGAATTCACAAGAACCACAAAGAAATTTAAAAGATATGTCTTACACTTTTTGAGCAACCATGTTGGAATAGGGTCCAGAATACACTGTTTATTTTTCATTTTGTCAATAATATTGTTTATTTCAGTTTCCGATGTCAAAGTAAAACTACTCAAAGACACATTTACACGAGCAGGGCTCTTGATGTACCCACTCTGACAGTCTACATTTACTCTTTGACGTATTGAATCAACTTTAGACTGGAAGTAGTTCGCGAGATCCTCGGCAGACAGAGCTGAGTCAACATCAGAGCACTTTCTTTCACAGATGGAGTTTAGTACATGCCACAGTGTCTTAGAATCCCTTGAAACATGGACCAGCTCCCTCCAATAGCTTTCTCGTTTTGACTTTACCATTGCCCTGTAAGCATTCTGAGCATTTATCCACACCTCACGATCCACATCCACACCACCCCCTCTGAAGACTCGCTCACATCTTCTCATTTCCTTCTTCAGATCTCTACAGTCCTCATCAAACCACCCATCCGATTTTCTAATTCTCCTTCTCTGATTTCGCAATGGAGCATGCTTATCAATGAGCTCAGTTAGTACTTTATTATATATGTTCACCAGCTCTTCAGGATCAGCACCGAGATGCGATAAGTCAGTGCAGAGTTGCGACTCAAGTAGATCCCCCGCAAAAGCACTCAGATCAAAGTTTCTCCACATTCTTGACTGTTTACTTAAATATTGTAACGGAGGTACAACAAAGTCGATGCTGGCGTATACCAATCTATGATCTGAGAGACCAGCATCATGAATCACAGGTCGCAGCATTTCCTGTGAAATCAGGACATCTAACGTTCCACCACAATTGTCACCTACGTGCCATTGTGACCTACGTGCTTTCGCGTAGTGACAGGGTGAGAAAGGGAACTGATAGTTACATTGACGATATTCTTGTGGATGAATCAATAGTAAGTGTAGGTGAGGTGGAGGCTCTTCTGAAACGCTATGGGTTGGAAACGAAACCGTCAGAATCCTTGGAGTGTGCTCGAGTTTTGGGACTGCAACTGAGAAAAAATAGAGAGGGTCGGATTGTGTTCGGAAGAGGAAATGAACTACCGACAATACAACAAGGAACAATGCTCACCAGAAGAGAGCTATTTTCAGTTTGCGGTAAGCTGACAGGACACTATCCGGTGTGTGGGTGGCTAAGAACAGCGTGCAGTTTTGTAAAAAGAGTGAGTGAGGGAAGCGAGTGGGAAACACCGATAGGCGTCGAGGCGCAGAGTATCGTTGAGGAGATTGTGTGCCGCGTGAGAGTCGAGGACCCGGTGAGGGGGGCGTGGGCGGTCAACAACGATATTAAGGCCTGTAAAGTGTGGTGTGATGCAAGTTCGCTGGCAATAGGTGTTGCAATTGAGATAGAAGGAGAAATTGTGGAAGATGCGTCGTGGATGAGAAAGGCGGCAGACGTGAATCATATAAACGTCGCTGAACTAGAGGCAGTGCTGAAGGGCATAAACTTGGCTGTGAAGTGGTCTTTCAAAGAGATTGAAGTGGTAACTGACTCTGCAACTGTCAGTCACTGGCTGTCGTCAGTGATACAGGGTGATCACAGACCAAGAGCCAGCGGAATGCATGAGATGCTCATTAAGCGGCGGCTGGGACTGATGAGAGACATGATTGAGGAGTTAGAGTTAAAAATAGTTGTGACACTGGTGGAGTCGTGTCGCAATAAAGCGGACATACTTACGCGAGTAAAAAAGACATGGCTGAGAAAGAGTGGTGCAAGTAGAACTGGAGTGGAAGAGGTAAACGTCTGTGGAACTATTATTGAAAAGACCCATGACAACCATCATTTGGAAGTGATCAGGACGTTTTACTTGGCACGGATGGTGGATCCGACAGTGAAGAAGGAAGATGTGGAAGCGTACGTTCGAAAGTGTTTTCAGTGCAGATCCATCGATCCCGCTCCAGAGACTCATGAGGCGGGCGGGCTAGGTGTTGAAGGCAATTGGAGTCGATTGGCACTAGATGTGACCCATTTCAAGGCGAAATGTTACCTGACTATCATTGATTGTGGGCCCAGTCGATTTGCTATATGGCGCGAGATTCCCACTGAAAGCGCAAGTAAAGTGGTTGATCAACTGAGGCTGGTATTCAGAGAAAGGGGGCCACCGGCTGAAGTGTTGATGGATAACAGCAGAGCGTTCCGGTCGATTGAGTTAGCCGAATTCTGCAAAGATTGGGGAGTGAATCAGAGATATCGCGCCGCCTACAGGCCTTCGGGTAACGGGGTGATTGAGCGTAACCATCGAACTATCAAGAGGATGGCGTCAAGAACAGGAGACTCTCCAGAGCAAGCAGTGTTTTGGTACAACATGTCGCCAAAGGAAGGTTTGCACGAAATGTCAGTGCCATCAACGGGTGTGCATTCGTACCGATGGCGTCATCCGCTCAAGCAGGTTGAATCGGACGAAGTAACGACCAACAGATATGGTGAGGGAGACATAGTTTTAGTGAAACCGCCGCACGCTAGATGCGTCGATCGGTGGAAATCTGGGAGAGTTACTGGTGTCATCTCGGAGTCGACCGTGGAGGTAGATGGAGTTCCGAGACATGTGTTGGATCTGAAGAAATTCAGGAGTGCCTGTCCCACGCAGCACGATGAGGTAGGTGACACAGTGCAGAGTTCTGCAAGACTGCTGGAGGGGTTGTTTTCCGGTGACGACGAAGAGGAAGATGTGGGGGAGATTGACTCGGGACCAGAGACCCTGAACCAGACCTTACCTGGCGTGCAGCAAGAGAGGCCTAGACGCACTCGCAGACCTCCTCGATGGTTGGAGGATTATGTTCAATGATAATGAGATCAGGGGGGCGTGTGGTAGTAGCGATTGTATGAAGAGGATAGAGGGGAAAAGGAGAGAGAGGAAGAGGATCACAGGCTGTGTGTGCGAGACAGTTGAGTCAGTCGTGTTTGGGATGTCGTGGTGAGTGCGTGATTAGAAACGTTAATACTACAATGGCTGAAAGGGAAAGTGATCTACAGCGAATGATGTCGTGTGTGTATGAAAATTGTGCGATTAATGGATTGAGAATGAATGCAAAAAAGACAAAAATTATGGTGTTTGAAAGAGGAAGTGAGAGAACAGTATGCCAGATAATGATTGACAACGAAGTGTTAGAGCAAGTTGATGAATGTGTGTACTTAGGTAGTTTGTTCACGAGAGATGGGAAGTGTGAAAGCGATATTGAAAGGAGAAAAGTTGCTGGCAATAAGGTAAATGGTGCAATCCGACCAATAATTGCAAATAGAAACATATCCACCACAGCTAAAAGGTTGGTGCACTCTGCTATAGTGCCAACACTTATGTATGCAAGCGAGACGTGGACATGGTTAAAGAAGGATGAAAGTGGCATAAATGCAGTGGAAATGAGATCGTTGAGAAGGATGTGTGGTAAAAGTCTGAGAGATCGTGTGCGTAACAGTGAGATACGAAAGGAATGTGGAATGAAAGTTGGTGTAATAACAAGGATGAATGTAAATAAGTTAAGATGGTTTGGACACGTTGAAAGAATGAATGAGGACAGAATGACTAAAAAGATATATTTGGCTGAGAGGAATGGTGCTCGGAGACGTGGACGTCCGAGGATTAAATGGCAAGATCATTTAAATCAAATCCTACAGGACGGTCACGTGTTGAGCACATTGAACAGGAGAGCATGCATGAGGAATTGTATGAAAGTGACGGAAGCGAAAGATGTATGCAAGGATAGAAGGAAGTGGCGCTCGATCCTTTCTGCCTACCCCGCGAGGGAAGCGGCGTGATGGTATGTATGTATGTATAAATGTATAGGTAGTCTTATTTTATTATTAAGCTGTTTTTTTATCAGCTTATTTTATTTTATTTAAATTGGATATGAAATGTGTATTTTTTGTTTTGTTTTATATTTTAATTTTTTATTTTAGTGAAAGGCATTAGCCGTTTATTTGGTCAATAAATAAATAAATATTGATCATATAATATTATCCACGAGTAGTACTATCTTATTAATATTTAAGAGTTCGTCGGTAGCCTGGAGGTAGACTCGAGGCCTCGTGAACACGGGGTCCGTGGTTCGATCCCAGGTGCCGGGAAACTCCTCTTTCACGACACAAGCTTTTAGCTTACTGTGAAAGGTGTATAAGGTTGTATTTGGGTTTATAACAAAACCCAGATATATCTTTTTAAAAAAAAATATCTTTTTTTCACAGCGAAGATTTTTTCGTTTTTCTTTTTCTTCTTTTTTCCCTTCAGTAAGTTTTCGAGTGTCCTGTAGTAGGCAGGTAGGTACTCGTAAAACATCACGTATTGCGACATTTTACATCTTCAATTCAGCGATGAGATATGCCTCCCATTTGAATGTGTTTACTTTTATTGGTACGGAGAAGACGACTTTTATGTTTATTATACGTAGTTCATTCACATTACGTGAGGGTATGGATGAATGAAAGTATATATTATTATTGACTGTATATTTACATTATTCTTTTTCCGTAGAACACCCGGTAAAGAATTGGTCTCCCACTCTTCTCTGTAAGTTTTCGAGTGTTCTGTAAAAGGTAAGTGTTCGAAAAATTAAGACATGTCTACTACTACTATACCATCACGGCATATTCCACAAGTGGGGTAGCCAGCAGATCAGCTGCATGTAAGGAACATGCAAACTGTCCTCTTCGTGCCAATATAAAATCAAGACATTCAGGATGGGTGGC
This sequence comes from Athripsodes cinereus, assembly GCA_947579605.1. Lineage (NCBI taxonomy): Eukaryota > Metazoa > Arthropoda > Insecta > Trichoptera > Leptoceridae > Athripsodes > Athripsodes cinereus. The sequence goes on along the minus strand of OX388312.1, from coordinate 13,025,483 downwards.
AAACCTCATCGCTGAATTTAAGATGTAAAATGTCTTATTTTTTTCGAACACCTGCCTCTTACAGGACACTCGAAAACTTACGCAGAAGAGTGGGAGACCAATTCTTTACCGGGTGCTCCACGGGGCATGTTACATGTTACATCTTAAATTCAGCGATGAGATTTGCCGCCCATCCTGAATGTATTGATTTTATATTTGCACGGAGAGGACAACTTGCATGTTTATTATATGCAGCTGGTCTGCTGGTAACCCCACTTGTGGGATATGCCATGATGGTATAGTAGTAGTATTTACATTAAATAATTCATACAAACAATGAGAAGTAAAAAACGATTATTTAAAAGCCAATTTAAGATCCAAATATTTTACTGTTTTGATTTCGTTATCAGTAGGAATGGTGTATTGTAAAAGAGTATCATCTAAGCTCTTGAGAACCTTGTTGAATAAATGCAATAAATAAAAAGCATTTCATCTAAAGATCTTGGTGAATAATCAATAGATATGTGAAAATTCTAACAAAATATTAAATTATACCTAAATTTAAATACGCATTCAAGGAAGGAACAAATAAATATAAAAAATTAAAAATTTTATACACAATGTAATAATGATACAAAGAAGCACACATTTGAAAATAATGTTTGTACATTTTTCTAATAACACAAAGTAAAAGGATATTGCTAAAAAAATAATAAAACAATTCTTGAACAATAAACGTACAACAAAAAGAGCGCTTCAGTACTAACAAAACAAGACGCACAAAGATGGCGCTTTTATATGGGGAGTCAAAATCAATATCAATTTTTTCGTTATATTTTTACTTGAACTGAAATACTTTATAAATGCGGCATCACTTTATTTTATTTTATACCGTTTGCAAAATGTAAACGGCCATTGAGTGACTCACGGCGGCCATTCTTATCAATTTTTGACATGTCGATTGGTGTGACATTCATCTCGAGTGGTGAAACACCACTCGACAAATTCTCGCATGATATCGTGTGACATTTGTCGTCTACGACTTTCAAGAATAGGGTTTTTAAGAAATCGATCGAAAGTAATAAAATCTCGCTTACGACATCCATCAATCGAGATTGGAGAATAGGCCCCCAGGTGGACCCCCAGGGGTTATAATGGCGCTACCATTTCTCACACCCCCACCTTCGTAACCACCTTTACCCAGCGGTTACGCGAGGGTTTGAAATATACAAAAGTTTACAAAAATAAAATGTGGATTCATGGAAATAAATGGAATATTAAGTTGTCTAGGGATGATTTTCATTAATTATTAACAACATTTACCTTTTTCAAAGACTACAGATACTTACATTGTAGTAGAGTTGGTCCATACCTTTTGTCCTTCCTGCGACCAATATAACGGAGTAGGTATATTCAATTTCTTATAAATTTATAGATGTTATGATATCATATTATAATTGAACTCATCAAGTCAAAACACGGGACTCGAACCTATGTACTTATGTAATGTAATAAACAAATAGCAAATTGCATGGTAATATGAAAGTATTATTGTCTTGAAATATTATTCCAATGAATAATCATCTATTTATATAAATCTGATTTTCAAACTACGTACTAACTTTCACCGGGCTATACTCGCCCATTTCAAGGAATTTGCGTTCCATTGACCTGACCATTACAAGATGAGGTATCTATTTGAAATAAAAACCCACTAAATGCCGTACTTTCTTTTTGAGAAAAGAGAAAAACAGCAAAAAAGAGTGTAAAAAAAAAGTGTGAATGAGATAAAAAATACGTTTTTTACGTGAGTTTGAAAGGGTAAGAAAATACTCTTTACCGCCAAAATTGTGTATCATATTATATTGCCATATCAAAATTAATTATGAAAAGTACTATAAATATTTATGATTAATTTGTAAAAAATAAGCACAATTAGAACTTTCTTAAGTTCGTGCAAATAAAAACATTATAAATATTTTTAATTTCGTGCAAATAAACACATATAAAATATTTTTTGCGTAAATAATCCAATTTAAAAATATTAAGCACGTGCTAATTGAAAAGCCAAAAACAATATGTTATTCGTCTGGCAATTATGTGTGTCATTATAACATTCCAAAATGGCGATCAATGAACGATATGTCAAAAAGTACGTTCAATATTTCATTTAACATTGGGTGAGAATTAATTAACGTTTTCTATCTAAATAATTATAATCTATTATACCTGCTTTATATTTTTGTTACGAAAGAGTCAACATTATTATTTTTTTGCAGAAACACAAAAACGGTGTACCGTTACTCCATGCGAAAGGGTTGCGATTATCTAGATGCCTCTTTTTCACATTATACTCTTCCTATGAAAACGACATTATGACTTTGGAAATGTCGTGGGAAGAAGTGAAACAATCGTTGCAAAGAAACTGGACGGAAAAGGCTGTATTCTCTTCTCTATGTTTCCAAGAAAATCTTGAAAGGTTGATCAAGAGTCGTTTCATGAATGTTTGATGCAATAAATGAATTAACATAATAAAACTTTCTCTTCTCCTATGATATGTTTTGTGGCACAAATCACTCGAATCGGGTGTATTGCCGTAACCAATTAATAATAATAATAAAAATAATATGATATGTTTTATAAAATATGTAGTTGAAAAGAAAATTAAGTAAAAATAGGTAAGTATCCATTATTTTTTTGATATGGTTAGCTTTTGGAAGAAGGTAACATGATTTATATTATTATTGCAAAGTATCTTAATTGCAAAAAAGGAGAAGGTATGTTTTATTCTTCTATTTTCATGTTCCTTTTACGCTTTGAAGGAAAAAAGCTTGACTTATTTTGAAATGTTTTTTAAGCCTCAGACTTCAAAAAATTGAAGGACTTTATTATTTCTTAGTATTTTTATTTATTTTTACTTTATAATTGTAGACAAAATATTTTCATTATATTGAATTAATTTCAAAATGGAAGTGATAAAAAATACAACAAAACTGAAACTAAAAGCTTGGAGATTATTTTGGTTATAAAACATCATGCTTGCACATCATGAAAACTTCTAATTTGTGTAAATTAGAATTGCATAATTTCGGCATATTTCATTCAATTCCATAGACCACATATGACAGACTGAATGAGAAACATGAGAAAAAAAACAAAGAAAAATAATTGTGAAAATGGAATTATGAAATTCATAGACAATATTGTAGGTATGAGTTTTCCAATAAGTACATAGGTAGGTACTAGATTTTTTTCAATCAACGAGTAGTATTTATTTTGTTTATTTTTTACATTTTCATGAGTCTTTAAAAAAAATCTTATGAAGGTATTTTCTTTGAAAATAATACTTAAGAATGTATATTCATACATCAAGGTTTCTTTTGGGAATACAGGGAGGGAATGCCTATTTAGGTAACATTAATTATTTCGTTCCTTTTTAAGAACTGTTTTCCTTATAGGTACCTATATATACATATATTTTTTTAGGACTTTTATCCAAGTAGGTACCAACCCATTTTTTTAATGATATATAGTCGTGAAAGGTGTCATACTTCTAGATTTTACAATGGGAAGAGGTTTTTAGTACTTTTACCCACATAGGTACCTACCCATTTTTTTTATTGAAATATGGCCGTGTGGGATGTCAAACTTCAAGATTTTACAGTGGGATGAGGAATTTAGTACTTTTATCTACGTAGGTACCTACCCATTTTATTTATTGAAATATGGTCGTGTGGGATGTCAAACTTCAAGATTCTACAGTGGGAAGAGGTTTTTAGTACTTTTACCCACATAGGTACCTATCCATTTTATTTATTGAAATATGGCCGTGTGGGATGTCAAACTTTAAGATTCGACAGTGGGAAGAGGAATTCAGTACTTTTATCTACGTAGGTACCTACCCATTTTATTTATTGAAATATGGCCGTGTGGGATGTCAAACTTTAAGATTCTACAGTGGGAAGAGGAATTCAGTACTTTTATCTACGTAGGTACCTACCCATTTTATTTATTGAAATATGGCCGTGTGGGATGTCAAACTTCAAGATTTTACAGTGGGAAAAGGTTTTCAGTACTTTTATCCACGTTGGTACCTACCCATTTTTTTTATTGAAATATGGCCGTGTGGGATGTCAAACTTTAAGATTCTACAGTGGGAAGAGGAATTTAGTACTTTTATCTACGTAGGTACCTACCCATTTTATTTATTGAAATATGGCCGTGTGGGATGTCAAGATTCTACAGTGGGAAGAGGAATTTAGTACTTTTATCTACGTAGGTACCTACCCAATTTATTTATTGAAATATGGCCGTGTGGGATGTCAAACTTCAAGATTTTGTAGCGGGGAAAAGGTTTTCAGTACTTTACCCACGTAGGTACCTACTCATTTTTTTTATTGAAATATGGCGTGTGGGATGTCAAACTTCAAGATTTTACAGTGGGAAGAGGATTTTAGTACTTTTATCCACGTAGGTACCTATCCATTTTTCTTTAGTGAAATATGGCCGTGTGGGATGTCAAACATTACGATTTTACAGTGAGAAGATGTTTTCAGTACTTTTATCCACGTAGGTACCTACCCATTTTTTTTATTGAAATATGGCTGTGTGGGATGTCAAACTGTAAGAATTCAAAGTGGGGAAAAGGTTTTCACTACTTTTACCCACGTAGGTACCTTCCCATTTTTTTATTGAAATATGGCCGTGTGGGATGTCAAACTTCAAGATTTTACAGTGAGAAGAGATCTTCAGTGCTTTATCCACGTAGGTACCTTTCCATTTTTTTATTGAAATATGGCCGTGTGGGATGTCAAACTTCAAGATTTTACAGTGAGGAGAGATATTCAGTGCTTTATCCACGTAGGTACCTTTCCATTTTTTTATTGAAATATGGCCGTGTGGGATGTCAAACTTAAAGATTTTACAGTGGGAAGAGGTTTTCATTACTTTTAGCCACGTAGATACCTACCCATTTTTTTAAATTTAAATTTTAAAAAGATTCGGAACCAATAAGTACGTTCGTGCTTCCTACCTGGCGATGCTCGGATATTCTCAGTGGTAGTGGAGGACTTAGAATACTTCACTGTAACATAAGAAGTTACAATAGAAATTTTGACGGATTGATCGCTATGATTGCGAATATTAACTGCGAGTTTGATTTGATAGTATTAAGTGAGTGTTGGTTGAGGGATGGTATAATTCTCTATAGTATAAGTGGTTATGATGTTCACTCTTCTGCCCGACACTTTAAACAAAACGATGGAGTTGTAGTATACATAAGAAAAAACTTAAACGCTTTGGTCGATGAACCTGTGATTTTGGGCGCAAATTGTCTCAGAGTCATTTTAAATGGGGAAATAACTATATTAGGTATATATAGATCGCCAGCTACCCATAATCTGATACCATTCATTGATTCCCTCTCAAGTCTGCTTGAAAGTAATGATAATGGGGAATATATTATAGTGGGTGATATCAATATAGATATATTGCAAAAAAATAATAAACAAATAGAAGATTATCTTGGACTACTTGCAGAACAAGGAATGCTTTCCGCAATCAACCTCCCTACTAGGATAGACTCATTGTTAGATCATATATTTATAAGAACTAGACGTGATAAATCTAATATAACGGGTATCATATGCGATTGTCTGATAACGGATCATTATCCAACCATACTCTATCTGTAAGCTGTAATCTAAACAAAGTAAGCTGCAGACATTGGGCACCCCTACGGCAACCCAGATAAGAATAGATTATGAAAAAGTCAGACAGGATACGGCAAAAGTAGATTGGACATCCCTATACAATATGACGAATGTGAATGAGGCTACGGATTATATCGTGAATACATTGAACAGCATTATAGGAGCTCATACATCCGTGAAACATGTTCCCCACTCTAAACGTAGACTAAAACCATGGATAACTCCGGGTCTACTTCGTAGTATAAATGTGAGAGATGCGCTCCACATGAAGACTAAAAAGTACCCCCATGATACTCAAATAAAAAATACTTACATTAAATTCCGTAACGCTTGCAAATCTCTTTTAATATCAGCAAAAAACAAATACTACACGCAGAAATTTAAATCCGTTTCAAACGACGCCAAAAAAACTTGGGACTTGTTAAATGAAGTTGTCAATAAAAAGAAATCAAAATGTATGTTAGAGAGTTTGACTATAAACAATAATACTTACAAAATAGATGATAAAAATAGCGAAATTGCAACCAAATTTGTGAATGAATACTTCATAAATGTAGGAGGTTCACTGGCTCAGAAGACTCTAAATAATATAAACAAAACTGAAGCACAACTGCAATTAATGGAGTATGAAACAAACACGATAGTTACTAACAATGTAATGCACCATCTTGAACCAGTAACCACTAATGAAATAGAAAAAATAATCAAAAATTTAAAAGACAAAACTACTGTCGGTACAGACCTTATCTCGACGCGAATTTTAAAATGGTGCATTGATAGCCTTAAGACGCCAATTCAATTTGTTACGAACATGAGCTTGTCAGAAGGTATTTTCCCAAACCACTTAAAGGAAGCCGTTGTATGTCCGATATACAAGAGTGGGAAAAAAGATGATATAGGGTGCTATAGACCCATAAGTTTATTAAATTCACTATCGAAAGTAATTGAAACAGCCGCTAAATGTAGATTATTGGATTTCCTTGAAAAAAATAATATTTTATCTGAAAAACAATTTGGCTTTCGCAAAAACAGGGGTACACAAGAGGCGATTGGTTATCTCACACAAAGAGTTGTCAATATATTAGATAAGGGGGAAAAATGTATTACTGTATTTCTTGATCTCGCAAAAGCTTTCGACACAGTCTCCCATGCATTGTTGTTAGCAAAGCTGTCGAAACTGGGGATTCGTGGAACGGCACATAAGTGGTTTTCTGACTATTTGACTAGCAGGACACAAAAAACAAAAATTGGAAATTACTTGAGTGACAGGGCGCACATCAGGTTCGGAGTCCCACAGGGAAGCGTACTGGGTCCAATTCTCTTCCTCACGTACATCAACGATCTGACGAATATTGTCCTGGATTACGGAGATGTAGTGTCATTTGCTGACGATACGGCACTTATTTTTCATGGTGGAACATGGGACAGTGTTCATGAGAGGGCAGAGAGGGGACTGAGTCTGGTGAAGAGATGGCTGGACTCTAATCTACTAACTCTCAACGTGGACAAAACTAATTACATGACAATCAATATAACAAACAGAGACGATGACTATGTAAAAAATAAAACAATTAAAATACACAACTGTGACACTGTTACCGCAGACATACTACCATGCAATTGTCCAATCACTAAAAAAGTAAGAAATGCTAAGTACCTCGGTATATTGATCGATGAAAGATTCGGCTGGAAAGAGCACATTGCAAATACAGCAAATAGACTCAGAAGTACCTTGCACGTCTTCAAAGAGGTGAGGAACATGCTGCCTATCAGTATGATGAAGACCGTATACTTTGCTCTGGTGCATAGTATTTTGTCGTATGGTATTCTTGGTTGGGGGGGAGCTTCACTGACAGCTCTAGATCCATTAATAAAGGCTCAGAAATCAATTATCCGAGTAATCAACAAAAAACCTTACAGATTCCCATCAGCTGCTCTCTTCCAACAATTCGGTGTATTGGACATAAGACAGACATATACAAAAAATATAATCTTACACTACATTAAGCACGGGCACTTACAGACACAGATAACGCACAATTTATCGACAAGATGCAGAAATAAACAATTTTACAAAGTACCAAAAACGAGGACCAAATTTGCACAAAGACATTTTACTTTTCAGGCACCAAGACTCCTTAACAAAATACAGGACAATGTACTGACTAAACGACAAATGACAAACAACTCCTTACCTAAAAGACTCATTACGGACTGGTTGCTTAAAATTGGACGCGGCGAGACAGAACGTATACTTAACTACATACCGGCTTAGCCTCTTCGAGCGTCTCTCATACAGTGCCCTTGGGTTTGTATATGTGTTGTGTATGTTTATATGGTTATACGCGTTTATACGCGTTTATAAATGTTTAACACTCATCGTGTGGGTGAGTGTGGGCGTGTGTGGGTGCGGGTGTGTGTGTGTGTGTGTGTGTGTGTCTGTAGTACATGTGTGTGCATGGGTGTAAATGTATATAATGTGCATATTATTGTTCTGTCTTTTTATTTAGTTTTTTCTTTATTTTATGTTAATTAATTAAGTTTTTTAGTTAACGTTACTTTAACTAAGAGCAATGTTCTTTGACCACACATAAATTGATCTACCTTAGTACGGGCTGTAGCCTAGTTAGGTGAATCATATAATGAATATGTTAAAATTGAATTTATTTATATCAATAAAGCTGTTATTATTATTATTATTATTATTTAAGCTGAGAAGGATGTGTGGTAAAAGTCCGAGAGATTGTGTGCGTAACAGTGATAAACAAAACGAATGTGAAATGAAAATTGGTGTAATTACAAGGATGAATGTGAATAAGTTAAGATGGCAAGCTCATTTTAATCAAATTCTACAGGACGGTCACGTGTTGAGCACATTGAACAGGAGAGCATGCATGAGGAATTGTATGACAGTGACGGAAGCGAAAGATGTATGCAAGGATAGAAGGAAGTGGTTCTCGATCCTTTCTGTCTACCCCGCGAGGGAAGCGGCGTGATGGTGTGTATGTATGTGTATGTAATGTAGGTACATTGTTATAATTTTATATACTGTTTAGTCTCACTAAGGGTGACAATACCTTTGATCATTCGGTTGTGTCTATTGCTGTGCGGTGTTATTTAAAATTTATAATAATTTAATTATTATTTTTTCTACATTCCGGTTGAGGGCCGGCTTCAGTTGATTTTTTTTAGTTTTATTTTTCAATTTTTTTTCTTGTTTTTTGTTGCAGCTCTGGTAAGACTATCTTTGGTTATTTTTAACATTTTAATTTTATTTTAATAGAGATGGATGGCGATCCACCTCACACTCTTCCACCAGCTCCTCCTCCTCCGGATCCCCCCGATCCAAAGAGAAAGAGAACACATCAAAACTTAGAAACAGACCATACACTTAACATGGATTTTGATTTTGCTAATCTCGCACCTACTGATAAGACCTCAGCTACACCTATTTCTTCTTACTCTGCTTCTAATACACCCGTCAGGGAGTATTTTTACTCAAACAAATCATGTGGGCCCTATATCGTGTTCGTGCAAAATGCTGAACAGGGTAAATCTATTTCCCCCTTGCAGTTCGGTAAATTTCTTTATACTAGAAAAACTCAAGGCGTCGTAAACGGTTCTTTAAAAGCTGAAGGGAAATTTAAAATCTCTCTCGAGTTCACGTCGGGGATTATGGCCAATACTTTTATAAAAAATATATTTATATCTTCGAACTCTAATTTTAGAGCATATATTCCCTCGTTTAACGTCACAAGAATGGGCTTAATAAGAGGTATCCCACTAGATATCACAAATGACGAATTGATATCGTCCATTCTAGAATCGAATCCAGAAGTGGAAAACGTAATAAAAATAAGACGACTGAATTACAAAGACAGAACATCTGGTTCTGTCGAATGGAAACCATCCAGGAGTATAGTAATAACATTCGAAGGCCAATTTCTACCATCCCATATTTACATTCTCTACAACTCTTTCAATGTTGAAAAATATAATTTCCCAACAATTCAGTGCTTTAATTGCTGTAAGTATGGTCACGCAAAAGCTGGATGTCGTTCGCCGCCAAAATGTTTTAATTGTGGGGATAACCACTCCTCAGAAGAGTGTAAGACGGCAGAAATTAAATGTTTTCAGTGTAAAGGAGCACACAAAGCGATAAGTACTTCGTGTCCTGAATATTCCAGGCAAAGAGCTATAAAGAATTCTATGACTGTTTCTAATATTTCATATATTCAAGCAGCAAAACTGCACCCTTCAATTAAATCTTCATACGCTGAAGTTCTTGCTACCCCTCCAGATCCCCCAACAATATCTGTCAACTCTCGAAATTTTTCCACACGTCATAGTAGAACAGTAGTTGGTAAGCCCCATAAAATATCAACAAATGGTGGCTATGACAAAGAAAAGCACAATTCGTTCCTCTCATATACCAATGGATCTCCTTCTCAGAGTTCTAATGGTTGCGCAAGTTCACAAAGAGTACTCGTACCTGACCAAGATGTAGTTGAAAATCTCAAAGAAACTTTGACACTTGATAACAATAATTTTCTTTACTCACTATTAACAATGCTTATTGAAATACTTTCACGAAAAAATCTGACATCGCCAAACGCTGCTTCCTTAATTCCTGCACTAAACGCACTCCTCATCGAAAATGGCCAACGCAACGAACATAACCAGCATCTCGAAAAGTAAGCTTTCTAATTTATCCATCCTTCAGTGGAACTGCCGTAGTGCAGTTTCCAACAGAGATGACATTCTGTTTTTGCTCAAAACTCATAACATTGATGTAGCTGCTTTATCAGAGACATGGTTTTCGCACGATTCGTTTGTATCTTTCCCAGGTTATTCCTGTTTTAGAGATGATCGCTTGGATGGTAGGGGAGGAGCAGCTCTTTTAGTAAGGGACTCTCTTGAGTTCAACAGGATTTCTCTGAATATTCCATCAAATATACAGTTGGTGGCAGCGAAAATCAATAATATATCTGTAGTGTCCGTATACGCTCCTCCCAGAACTAATTTCGACAGGAGCTTCTGGTCTGAAATCATTTCAGAACTTTCCCCATCTTACATGATCCTGGGAGATCTCAATGCTCATGCTCCCTCCTGGGGAAGCCAGTCCCTGGACTCTCCAGGAAAGGCTATTCTGACCTGGACAGATGACTTTAATCTCTGTATCCTTAATAGTGGAGATCCCACTCGCTTCTCAAATCCAAATCAGAGACAAAGTGCGGTAGATATATCAATCTGTACTGCGGACATTGCTCCTATGTCAACATGGGAAATCCTTGAGGACCCGCTCTCCAGTGACCACTTTCCCATAATCATTGATTTAAAAGTAACCTCCAAAAGCACCTCAAATGGCCCATTTAGGAGTAAATTTATTACAAAGAAAGCTAATTGGGATGAATTTCAGAATCACATTCTATTGGATGTCGCTGGTGTGCAGGGTGAGCATCAGGGGGTCGACGAATTTGCGAACGGAATCCATGATGTGATTTTACGTGCTGCAACAGCCTCTATACCAATGTCCTCTAATCGAAAGCCCCGCAAAACATCCCCTCCTTGGTGGGACAAGGAATGTTCGGAGGCAGTCGAACAAAGAAAGGCAGTGATTAAATCTTTTAAAAACAATATGTCTTGGGAAAACTTTTTACTCGTTCGGAATGTGCAAGCTCGTACCAAAAAATTTCTCAGGAAAAAGAAAAGAAAAGGTTGGCAAGATTTTTGCACTTCTTTATCCCCTGACACACCTTCATCGGATGTGTGGGAATCCATTCGACGATTTAGAGGTTCTTTCTCCCCAAACCAAAGACAAACCAAGATAGGTCCATGGATTGAAAACTTTATAGATAACTTGTCCCCAGCATACGCACCTGAAATGCTGGAACTTCAAAGAAGTCCTACATCTCAGGAGCAATCTAATGTACTTTCATCTCCTTTCTCATTTGATGAACTGTCTTCCGCCGTTCACTCTGCAGGGGATTCTTCTCCCGGACCTGATCTCATACCATACTCTTTTTTCCGACATGCTCCTAAACTTCTTTTAATAAAACTATTGGAATTATATAATTTAATACTGAGGAGTGGAAACATTCCTTCTTCCTGGAAAAGGCAATCCATTGTTCCAATCCTTAAGCCCGGAAAAAACCCTTCTCTACCTTCATCATATCGCCCAATCGCATTGTCTTGTTGCTTTTTGAAGATCCTAGATCGCATGTTAAAAAAAAGACTGGAATATTTTTTTGAAAACTCTGGTACATTTCCCTCCTTTCAATTTGGATTTAGAAAGGGAAGATCTTGTATGGATAACTTGAGTATTCTAGTAACTGATATACACATTGCAAGATCTAATAAGAGTGATCTAGCGGCCTGTTTCCTAGATATTTGTGGGGCATATGATAGCGTTCTCTTACCTGTATTGTTTCAGAAAATGTCATCTGCGGGCTTACCCAATTCATTATGTTGTCTTATTTTTAACATAATGTGCGAAAGGAGTATGCTAATTAACTCCTTCCATGGGCTTGTCGAAAGAAAAGTGTATAAAGGACTCCCACAAGGATCGGCGCTTAGCCCAATTCTTTTTAATCTATACACTCACGACATTGGAAACGCTCTGCCTCCTGAAGTCAATATACTACAATACGCAGATGACTTCGTTATCTATTGTTCTGTTGGTTCCACGCTCACTGCGGGTGAGAAACTTGAAGCATCCCTTAATCTCTTAGGTGAATGGTTTAGTGCCAATGGTATGACTCTTTCACCTTCCAAAAGCCAACTCGTTGTTTTCTCAAACAAACATAAACCCTCCAATATATCTTTAAAGTGCAACAATTCCACTATTTCAAGTTGTGAATCAGTAAAGTTTTTGGGGGTCACTTTGCACAGAAAACTCTCTTGGAACCTTCATATTGACAATATAATAGCCAAGTGCGAAAAAAATATAAACATCCTCAGAGCGGTTTCTAGAGTCTGGTGGGGGGCCCACCCGACTACTATGAGAATGCTTTACTCATCCCTCATCCGAAGCCTCATCGACTATGCATGCTTCCTAATGGATCCCCTTCCAAATTATTTAAGCGCAAAACTAGAAAGAGTTCAGAATAAATGCCTGAGACTGATACTGGGAGCCATGAGATCGTCTCCAATAATAGCCTTGCAGGCAGAGTGTGTAGAGATGCCCCTTTGCCTAAGGCGAGTTTTTCTATCTCACAAATTCGTTTTGAGGAGATTGAGCATGGGTCCTCATATGTTGCTCCTCAAATTACAAACATTGTTGGAGCTTTGCTTAAATTCTCCTTATTGGCGTAATAGAAAGTACCCTCTTTTGTGCTCCTCTTGGGAGTATGTAACCCAAAGTTTCTCTTCTTCAATTCACCTTACACCTTCAACTCATCATTCTATTCCATTCAATTATTCATTGCAGGCATGCAATATTGTTGATTCGATAGGTTTGGATAAATCAGTTTTTACATTGAGCCCGCAGGTCGTGAATATCCTTTTCCTTCATAGAGTGAATAGTAAATGGCCTGCCCATACGATCTTCTTTACGGATGGGTCTAAATCTCATACAAATGAATGTGGATCGGCTGTTTACTCTCCTTCTCTTCAAGTCGAACTTCAATTTCAACTCCCATCTTCTGCATCTGTTTTTACAGCAGAATGTTTAGCTCTCAGAGAGGCGTTAGGGGTAATTGTCGAAAGATTACTTTCACGGGCAATTGTCTTTACTGATTCCCTTAGCCTCGTATCTCTTCTAGGGCGAAAGGGTAGTTTGTCATCAAATAATTGTATAATCCACGATATTTTAAGATTGATGTTCGAGGCATCAAGTAAAAATATTGAGTTGGTGATTGCTTGGATCCCTTCTCATGTGGGTATTGCTGGAAACGAGAAAGTAGATATTCTGGCTAAGGAAGCATGTTCTTGTGGTATATTGCCAAATGCATTTGTACTTCCTATAGGAGATTGTCTGGGTGTTGTAAGAGATAAAATTTATGAGAAGTGGAATTATTCATTTATCGGGTCTGTATCTGGGTCTCATTATAAAGGAATTCAGCCTTCAATCCCCTCGCAACCTTGGTTTCAAGAAACAAAATGGCCAAAATTAAACATTTCGCTTCTCTGTAGAATGAGGATAGGACATTGTGTTATTGCCTCTCATTTGGCCAGAATCAATATTCTGGATTCCCCTATGTGCGAATGCGGGGAGGACACGGAAACTCTGGACCACGTTTTCTTTGGTTGCCCACTCCTACCTAATCAAGAATTTTCTCAGACGATTAGGAAGTTGGGTTTTAATTTTCCCATTTCTGTCCATTCTCTTTTGGCCCAAAATTGTAATAAAGTGAACCTAGCCTTAATAAATCACCTTAAAAAATTTAATAAGAACATCTAAATTATTAATTTTAATAAGAATAAATTTCAATAATAAATTATACCTAATGATAAATTGTTTTGTAGTAAATGTTTTTGAAACAAATTATTATTATAAAAATAATAATAAATTTTGACAAAGATTTTTTTTTTGTAAGACACGATGTGTTTAACATCAAATATATTCCTGAAAACGGCCCTGTGATTGCAACGATGTCGCCACACAAGCGGTGTGCATGTATTGGTTACTCGGGCGGGGAGTTCATTGATCCCAATGCCCTTGAGATGTACTTGCCGCACGTGGCGACTGAAACGGCAGTTACTATGTAGCTATGTACTAATGAATACCCACTACGTTAAGACATTGTACTCACAGCAGTGAGTATATAGGCATAATTCACTCGATGTCGGGTGCCTTGCCGAAAAGAAAAAGAAGAAGAAGAAGAAGAAGAAGTCTCACTAACATATATTCTATTATCTGTTATCTACTTTAATGTGACACTGTGTACATAGTTGATACAAAAATTATTGCTGCCTACATAAAATAATTTTTATTTATATATACATACCTACATACTGTTTTTTTTTAATAAACATGATTCCCGTGCAACGCCGGGTATTTATAAGCTAGTATTATATACAACAGTTCTTTTATCTTGGCTCGTTACGTATTATTAATTAGTCTAGGGATAAGATAGTTGGTTTCAAAACTCTGTATGGTAGTTTTACAATTTATTTTCTGCATGGTCAAACAAGTTACATTAAAGTTGCAAAATTAAATTAATAATGAAATGTAATATATATAACAATCATTCATCGTCTCACACTCTTATATTTTGAAATCAAAGGATAAAGTTAAACAGTTACAAATAGTGATTATATATATTAATAATTACGAATAACATAAATAATTTACATAAATTTGTAGTATTGATGATGCTGAAGATTTCTGTTATGATGCGGGTGTTAGTATACGAACGTGGTGATGTTACATTTATCTACGCTAACAGGCGATTCTTCTGAGCTATTCAAGGAGGTAGTAAGACACGATACGTAGGAGGGGAAGATCCACGAGGTTGTCGCACAGATGTACCACTCAGCGGGGGTGGAATCGTAGAATACCGCCATCAAAGAGGAGAGCTTGTTCCTACATCCATCACAGAGAAACCGGGGTGATAAGCTGTTGCTTGCGGGATATCACAGTGATAATAATTCAACGCGTTCAGTTCATCTTTCGACACCGGGTTATGGTAATAATTATGACAAATATGTACGCGTATGACTTGTTGAAATATTTAATGTTCTATTCACTGGATTAAGTTAACATAATGGCGTACATTCGTTTTGGCGCGAACTCGACTCTGGTGACGCTAACATGATTTGAACACTATACTGTAAGTTAATTTATTTATCATTTCACTACTTGTAAGTTTTACTTTATTACAGTTCTATTGATTGAATTTAATTGATGTTGGTAACTGGTGTTACCAGCGAACGGCATAAAGCCGGAGACAAATGCAAGTGCGTCTACATGACGAGAGAATTTCTATTACTGACCAGGGCAAAATGGCAAAAAGCATTGAAGGTGTAGTGCAAGGTTTATTTATACCTTTTCTTGACAAACATTGGATAGGTGGCTTCGCTTCTATGAGCTGGTTCGTCATTGGTGGAATTCAGCGGTTCATACTAACATCAACCAATCAAAACAGGTGTCGCTTACGACTAATTAATAATTGACAAAATATCACGCATAAGAGGAATGATTGTGTATTGCAACAACAATATAGATTATTATTATTATTTGGGATGACGTTACTAACCAAAACACGCATTAATAGTACGAATTCTATTTCAATTTGCTCACCGTCATAATGTTACAGGGTCCACGAGAGACTCGATGGAGTGACTAAAAAATGGGGGTCCACAAGTTGTAAAAGGGAGTCCACGAATCCATAGTTAAAGTATCAGATATTCGGTAAAAGCACCAGATATTGACATAAACAAAAGTCGGTACAAATACTCGTTACATTGTAGAAAAAGGTACTGTGAGAAAATATTCTGTAAGAAAACCGAGGAGATTTTGAAATATTTCAAATTCCTATACCATTTCAAAAATTTAGCGACGGGGGGTAGAAATACAGGGGTCCACCGGAACCAATAAACTTTTGAAAGTGGTCCATGAGAAAAAAAGTTTGGGAACCTCTGATTTAAGGGGTGTTCACATTTGTTCACTTTCAGTGATCACTCTGGATGATCCACCAAGATGAAAAGGTGTGAACAGGAGTTTCATCAATAGTGATACTAGCGATGACGGAGGAAAAGGGGCGTTCACATTGCTTCGCTTTGGATGATCATCCAGAGTGTCAGGGTCAAACCTGTTCATCAAAAGTGAACACGTCTGTTCACATTTGTTCATCCTATGCTTTCACTGCAATCTCAACACAGTCATGTTGTATGTAGTTTGACGTATTTTTGTTCAAAAATAAGTAAATAAATTATTAAAATGAAAAATAACCCTTAAAACAAATTAACATAGTTCTCAACTACATAATAGACCATTAAAGGATGACGTCACAGAAAAATCATTGAGGGGCATCAGGCATCCCAACACAACAGACGATTACGGTGTAATATTAGGTGGAACGCCTAAAGAATACCTAATAATCAAAAAAACTGTCAGTGTCGATTTTGTTATTTTGTCGTCTGACTTTCTTTTTTTTTCTCTTATGGCATAACATCCTACAAGGATGATTTGCGCAATCTGACTGTTTGCCCCCCAAGCAAAAGCAAATCCATAGACAAGACCACGTGACCTTTAATGGTCTATTATTTTGTACATGATTCTGACATTCAATACAAATTCATAGAGAATTAAACAAATAATAAGATAAAACTTGTTTATGGTCGTTTCAGTGAAAGGATCTTCATAAAAATTATTAAGAGTGTTAATCTTTTTCCTCCGTCATCTCTAATGATCACTATTGATGAAACGCCTGTTCACACCTGTTCATCTTGGAGGATCATCCGGAGTGATCACTGAAAGTGAACAACTGTGAACGCCAGTGTGACCAGATTATTTGGTGGTTTCCTACTTTTTTGGTAGTTGTTGAGGCATTGGCAAGATTGTTTAGTAGTTTTTATTTCTTTGGTAGTTTTTGGTAGTTTTTTAGTAGTTTTTGTATTTAGTCGGTAATTGGTGGATAGCCTAGTATTCACAGCAATTTTAAAATTTTCGACGCCGGGACCCTCTACAGACAGACGCCCGAAGCTTTTTCGTTGGTATAAGGGTGGCGCATTAATCGTTTTGTTTATTCATGATTTGTTCATTGCCTTGTACATTTCGAGAGATAACACAA
This sequence comes from Athripsodes cinereus, assembly GCA_947579605.1. Classification (NCBI taxonomy): domain Eukaryota; kingdom Metazoa; phylum Arthropoda; class Insecta; order Trichoptera; family Leptoceridae; genus Athripsodes; species Athripsodes cinereus. The sequence continues at coordinate 13,008,058 of OX388312.1, read as the reverse complement.
ATTTATAAATCTAATTGAAAAGTTAAGAAGTATGATCGATAAAAAATTAATGAAATACTGCATCATAAGGCTTTTAAATTTAGAGGGGAAAAAAATAAATTCGACTGAATGGAACACAGGATAATAAACTATAAACTTAATATTACTGCTATCTACTGACTGCTATACCCCTACAGCATGTCATACAAGTAATAAGCATGCAGATTGTCCTCTTCGTGCCAGTAAAAAATAAGACATTCAGGATTCTTTCGTTTTTACGTGGAGCACTTGGCAAAGAAGTGGTCTCCAACTCTTCCGTAAGTTTTCAGGTATTCGAAAAAATAAAGACACATGAAATTTTAAATTCCAAGTATCTTAATTTTTTGTTGGCACAGAAAGGATGGCTTACATGTATATTACATGCGGCTGGTATACTGGCTACCCACTTGTGGGATATACTGTGATGGTGTGGAATAGTACATTCAGAATAGGTGCAAATTGTATGTATATTATTTTGTGAAGTTTAGAGACCATTTGCCTAATCCATGACACTCGATAACTTATGGAAAATAGTGGGAGACCAAATATTTATTTCTGTTTATTATTTACTGTACATTGATTACAAGCAAATTCGTATTTTATTTTTCCTTCTTTATAAATTTGCGTTATCTCTCGAAATGTATAAAGTAGCATTCACATTACTTCACTTTGGATGATCATCCAGAGTGTCAGGGTCAAACCTGTTCATCGAAAGTGAACACGTCTGTTCACATTTGTTCATCCTATGCTTTCACTGCCATGTCTACTTTCTCACTCATGTTGTATGTAGTTTGACGTATTTTCGCATAAAAATAATTAAACAAATTCAAAAATGAAAAATAACACTTAAAATAAATTAATATAGCTCTTGACTGCATAATAATTTTGTACATGATTCTGACATTCAATACAAATTCATAGAGAATTAAACAAATAATAAGATAAAACTTGTTTATGGTCGTTTCAGTGAAAGGACCTTTCATCTAAATTATGACGAGTGGTAATCTCTTTCCTCCGTCATCGCTAGTGATCACTATTGATGAAACGCCTGTTCACACTTGTTCATCTTGGATGATCATCCGGAGTGATCACTGAAAGTGAACGTATGTGAACGACCCTTTAGGCAATCAACAAATCATGAATAAACAGTACGAATAATGCGCAACTGTTACAAACGAAAAAGCTTCGGGCGTCCGTCTGTAGAGGGTCCCGGCGTCGAAAAATTTAAAATTGCTGTGAATACTAGGCTATCCGTAATTGGTAGATAAATATCGGGTACTTGGGAAAAGTACCCGATACTTAAGGGTCGTTCACATACGTTCACTTTCAGTGATCACTCCGGATGATCCTCCAAGATGAACAAGTGTGAACAGGCGTTTCATCAATAGTGATCACTAGCGATGACGGAGGAAAACGATTACCACTCGTCATAATTTCGATGAAAGGACCTTTCACTGAAACGACCATAAACAAATTTCATCTTATTATTTGTTTTATTCTCTATGAATTTGTATTGAATGTCAGCATCATGTACAAAATTATTATGCAGTTGAGAGCTATATTAATTTATTTTCAGTTTTATTTTTCATTTTTGAATTTGTTTAATTATTTTTATACGAAAATACGTCAAACTACATACAACATGAGTGAGAGTTTAGACATGGCAGTGAAAGCATAGGATGAACAAATGTGAACAGACGTGTTCACTTTCGATGAACAGGTTTGACCCTGACACTCTGGATGATCATCCAAAGTGAAGTAATGTGAATGCTACTTTACTGTTTCGAAAATTATTGTCGGTACAAATACCGAGTACATTGTAGAAAAAGGTACTGCGAGAAAATATTGTTGAAGAAAACCGAGGAGTTTTTGAAATACTTCAAATTCCTATACCATTTTAAGAATTTAGTAGTTTTGGTAGTTTTTGACTTCCCCATTTAGTAGTTTTTGAAAATAAAATCTGGTCACACTGGTGAACGCCCCTTAAGGTAATTTAGGCAACACAATCTGGCAACCCTGGGCCATACTCTAAAGGCGGTTAGGCGAGAAATAACTCGCTTTTTATTTTGATTTCGGGTTCGTCGTGCTTGGTATTCATTGGTATTTGGTATCCGTTTGGCGGTTTTAGTTAGTTCATTGTTTCGCTTGTTGTTGATTATAAATTTATTGTCTTTGAACGTAGAAATGTCGAGCACTTCACAAAAACACAAAAACTTTGTCGCTGAACCTATGGGAGAGAAACCCGTAACGGATTTAGCAGGCATAGGTGAAGTTTTAGGCAAAAGATTAGAGGCAGCCGGATTCGATAAAGTAAGTGGTTGAGTATAAGTCATGGTGGCAGCTTGATATTTAGTATCCAGCCTAACTACTATACTTTTCTTCAGTACAAATGTCTTATGTTCCTAATAGAAACGTCGAAGAGGCAGTGGTGGGCTGGCGGAGCAATCACAGTAGAAGTTAGAAATAATACAAATAGGCAATTGCTCAGGGCCCCTGAGCAAAAGTCTATACATGTTGAATTTTAAATTCTAGAATAAAAAAAATTCATGAGTTGTGCTAGTATCTTTATTTTTTAACATCTGATATTTTTGTATGTATGACTGCAATAATACTCCTCATATCAGTCTTTATCTACAAGGTTTGGGAGCCCTACACAAGTTGGTTTGCCTCATTAGAATTGCCACTGCCTTGTTATAATTCTATTTTTATTTATTTATTTATTCATTCTTTACTGTACATTGATAAAAAACAATTACATAAAAGGTATACATTCAAATTAAATACAATCAATATACAGAGGGCGAGTTTATCGCAAAGGCGCGATCTCTTCCAACTAACCCAAAAGTATTAACTTAAAAAATAAACAAACATATGATGAAAATAAAAAACATACACACATATATATAAAAAGGGAGAGACTGCAAAAAAAAAAAAACAAACATACATGCATAAAGGGAAAGGAAAAGGGGGGGGGGTTAGGAGTGATGGGTTTCAGGATTTTCATTTTTCTAATTTAACTACACTAATTGGTCAACACAGTTCAGAGGCCTGAGTCAAAAACACATTTTCACGTTCGAGTACAAAGGGGCGTTCACATTTGTTCACTGTTAGTGATCACTCCGGATCATCCTCCAAGATGAACAGGTGAGAACAGGCGTTTCATCAATAGTGATCACTAGCGATGACGGAGGAAAGATTACCAATCGTCATAATTTTGATGAAAGGTCCTTTCACTGAAACGACCATAAACAAGTTTTATCTTATTATTTGTTTAATTCTCTATGAATTTATATAGAATGTCAGAATCATGTACAAAATCATTATGCAGTCAAGAGCTATATTAATTCATTTTAAGTGTTATTTTTCATTTTTTAATTTGTTTAATTATTTTTATACGAAAATACGTCAAACTACATACAACATGAGTGAGAGTGTTGACATGGCAGTGAAAGCATAGGATGAACAAATGTGAACAGACGTGTTCACTTTCGATGAACAGGTTTGATCCTGACACTCTGGATGATCATCCAAAGTGAAGCAATGTGAATGCTACTTAAGATACACAATAGTTACGAAAATTAACACTTTAGCACAGGCGTCGGCAACCTATGGCACGCGTTCCAGGCTTGGCACGCGATGGGGTTCTGAATGGCACTCTACAAAGTAATCAGGGACAAGGTTCGCATTAAAAAAAATTAATTTATGTTAGAATTTTATGTTATTTTTTAATAAATATGTTTAAAAGATAAATTTGGTATAAAATTCTTCTCCTCTAGAACCCCATTATATAATTTAGAATTAAGGCGGCACCCTGAATCATATTGGTAGAGTGTCTTGGCACACTACAGCTAAAAGGTTGCCGACCCCTGCTTTAGCACAACATCGTCTACATTTGAACGCTAACGGAACGAAAACGTAACATGGAAATGTGTTATTGACTCAGGCCTCTGTTCCCTTATATGAATGGACCACCCTATTTCTATCAGATGGTACATAATATTATTATGTGCACAAAATTATTTCATAAATTTAAGTAAAATTGCATAAATTCTTTGACCATTAGCAGTGATATGTTATACCTAGATTTGCAATATGAATCTCAAACATGTACCATCAATAAAATCTCGTTGCGGTCCTTGGTGCCGCAATTTTTAGTTTGAAAAAAAAGCGACACACATATAAATTGTAGATAACAAGAGATAGGCAATATGAGAATGGGGATTATAATAGACGACAAAGGCCGGTAGACAGAGATGAATATATACAAAAGAAAAGAGATGAATATATATTACTCAGGTATTGTACCTCGACGGGTGGGTACACATTTTTAGAGAATATTTGTATGACATTGCGAATCTAGTTGTAACATATCACTGACCATTAGTCAAACTGATACTTGTGATAATGCAAACAGATTGACATCAAATTTGTAATTATTATTTATATTCACCTTTATATATTAAGCAACTTTGTCTTGCCTTTGATGCCTACTATTTTGTATTCTTTTTATCCTGTATTTATTTATTTATTTATTTATTAATCAGAGACACAAACAGAAAGTTAATAAAAACAACATACATTGATTCGGCCAGGCCAACCCCCCAATTAAGTGTGTCTACAGCATACACATATTAATGTTAACAAAAGAATGATAGAAAAAAAAAAAAAAAAAAAAAAACCAATCAAACAAAAGCAGATCACAATCACCGCAGGCCCAGTACAAACTGAACCTGCACCAAACAAGCACCGAATAAAAAAACAAAAAATTTCAACCTACAAAGATACCAAAGTTGATACAAAGTTATACATAATTATGATGAACCCAAGTATCCTGTAAGGGGTCTATGGGGAATGATTTACAATAAACAATGTAAGATACCATTAAAAAAAAAACAGTAAAAGGAAAATAATTTTTTCGATGGTTTAGATATTTTTTTATATATTACCTGTAAGTCGTCTGACATGTTGAGACTTACAAACAAGTATTATTTTTTTACTGTCATAAATATTTCTTGGCAGCCTTTTTCTGTAGTGATGCAGGTGATTTTTAATGAAAATAGATCTTAAGTAAATTATTGTACCTTTTTTAACATATCAGGCAATAACAGATACAATATAAAAAAAGTAAGAGATTGAGCCACACAATCTGGTTGTCTTGAAATAGATTTAAGTCAACTACAAAATACCACATGACCACTTTTCTATTAGGTGTAGGTAGATACTTAACTTAATCCAATATTATTAAGTACCTAATAAGTTGTGAGTGTAATAAATGTATGACTGTTTCAGGCATATGTAGTTTTGGGACAATACCTATTATTGAAGAAGGATAAAGATCTATTCCAAGAGTGGTTAAAGGAAACATGCAGTGCTAATGCCAAGCAGTCAGCCGATTGTTATCAATGTTTGAATGACTGGTGTGAAGAATTCTTATAAATAAATATAGTATCTTCACAACGTGTTACAATCGAAATAGGAACCAAATTGGAATGTTTTTCTTTTCAATTAAATTTGAGCCAAAAGAGAAGATATTAACACCACTGTGTCCTTTTCTAATGGGGTGACTGTGAAACAGAAAAAAATCTTAAGATTTCTGTATACATCGTGTTCTGCATCATTCAATTGTACATACTAGAAGAAGGTACCACAAGGCAATAAGCAAACCTTTTTTTTTACTAGTATTAATTTTTTATTATTATGACCATGTATCATTAAAAATAATATTTCAATAAATAGTCACATCACACTAATTGAATATTATGTAAGATGAAACACGATCTCTGTGGACATTCTTTATACAAATGAATCTCGAATCAAAAACATTCTATTTACAGTATAGTTGATATAAAAGTGTAATGGTTTCATGCGCCCAGTATGCCTTTTTTAATCTTCCGATATTATTTCAACAGGATACTACAGACAACGTAATATATGGACACCGAACAATGTCAAATTATAACGGGTGGGGCAAAAGTCCTGCTACCATTTTGATTGCCTATAACTTTGTTCAAAGAAGAGATAAGTAGGTTTGGTGTTCATAAAACGTTTATTTTGCCTTTACATTTTTTTTTTTTCGTTATGATTGGAAAATTATATCAGCTAAATGGTGACTGCGATTCGCTATGCAACTTTCAGCTCTCTTTAAGACATTTTTCATGACATCCTGTAACACTACAGGCTGAATTTCTTCAATTTCATGACGAATATTGTCTTTAAGATGTTAAATCGTTTGGGGCCCATTCACATAAACTTTTAATTTTAAAAAACCCCATAAGAAAAAGTCTGGTTTTGTGAAGCACTGGACAATTAGGATATTTTTGACGCAATTTCCGCTGAGTGGCAATAATGGATCGATTATATTCAATAAATTTTGTCACTATTTCTGCTCGTTCTTGTGGCGTATATTTATCCATTATAAAATTGGAGCGTCTACACTACACAATGCTTAAAGCGAAACTGATATAAACTTCACATAACCAAAATGGTAGCGGGACTTTTGCCCCACCCGTTATAATATTTGTTGGACCAGAAATATATTAACTATTGGTATAACAAAATAATTGTTATTCTATTACACATATAAGATTGACTTCTGAGGCATGACTGCCCACAATTAAGATTCTAGTTTGGGTCCTATTTCTATATGTGTTTCTTAATCCAATTCTGTGTTAATTGTTTATTTATGATGTATATTATTAAGTATTTCACAAACATATATTTTTAATAATTATATTTCTTTTGTGCATTGTATTTTTTGCTGTTTTATATTTAATGTTTTACACAAACACAACATACCTTGTCTATAAACATCTGAGATATTTTTTTTAAAGAATTATGTGGGTTTTGGTTATGAACCCAAATACAACCTTATACACCTTTCACAGTAAGCTAAAAACTTGTGTTGTGATAGGAGAGTTTGCCGGCACCTGGAATCGAACAGCGAATCTCGAGTGCATGAGGCTGAGACTCTACCTCCAGGCTACTAGGTATAGTTAAGCAACTTTCCACATTTCATTGCCTACAAACATATTGGAGATATTATATTTTTTTTATTTATTTGAAAAATATCACAAAAATACATATATATTACACATTTACTAAAATACACTTAAAAATCTATTGTTTACTATCCCATTAAAAGAGTTATACTTGTGTATGGGAAAGATTTACAGTATTCTTAATTTTACACATCTGTATGTAGGGTTGTAATCAGGGTTGCCAGGTCTTTTCCAAAAAAATACCGAACATTGAGCAGAAAAAGTTTTAATCGTTGATCTATATTATGACCTTAAAATACAAAGTGCCATTGCACATGAGCAGGGTTGCCAGACGTACGGTAATTACCGTACTTGTACGGTAATTTCATTCCCCGTACGGTAGTAAATTACCGTACGACAAAAGTACGGTATATTTCTACATTGGTACTGCCATTATTGTTTTAACTATCTGTTTCAAGTTAAACAATTTACGTCATTTATTAGGGAGAAAATTAATCAGAAAAAAATACCGAACCACCCATACTTCGGTATTTTTGTCATACCGAACATGGAGCTAAAATACCGAACGGTTCGGTAGAATACCGAACACCTGGCAACCCTGGTTGTAATGAATAATATCAGTTATTTTAGAAGGATTAACTATGTAACAGTTACGAGACATTTTGAATGTTTTTTAAGTATTCTACAATGCACATCCGTTACTTGATTATTAAAATCGCGATCGATTTCGGTAAACCTATACCATTGACGAGCGATATAATACTGACTAATATTTTTGTTAAAACATCTACAAAAACAAAATAATTGAAAACAATAACAGCACCTGTTAAGGATTAGGCATTGTAAACATTGTGAGAAGATGTGATTTGTAATGATTTATTACTTTATTTACAATATTTACTTTTGAATTCAAAGCTTTATTTATTGCTAATGTTTCCAAAGAACATAGTTTAAAATAATTATTAATATTTGTATATTTTTATTTAATACAATATACGGCAATTGCCTTTACAAGTATACAGATAAACTTTCCAATCCATAAAAATATAAAAACAATACAAAAATACAAAAACAATATAAAAACATAAAAAAAAACAGACAAAACATTCTCCAGTTAAAGTCAAAAAGTAAAAATTTAAATTTAAATACAAAACACAATAAATTCATTAAAAGACAAATTCCAGTCACTAGTCATGATAAAAACAAAAAATAATGATAATAATTTTAAAATAATTCTAAAACTGCACAAAAATACATGGGAAAATCTACTAGGTCTGGTCTGAAAGAAGTGATTCGATTAACTTAAACTGAACGTAGTTATGCAGAAAGCAGACAGCCCACAAAAAGTATAATTTAAATATGGCCGTCTTTGCATATGGACACTATATTATATTGAATGAACTGATTTTTTTTTCAACGTATTTTTTATGAAATGTTTATATGAAAGGCCCCTGGCTGGTTTTTGTAGACTGTAGTATTAGACATTTTAAATCTCGTAAGATAAAAAACTCAAATATACGTAATTGTGGACTGTCTGCTTTCTGCATAACTACGTTCAACTTATATACTAACAGAGATGTGCCAAATACGTCTACAACATCCGCATTTTTGTTTCCAAAACGCTGCAATCTGTTGACAGACGAGTTATAATCATAAGAAGTGTTGGAACTATTACAATAAAAAGGTAAAGCCTGTCGAGTAGCCCTTATGGGAACATGAAAATTTAGCTTCAACAATATATCTGGACAATCAAGATTCCCGTGAATTATTTTGTGTAACAAAATCAAATCACAAAGTACTCTTCTCTCAGTCAGCCCCAACAGACTCAAATGGTTCAATATTGAACTGTAACACATCTCCTCCATAGGGATACCCAATCTATAATTTATATGTCTAAGAAATCTATGCTCCACCCTGCTCAAATTAGTTTTATGAATCTCAAAACAAGGACTCCAAACAGATGAGTTGTATTCCAAAATACTGCGTATGAGAGATATATAGAGAATTTTTAGAGTAAATATGTCAGAGAATGGTCTACAAGTTCGGATAACAAATCCCAACATCCTCATGGCTCTACCACATATGGAATTAATGTGATTAACAAAACTCAGTCTACAGTCCAGTATAACACCCAGGTCTCTAATCTCATCAACCCTCTGCAACTTTAAATCATCTATTGAATATTCAAATTCAATAGGATGCTTTATGCGGTAAAAATGCATTACCTGACATTTTTTAGAGTTCAGGACTAATTTATTGACTGTGCACCACTCACTTAACCTATTGAGATTATCTTGTAAAACATGACAATCATCAATAGTACTCACTGCTTTGTAAATCTTAATATCATCAGCATATATGAGAATTTCCACATCAGTGAACACATCCACAACATCATTTATAAAGAGAATGAATAAGGTAGGTCCCAGGTGCGATCCTTGGGGAACTCCGCTAAGAGCTTCGTAGGAGTATGATACAGAATCCCCAATTCTAACAGCCAGTCTTCGATTAGTCAAATAATTGATAAACCAAGTTAACAGCGACCCAGCAACCCCTATGCCACGTAATTTATCCAACAGGATACCATGATCAACCCTGTCAAAAGCCTTACTAAAGTCAGTATAAATTGAGTCAACCTGTGCCTTGTTTGTCATCGTGTTAAGAATAAAATTTTCGTAAACCATAAGGTTTGACAAGGTCGATCTCGATGGCATGAATCCATGCTGAGAGTCACTAATAACACTATTTTTTAATGTCGGCGACAACTTTGAGAGTATTATTTTCTCAAAAATCTTAGGAACAGCTGACTGTATGCAAATTGGTCTGTAATTAGTTACATCTTGCCTACACCCAGACTTATAAACGGGTATTAAATAACTATCTTTCCAACAGTCCGGATACAAACCAGTTGCCAAAGACCTGTTAAAAATTACATACAACGGATATGACAAACTATGTAAACATTTTTTCAGGAATACCGGGGAGATGCCATCAGGCCCACCACTAGACTTAGACATTAAGTTCCTTATACAATCAACAATATCCCTAATCTCAATACTTACAGAAAACAGTTGCAGGTTGATCGGAGACACGAAATCAGTATCACCCAACGATGAAGAAGGTCGATCATACACAGTCCCAAAGAAATCCGCAAAGAGATTAGCCATATCAATAGGTGCGTCAGCAGACTTGTCATTGAACTGCACACAACTAGGCATTCCACTGTCATCAGACTTCAGAGAGTTTGTGAACTTAAAAATATGCTTAGTATTAGTACGAACTGTATTCTCAACCTCACAAATGAATTTTCTGTAACAAAGTGCTGTAAGATTTTTACACTCTCTGCGCAACGTCCGAAAGGACTCATAATCACCTTGATTTCCTGACATTTTATAAAGCTTATGAATAGTTTTCTTCTCTGAGATTTTTTTCTTTAGATCACTACTAAACCACACAGGATAGTTCGACTGATAGCAAACTTTAAATGGAATGTGTTCAGAAATAATTTCATTAATTTTGCCATAAAACAAATCAACATTTTCATTAAGTGACGATTCCTCCAAAAACGACCAATCAATATTATAAATTAACCGATTAATCTCCCTGAAGTCAGCCTTGTCATAACAAAGATATTTTCGACATTGCTTCACAACAGGCACGTGCAGATTTTCAATGACAATACTTAATGGTGGATGATGAGTATCAATAGAGACAACCGGCTCACAAGATTCACCCACTTTTACACTCAAGTCAGCAGCCAACACAAGATCAAGTATTCTATCATTATTATTCTTCACGAAGTTTTTCTGGGACATGTTCAAAAAGTTGATTCCCTCCAATAGTGAACTCTCTACCTCAGAGAATGTACCTACAGGACTGACCACGTCCTCTGAATCCTCTTGGCACCAAATGAGGTTAGGTAGATTATAATCTCCAGTAATGAGCAATGGTACCTCCGGGTACAGAGTTCTTAGGTGTTCCATCACTTCACAGTGATGGTTATAGATACTGACAGTTGATGAAGGTGGAATATAAACAGACCCAAAAATAAATCGTTTCCTTCCGACTTTCACCATGACAAAAATGTGTTCGACATCATCGTGTTTCAAAATAAGCTGCTTTGCTGGATATTCTCGTCTCACTGCAATCAGAACTCCGCCTCCTCTTATCTTATTACTAGTGATAGAGGATCTATCTTTCCGAAACACATTATAAGACGACATACCCAATTCTGAAGTGTTGATATTAGGATGCAGCCAAGTCTCAGTCAACATCACCACATCATACGTCATACATGCTACATTTAATGCAAACAGTTGTAGCTTTGAACAAATACCTCTGACATTTTGATATAGTAAGTTTAAAACAGGTGTTTTGTTTATTCAGTTTTTTTGAAATTTCCTTGCAATAATTGGCTTCCCTGCAGTGTATTTTATAAAAAGGTCCAACTCTCCATTCTTCTTCCTCTCAGACAATTCAGTCTTTAACTTATTCATTTCAGTTACTTGCATAGGAGTTAAATCGGTAAATATTCGTATATTCTTGTCAGCAATATTTCTCTTACCCCTTAAGATATCAAAAACTTGATCACGAGACTTAAGGAATACTTTGATAGGTCTGGTTCTCCCGTCTGATCTACGCCCCAGTCTCTTGCATCTTATCATCTTCTCATCATTTAGACTAGGATCAATCTTACTTAGAATTGAAGAAAGAACAACCTTGTCAAACCCCTCAGATTCGGCAACATCAGCAATATGATTCTCTTCAACATTACAAATAATTATGTTTTTCTGGCGCCTGATTCTTTCCTCAACCTCATCCAGCACCAAAGATGTCTGACAAGGGCCAGTACTAGTTTCTGTGTTTTCCAACAAAGTTATACGATTTTTTAGTTCATTATTTTCACGTTCAAGGCCATCTATCTTGCTGTTCAACAAATTAAATTGTGATTCAAATAGTGAGGTCAAGTTCCGATTTGAAGCAATCATCTCATCTTTCAGTGCAGTAAATTTTTCTTCAACAAACAATAAAATTTAATATCAGCTGTTATTTTCTCTATTAGGTAATTATCATTTGACCTGATGTCGTTTTTAGTGACACCCTTGTCAGTCGCATATTGAGTGCCTCCTGGTACGGGAGACTGCGATTTGGTATTATTACCTCTAGTCTGATATTTATTCATTTTGGATCAATTAAATCAAATATATTATATATTAAATGTGTATTACGAAAAACAATGGTCCAATGATTGAAGTACAATATGATATATGTATATTTGAAAGAACTATTTGTTTTTATGAAATTGTGATCAAATTCAATAATATGATTTGCGAAGTCAGAATAATTACTATTTTTAAGGCTAAGTTCGTGCTCTCTAAGTCTAGTTTTAAAATTTCTTTTGGTCATACCTATATATGTAGCATCTCAGTCATCACACTTAAGTGTGTACACTCCATTTTATTTGCAAGGGTTCTGTGGGATCTTTATTATTAAACAAATTAGATAATTTATTATTTTGTAATATGCTGGAGTAATAGTGTCCAGTAACGAGCTAGTAATCTTAGAAGTTAACCCCCCCACAAAAAGAATTTTTCTGTATGGTTTGTTACTGACGCTTTCATTTATTTTATTATTTTCACCGCAATAAATGTATTTTTTATACACGATATCATTTTGTTTTTTTATAAACTAGTCTGTCTATGAGATCTGAGCTGTACTTATTGTTGACAGCAATTTGTTAAATTAAATCAATTTCTTTTTTTAAGTTTGAAGGAGAAAGAGGAACTTTTATTGCACGATTTATCATAGAGTGAATAGAAGCTAGTTTATGAGAAATAGGATGATCTGAGTCTGCCGGAATTACACAATCTATATGACTAGGTTTTCTATAAACGTTGAATTGGCATTTAGAATCAGATATAGATAGATTCAAATCTAAGAAACTTAGTTCATTATTATCGTTATGTTCCAATGTGAATTTAATATTGTGTAAATTATTAATTAGGGCCATGATGGCGGAGCTCTGGAAACGTAAGTCGGTCTTGAAGTCCTGAACGATTTCCCTGACGAGGCGCTGGAAGGGCAGCTTGCGGATGAGAAGCTCGGTGCTCTTCTGGTAACGACGGATCTCACGGAGAGCGACCGTTCCTGGCCTGTAACGATAGGGTTTCTTCACTCCACCGGTGGGGGGGGGGGGGGCGCTCTTGCGAGCGGCCTTGGTGGCCAGCTGCTTTCTGAGCGCCTTTCCTCCGGTGGATTTACGGGCTGTCTACTTAGTACGTGCCATCTCGTAGCGATGAGTAGTTTGTCGGGTTGTAGATGCGGTGCTTGACGAACGGATCTAACGTCATATCCGACCACATATATAGGTATGACCAAAAGAAATTTTAAAACTAGACTTAGAGAGCACGAACTTTGCCTTAAAAATAGTAATTATTCTAAGTTCGCGAATCATATTATTGAATTTGATCACAATTTCATAAAAACAAATAGTTCTTTCAAATATACAAATATTAATAATTAATAAATAAATAATTTAAAAAAAAAAAATTTTTAAACTATGTTCTTTGGAAACATTAGAAATTAATAAAGCTTTTAATTCAAAAGTAAATATTGTAAATAAAGTAATAAATCATTATAAATCACATCTTCTCACAATGTTTACAATGCCTAATTCTTAACAGGTGCGGCTATTGTTTTCAATTATTTTGTTTTTGTAGATGTTTTAACAAAAATATTAGTCAGTATTACATCGCTCGTCAATGGTTTACCGAAATCGATCGCTATTTTAATAATCAAGTAACGGATGTGCATTGTAGAATACTTAAAAAACATTCAAAATGTAATGAATAATACTACGCATCCTCATAAACCTAGAGGAAGTTATGAAGATGCCAATTTTGTTGACCAAAAAAATACTTCTAAAATAAAATATATATAACGAGTTACAATCCATTGGATTGGTCTGCAACGAGTTTGGTTTTTCTTCTCCATTCGTCTCTATTCTCAGCCAGTCTTTTCAGCTCTACGTATGAGCCACAGTTCATGTCCCTCTTCAGTTGGTCCATATACGCGTCTCTTGGTCGGCCTCTGCCATTTGTCCCCTCGGTCTTACCCTCTGCGATGGCGATGAGTAGTCCTGGGTGCCTGAAGTTGTGGCCAATCCAGTTAGCTCGTTGTTGGCCAATTCTCTTAAGAGTTGCCTTTTTTCGCCTACCCTGGTTAATACTTCTTCGTTTTCGACGTGTTGTAACCTGATTCCCCTCATGTCGGCAGATTTCCAGAAACTTTCTCAGGGATGTCGTTGGGTAAATTGTATGAGAATGCTTGTAGGTTTCAAGTGAAAACACAAGGATAGAGGCACAAATAGTTTATTGCAGAACACATTAGTCATTTATTTAGATACACACAAACATTTCACATTTTTACACAGAATTATTTACTATGTGACACTCACAGCCTATTAAATAAAAAGAAAAGAAAGGCGAGCCGCCGGGTTGCCTATTTGAAAGGACAACCACGGCGTGACTGACTGGCGACAACGGAAACTAGAGACAAGCGGTGAGAGAAACGGGAATTACTTTTGTTTGGACATTCCGGCCAGTCCTTCACCGGATTTCAATAGATGGCGACACAAGTATCAATTTTTTTACGAAACTCGTATGACACCATCTCAAGCTATCTTTTAAAGAAAAAAATGAACAAAAAAAAAGAAGTCTCAAAGTCAGTAATAAGAAGGATTCTACAAAACTGTGAGTGTGAAGATAAGAAAGATTTTACAATACAGTGAGTGTCAAAGATAAGAAAGATTTTACAATACTGTGAGTGTCAAAGATAAGAAAGATTTTACAATACTGTGAGTGTCAAAGATAAGAAAGATTTTACAATACTGTGAGTGTCAAAGATAAGAAAGATTTTACAATACTGTGAGTGTCAAAGATAAGAAAGATTTTACAATACTGTGAGTGTCAAAACAAGGCTACAATCTATTAAACAGACATAAGAAACAATTTTGCTATTCGTTTACAATTAGACATGTCTCAAGCAAGCAAGGGGCCAGGAAGATGCGCCGACAGAACAGGTCGTGGATACGGGATCGTAGACAATGTTCTCGCCATACTTCTAGGTGAACCATTACAAGCTTAAGACAAAAAAATTACCAATTTTACATAATTTAACAAAAACCTTCAACAATTTACAAACACTTTCTTTACTCCAGGAGGAGGTATCCATTATTACAATTACATCTGATCTACCTCTATTCTAAGGGCGGTAATCCTTTACCCTATAGCATTTCTCCTTTCGTGGAAACTTCCACCAAATTCATACAGGCATATGGTTAATTATAAGGTATCAAACCTATCGCGCAGAGCTTCTCTAAGCGACCTGTATGAATCTTTGTTTGAGCGTCCTCAAACCTCACTTGGACAATCAGCTTGTCGGGCATTGAAAAATTGAATTTAACTAAGACAAATTTGAGTTAGACCTGATTATATTAGGGTAGGACGATTAGTCATACCTCTATATCAATCTAACTCAGGAGATGGACAGGGAAGATGGCGAATCATCCACTGACTCCTTAACATTCATACTAGGCAAATAGAAATTACTGTAAGGGTACGCATTCCGTACAGTAAAATTGCCGCAAAATGGCCAGCAGGTTCACACCATGTGAGACACCTTGCCATATAATTTATTTACAAAATCATGCACACCCAAAAATTGAAAAACAACAAACTTATTTCAATTTGACTGATGCGACCTTGACCCTCAGTTTAAGATTTTACATTAATGATTTAATATACTAAGGGAATTAGTGGTAGTCTTTCACGCACTTTCATACTTCATCTTTTATCGGCCGTTTTTTTCTTCTCTTGTATACTTCATTCTTTCGTACTTTGCATTCATCGTCTGTCATAAGTCATTCATCAGTTACCACTAGGGAATCCAATCCCGCAAAAGCGGGATCCCGTAAATGCGGGATCCCGCACCTTTTTTGCGGGATCAGAAATGCGGGATTACAGATGCGGGATCCCGCACGCTTGCGGGACTGAAAAAAAATATTTAAGAATGGGCTCAGACAACGTTCTGATTATTTATTAAACCCAGCACAGCCTCAATGATAAGTAAATTAACTACTTTGCCTTGGATCTCGTGACTTTTCTATAGAATTTGTATGGAAAATAATTAGAGTTTCCTAAGTCTAGATGTGATCACAGCAACAACTGATAGTGCAGCAGTCATGAAGAAAGTTGGGAGATTATTATAAGCGCACCACCAGTTATGCTTTGCACATGAGTTGCAACTCGCTGTTCTTGAAGTTCTATGCAATCAGAGACAAGAAGAAGAAATGAAGTCAAGTTGAAGTATTCGAAAATAGACCGGATGGTGGGAGTGATAATGAAAATGATGACGAGCAAGGTCACTTTTCGGTAGAGGAAGACATTCAAGAAGGAGATTTGTTACCACGATGCAGGTAGATAAGTATTGTCAGACCAATAGATTTTTCAATGAAAATCATTATAACTTATTCCATGTTTTGTTTTTACTGATTCAAAAAGTCAGGAAAATTGTCAAGCTTTTTAGTTCGAAATTTCCAGTAACAATTAATGATCTTCTGCAAATATATATTAAAGCAGAATTCTGCAAAGAATTACAGCTGACCCTAGATTGCTGAACGCGCTGGAACAGTCTCGCAACAATGTTATCGAGGTTCAACCAAGCACTTATTGATCTTAAACTGACATCATCTTCATTTTCATTTATTGATGAAGAATTTATAACATCGAGTAATATTGAACGAGCTTTAAAGCCAGTGAAGCTTGCTGTAAAAGTCTTATGCCGCGAGGACGCAAAATTAGTTTCTGCAGAAACCACATTGCGTTTCATGATAAGCAAACTGGATCGACAAAATACCAGGTTAAGCCAGGAATTTGAAGTGTCGCTATCTCGCCGCATAAAATAACGCCACACATCAATGACTCGTGTTGCTGTGCTTAGAAAATCCTATCAAATATCTATAAAAAGATTCAAGATCTACAAATGTGAACTTCGAACTAAAATGAAGTGTTTAATTGAGAGACTGTTGTCAGACACGCAGGTACAACCTGAAACTCAAAACCAACAAGTTGATGACAATGGCAATGAAGAAGTCACGCCTTTATCGAATCTATTAAATGATGATTATTCGCCTATACTAGAAGATGAATTAGAGCACAGTCTCCGTACAGAATGGATAGCCAAGTAACATGAAGTCAACTACACCTAATAGCGTGGAAGCTGAACATGCTTTTTCCGCCGCTGGCTATTTATGCAACAAGATTAGATCAAATCTAAAAGATGAAACGTTAGATACTTATCATTTCTTCGATAGTATTATCAGAAAAAAAGCTATTTTTTATGCCTCTAAAAGTCGAAACTTCTTCTTCTTCTTATGGCCTTAAACCCGTACTTCCAGCTCACTCAACCATCGTACGGCTGCCTCTGAGGCGTCGTGTATTTCTCTCAGTCCCCCGTCAAAGGAATATAGGGGGCACTGCTCCACGATGTGGTCCATGCTCTGGGTTTCCCCGCATGGGCAGGTGGGTGAATCAGCCATCCCCCACTGAGTCGAAACTAATAAATATGTCAAATTGTCAATACAAATATATTAGGTGAAAAGTTGTATTATATTGTTCCTTACAAGAAGGTGATTATTCATACCTCAAAAACATCATTATTTCCACTTGTTAATTAGTAATATGAGTAAAAAAACTGCATAATAATAAAAAAATATCAAATTTACTCGTCTTTATTTGATATATTTTTTTAAATAACTAAATGTCTACTTGAAACAGTTTTTTTTATTAAAAAATCTCAATCCCGCAAATCCCGCGGGATCCGCGGGACTGACGACCTCAATCCCGCAGTCTTGCGGGATCGCGATTTTGATGCGGGATTGGATTCCCTAGTTACCACATAACTCGGTGATTCATGAGTTCACGCAAAAATTTAAGAAAAATTAACAAAATAATTCGTATACTGTACTTGTGTATACTGGAGGGTCAAAATTACATCAGTTATACATTAAAAAATTCTTTAAGACTAACATGTTGTATGTCTTTTGTCTGCGACCGTGGATGGGTTCAGATTATTGCGAACACGTTGCTACTGAAAACGGCTAGCATATGAGATGATAAAGGCAACTTCATGCATCCACGGGCGCAAACAAAAAAAGGTGATCAAAACATACAAAAAATATTATTTAGGGGCGCCACAAGATTCGAACATTTCAAAATTCTCACAGGGGCGGAACCTTGAAGAACCTCTATGAGTTTTCTTAACTAGAAGTTTACAATAACATGGGCTGCAAAAGTTACAAGTACTTGAAGAGTGGAAATACCAAATTTTTTGACTATTCACAGTACTTTAATCTATCATTTAAGAAGGAAGAAAAATAGTTCCTTTGACACTATTATGGCTGTAAATATAATTCCTTTTGAGAGTCTTAAGATTTTATTATACACAAAATTCACTAATAACATTGACCTGTGATGTATAGACATAATTATTTTTATTATTGATGAAAATTGCAGCCCAAGAAAACATTATTTTTTTTTACATTAATTCTTTACATTTTACCAAAAATTATAAATTTACACTGATGGATATACATTCTGAATAAAATACCACCTCAAAATTGTTACAAAATATGGAGAAACAGAGACTTGATGAAACGAGGTGCCAATTTCTTTTTGAAAAATAAAAGATGATTCAGACATTTTGAGATTCTAATGTGGAATGATAATAGAATAAAAAAAAGGGGATTTCTTTAATAAGTTGATCCTTATACAGGGGAAATAGAAAAATTGCACATGCAAAACGTTTTGAATTGACAACCTGAAAGAAAATTGGTAAAACAATAATCAACAAGTCAAAAGATTATACGTACCAACATTCAGCGCTGGATAGATTGCGATGGCCTCGCAGGAGTTCAAAAAAAAATTCTTTGAAAGAGGAAAAAAAAAAATATTCCAAAAAAAAAGTTGAGAAAACAGTGGACACCTTGATTTGAAAATTGCTCTAGGAAATATGGGCTCCTAATAAGAATCCAAAAAAAAAAAATCCTCAAAGCAAAAAAAAGTTTGGCAACCTTTGTAACATCAAATCTCAACAGTTGGGAACCATTGGATATTAAAAAATATTGTTTGGAAGTCTTGTCTTTTGATAAGACTCAAAAAAAAAGTTAATAATTTTTTTTTTTTAAACCTTTGAAGTTTGGAAACCGCTGGAAAAATTGACATTCCCTGGAAATATCTCAGACATAACATTACACATATTACATATTGGCCTAAAGCTGTAATGATGTGCAAAGGAAATTTAAAGAGAATAATAATAATAATAATAATATCATAAAATTAACAATTCCAGCACATGAATAAAAGAATTATTGACAATTATTCAAATTTGATTTGTAAGCCTTATCTAGCAATATTAGGGTCTATGGTCATCTCTTTTATACATAAATATATAAATATAATATCACACAGTATGCACGATATGCATACTAGGTAGGTACACGTACAATGAATTTAAATAAGATTCCTTTATTTTGAGTGTATTTAACCAGATACAAAAAAAACTTTACATGGACTATTTCACATATTATAAATTTACAACTCTTATTTCGTAGATTTTTCAGTACAGAATTTATATGACCTAACAAAAATTCCGTTAATAATTGTAAAATGAAATCGGCTAGTGTCACTTGAATTTATGCAAAATTAAAACTGGAATTTTTACAATATCATCATCACAAAAGGCAGTGTATGGAACAATACATAAAAAATCTGTACCTATAGTAGGTATATAAAATATTTCAGTACAAAAGGAACAAAAAAAAGGCAAAATTCCTTTATTTAAAGATATAAAAACCTGCGGAACAGTTAGATGATCAAGGGTGTCTGTTACGAATGAAGGAGGGATTTATTTCATTGTCATCTAAACCATCAAAGGATCAAGGGTTCTCTGTGTAGATAAAGGAGGCCTCGAAGAAACGTCAGGTCTGGATGACAAAACATGGAAACTTCCTTCCTTCTATAGGAGGTGATGGATCGCCAAAGAAGAAGAATTTGGTCTGGACATCCTTCGCAGTGGTAGCATCAGGCTTCTCAAGAAACTGTATCGCTGGAGATTTTCATCCTCTCAGAAAGAAATTATCTGGACATCTTTAGAAAAGTTTGGAGTATTTGTGTTAGAATATTTATGATATAATCTGTCTCCTTTGCATTCTCTATGATCTATGACTGTCAGTTGATGTATTCTACATATGGTTGTAGACTTGTAACTCATGTTTGATACGGATCACGTGTTTTTGTATTGTTGTACTTTGTGAATTCAAGATACCTAATAAACTGCTTACTCTGCTACAAATCCCTGTCTTTTTACTATCAGGTTATGGGCCCAGGGATTTAGTGCCGTTCAGTGCCGTTGATATAATAATTTGTGACTCAGTGAAAGCATCTAAAAAGCACGATGAGTGACGAAGTAAAATTTGGCGGTATGAACATTCCCAGGTTACTTGGAGGTGTAAATTACAGCACCTGGAAGTTCGGAATGGAAATGTTATTACGGCATGAAGGACTGTGGAAGGCAATCCAAGAAGAAACGGTTGATACAGCAGTCGATGACAGAGCAAGGTCAACAATTAACCTAACACTCCATCCATCGTGTTACGTGCATGTCAAAACTTGTAAAACTGCAAAGGCGACATGGGAAAGTCTGAAGAAACTAGAAGAATCAGGACTAACGAAAAGGTTAAGTCTGATGAGAGAATTACTCGATACAAAATTCGTCAACTTCAATAACATGGAAGAATATGTGAATAAAATATTAAACATAAATTTGCAATTGATAGATATAGGACATCCTTTAGAAGATGAGTTTTTGGCTGTTGTGCTACTAAGTGGATTACCAACAAGATACGATCCTCTAGTAATGACGTTAGAGGCCAGTGGCTCAAAACTTACCACTGAATTCGTATCAACAAGACTTTTGCATGAAGATGTCAGAAGGGATGCGGTTAAATCTGAGACAACAGCTCTGTATACACATAAAGAAAATAAAGTGAATAGGATATCTCATAATAAATCAAGAGGTAGTTTTGTTTTCAAGTGTTTCAAATGTCATGAGGCAGGTCACAAAGCCTCTGAGTGTAAAAACTTATTGAAAGGAAAGGAATCAAAGTGTCAATCCAGTAGTAGAAGAGAATCAAGCATGTTTAGTGTAATGTCGGTTAAACTAGAGACAAGAGGCTGGCATGTGGACTCTGGAGCTACGGCGCATATGTCACCACACATAGATTGGCTACAAGACACTAGAGATGCTCCTGCTGATATATCGTTTGCAAATGGTGAAGTGACGAATGCTAATACAGTGGGTAATGTAAAAGTTATATTGGCAGATTCATCAAAGATGAAAATTAACGATGTTGTTCATATACCAAATTTTTCAACGAATCTTATATCAGTGAGTAAAGCAGCACAGAAGGGCTTTATCTGGGTTTTCAAAGCTGATGGTGCTCACATGTATAGTGAAAGAAGCTTCCACGTTAAGGGCGAGATTATAGCAAGCGCCAAGCAAGTGGATGGACTATAT